>VXBC01005611.1:916032-966084 GCA_013399945.1 Ploceus nigricollis | reverse complement strand
ACTTACAAATACATCCCTCTTAAATACATCCATCTTTCTATTGTGTAACACTTTTCCTGTTTCATAAGCATCTAATCTATAATTTAGATCATGAACAAAAATTATGTGACATTCCATAACAATATTGGCAGAATGACATTAAAAATATCTTTTTTCTTTGGCAATGAGTCTTGACCAATCGTTCTGTGGAAACAGTTTCCTCTATTTTTTTCTCCCCACATTTTCTTTACTTACTAACAAGCTTGTCACATAAAACAGTGTCAAAGCACAACTTATTTATTTATCCTCTCACATCAGGGAACTAAAGCAAAATTTTAAACCTCCATGCTGGTTTTAATATTCTTTTCACTATTTACAAATAGCTTACTTTGGCTACTTCTTAGGCATTTTTTTTTTCCTTTGGAAGATTAACTTATAAATATTAGTATAAAATTCCCTCTTGATTTTTCTGTTCTCCCACTCTTTAAAGAGACACATTACACAGCCTCTTTTCCACACTTTTACATCTTCACCCACATGCTTCATGTGATCTTAAAGATTGCCAGCAGTAGTTTAGAGATAATTTCAACTCATCTCTCAACTTTGTGGAAGAAACTCTTTACAGAAAACAACAAACAAGAAATAATTGCTCTACCCTAATCCAATTCATCACTACCATCTGGGCAGCCTTTCCAGCATTCAAACTGATTTCTTGAAGGAATGCACATTCTGTCTGCATATATAAGGACAAGCTAGAAAAAAAAGAAATCACTGACACTAGAAATATTGATACAGTCTAAATGAAGTAATGCAGGACTCTACCACGAAGAAATATTAAAATTATTAAAAATTAAAATTGGTGTGATTTGTAAAATAATTTGAATATTAAAAAATAAATATCTTACTTGGCACAATCTGTCTCAGATTTTTATCAAGCAGTCTGAATTAAATGAGTCACCTAAATGGACTTAGCTAATTGAATTCACATTAATTGCCTCTAAGAGTTGAAAGTCATTCACCATAGATACATAACTACTGATAGGAAGCATTCCTTGTTAAGGGAATGTATTTAATACAGGACCATCTAAGGAAAAGGAAAATAAAAACAAAACTAGGCATTCTCTTTAGTATTACAAATACATATTTCCTGATATTAAAATTTTGTAGAAATTAATCTCTGCGTTACTACACTCAATGTCTGATGTGAATAAGTGCTTTATCAAACATTTCCAAAACTTGCAGTCTCATATGCAACAGCCCTTGGCCAAGAATTTCTTTCACATTCACATGAACTAACTACTAGTATAGATGGTAAATTGTTTCTTTACAATATATAAAAAATGCTTGTTCTCTTTGACTCTTTCAGATGTGCAAGGAAAAAAGAAAGACTAAGTAGCTCAAACCACTCCTCTTTCTGCCCAAGTGAAGTAAAGTGAAATTTTCTTCCATTTAGCACCATGGGCAAATTAAGAGCTACATCAGATTGAAGGACCAAATCCATTTGTCCCACAGTTGTCTAATCAGTTAAAATCTGGAGTAAATTGGCTGCCTTCACTGCCTTGCATGTGATGTCAGTGGGAGGAAAGCACACACCTCTCAACCAGCACAAGCTCAAAGCAGGAGTGTCTGCATTTTCTTGTCACCTCTCCCTGAAGTTAAGCAGCTGATGGGTGGCATTTGCTTTCCAGGTCAGCTCAGAGCAGTGCCTGTGGTTTTTAATAACTGTGCTTTGATAGGCACCCAACAATGGGGAAAAAACTAACCTCAGGTGGGTGACTGCAGGTACTTAAGATATAGGAAAACATGAATTTATTTTTTCCTTCTCCTAATACTACTGCTGCAGGCAAGGCTGATGTAGGCCAGCACTCTCAATCCATGCTGGTATCTCAGACAGCATTCCCCAAACTACTGCATCAACTTGATACTGCCACATGACAGCCATTCCACCCTCCTGATGAGTCTTTATGCAGAGCCTCCTGATTGTGACTAAGAACTGATTAAATAACTTCGAGCCATCTGCTTGCTGCCTCAGAGCTAGGAGCAGAGCACACAGATACACACAATAAAGACTGTGGATTTTCTCTGTTAAAAAAGGTTAGGCTTAGACTCTTAACTATTTTTGAGGCAGAAACCAGAGTAACCACAGAACTAAGAATAGCTGGTAACTTTTTCTAGTAGAAAGAGACTCATGTTGGTTGAAGAAGAAATCCCTGAAAATTTGTGTCTCATAGAATGACTGACCACAAAATGTGCCACTTATTTAGAGTGAAAGGCATGAAACAAAAATCTTTACCAGAAACCTTAATATTTAAATGCTTCTATGTCAACAATGACAAGCAAGCTGAGGTTTTGAAGAGGCTTCTCAAAGTGAACTGATCTTGTGAAATCACAGAGAACTTTAGCTACCTAGATGTTAATTGGGTAAAAAACTCCCAGGTTTAAAAAATCTGAAACTGCATCTTTCCTAAGAAATGTCACAAGTAAATACGTGTATCTCCTGAAAATTCCTGTTCCACCATCAGGAAGACCTCAAAATCTAACATTGATCCAGAAGTACATGGACTGGGGAGTTAGGAAAGGCCCATAAAAAACCCAGAGATATTTCTGCAACATCTTCTAGCAAGTGGTCCTCTTTGACTGCCAGTAAAACTTAAATAGTTTGTCTAAACCTGGAAACTGATCTAGATCACATTGAGTTGTGATTTTAAAGAGAAGATGAAGTATTCATGGTTAGCAAAAGAGTCATGCTTAGAGGCCCTCTGCCATTCTATTTTCATGTTGCAGCTTGGCTATTTTAAGGTGTCAGCACGGTGCCATATAATAGATCTACAGAAACTGAGAAATTTTACTCCCCATTTTACAGAATTGTTGATAAAAGTTAGAAAATACGTACTAGCTTCTAAATGCATCTTATATCTAAATTTGTACCTCCATTTAGTCAACCAAAGACATAACATTTTACACATTTGTCTCCTGCAATAAGGTAAGAAAATAGGCATGTTGAGTTGTACACAATTTGTCTGTCAAGCAGGGTTTCTCAAAGGTTTCTCCTTAAAAATTAAATTGTGTGCTTAACAACTTACGGTCTGTGTGACTGAAAGCTTTGTATTCAATATAAAACCCTCTGTGGGTGACCAGCTCATCAGAATGGAATTTGATTGCAACAGAATAGCCATATTCTCTGTTTCTCTTGTTTTCTGAAAGAGCTTTACAGTATCTAGCAAGGCAAAAGTGAGAAATATTAATTTCTAACCAAACTGACCACTACCATCCAGCTACGTCTCCTTTTACTGAGTGGTAGTGATGTCAAAAAGCTTTAAGATAATGCAATAAAGATCAGCTGTATTGTGGTGTTAAAAACTGCCCAACAGAAGTTTTAGAAAGCCTATTTATGAATTTCTCCCACTCCGTAACTTTTTTGGGATTAGCGGACTTTGAAACAAAATACAGCAAGATGATCAATATCAGGGTCTACCTCGTAAACATAAACTGCTTCGAGCATGCTTGATTTCAGATTGTCCATTTAGGTTTACAAACCCAAAAGTTCCACATCCAGGAAAGGATTAAATCATTCAGCCAAATCCAACAGCTGTTGCTTGTTTCAATGTGCTCCTTCCAAGAGACAAATTTCTCTGCATGGTGTTATTTTTAGTGCTTGTGTAACAACTGCAATCACTGAAGAGCAAGTGGTAAAGAAAATTAAACTTCTGATTACACAAACTCTTTACCCACATCAAAACCACAGCCAGGAATTTACAGTTCAGCTGCAGCTGCATAAAATCCTGTAGTTTTCTACATTATTGCTTTAAGGGGTACAAAAGAAAAAGTAAAACCTGTAAGAAAAAACCCAGGATGCTTAAATGTGCAGAACTTCAATATGCCAGAAAATAATGTATTTACTCACCTAACTCCATCAATTTCTAGCCAGTCTTTATCACATTTACTGGACCCTGGAGACTTCTCTTGAATTTGTATGACAAGAATTTTCATGGAGATTTTGTAGCCAGGCAATGGTGCCTAAAAATCAAAAGATAAAAACCCTGACATCCATTAATAAAATGAAAACAGCCTTTGCTTCCAAGCTGTTCTACCTGTTACTGGATTGAAAGTACTGCATTTCTCTTTTTGAAATTAGCACCTCTGAAGAACCAAAAAGCTTTGTTAATTTAAACATCTACAGAAGTCTTTTTAGACCCAACTTTGGCTAGACTGTGCCTGATGAAGGAGTGCAAGCCTTTCTGCAGCCAGCATAAAGCACTATATTTGAGGTTCATGCTAGTTTTGTAATGCCATGTGTTCCTGTTCTGCACAGAGGTGAGAGTTTTGTGCTACAAGCTGCTAATATTACTGTGAAAGGTAGAGACTTATCTAGTCATATATGTGAAAAGTCATCTTTACCAGGGAAACTAAAAAAGTAGTTAAATGTTGAATGGAACAATAGACCAACACATTAGGCTGTTGGTAGAAATCATGAGCAGATTTTTAGTCTTGGCAAAGGACTTGCTTGAAATTCAGAGGTGAATTTTTGAGCCAGAGAAGGTCCTGGCTCTGCAGAATTCAGGGAAATACACTCTGGTATCCATTGTGTGAGGCATGATTTACATGACCATTTTTTCTTTTTGACATAGAAGAAAAGCTCTGATTATTATTAATTTTCTCTGGCTGCTGGGATTTGTCATCTTGCACATTAATTTGTCGCTGTCACAAATAATGCTCAAACTTCTGGAAGTTGGCAATATTTCCCTTCCATAGCTGGTGCCTGTACATAGGACAGGAAGGAAATGCATGCCTGAGAAGAAGCCAGGTTCAGTGGTCTCACTAGGTTTTCTCTGTTTCATCCACATCAAAAGCCATTTCTCCCAATTTTGTGTCTACATAAGATAAAGAAACGTCATCAGTACTCAGAAGAGTTCCCAGCACATACCTTGATGATCCAGGTGCAGTCAATGTTTGGTGGGTAGTAACTTGGGTAATAAGGGGAACTCAGTGTCCCATTCCAGGAAATATAATGACCACCACATACTAGGAAAGAAATACATCAGCAAGGAACACAATTATCTCAGCTGTACAAAAGTGCAGAGTCTACTTCATTTGCTAGGACCCTTCTCTACATACAGAGCTAGAAGAATACATTGTGACAGTATTCAACTCACATTTTTCCTGGATTAACTGAAAATCACTTAACTTCCACCTCCACATAAAGCTGAATTTCTCTTTCTTTGGATCAAATTACAACTTAGGGTAAGTACAAAGAAACCTCTGACTGAAGTTTTTCTTTTTAAAAAAAGCATTCTTTCATGGTGAGTGAAAGAAACAACCAGATGTGGATGCAACAAACCTCCCTCTTCCCATTTACTTCTGACTTTTCTGTGGGTATTTTCAAAATTAAAAAGCAATTAGCCCAGTGAAGTGAAAACGGATTAATTTCATGTAAAACAAGGAAGTTTGTGTATCAGTTCTCAGTTTGAAAATGCCATATTTGAACAATTCCTTTGGGGTTTTATTTTCTACCAAGGACTCTCTAGATATCCAGTCCTTAGTGCTTTTGGTTCCCTTTAGGTAACATTGTGAATGCAAATATGAACATAACAGAAAAGAAGATAATTTTGAAATTAAAAAAATCTTGTAGCAAAACCTGGGCTAAATGTAATTTGAAATGCCCATCCTCAGAACAATAAAGCCATTTTAATTACTAATTAAGCATGGGATAAGTATTTGGATAAGCAGCATGCAGAGAGGCATAAGCTGAAATGTGGCAGCTTTGGAGGAGTTTGCCCTCAGTGATTTGTTCCACACATTAAAAAATAGTCACTTGCTTCATTGTCAAAACTCTTTCACTTATACCTTACCAAATAACTGTGGCTAAACTTGATCCTGTGAAGCCCCTTTATCTCTTCTAAAATTAGTACTACAGTTTAGCATTACTGAAAATATTTCACCACACAGCACTCATGTAAAATCCATTGTACCCCATAGGTTTGGAATGTACATCTTAGGTTAGGAACACACTTTTCTTATTCAGTTAACTACACTGAATAATGCATTCAGAAAAAGAACAAAGATAAATTAGAAGTGTTTGCTCATTTTCTTTAAACACACATTCTGCGATCTGTGGATACATTGCCAAAACTGACAAAAGTAGCTGCTCTGTCACTGGGGCTATCTAGCTTTGCCCAGACAGATAGTACCTGTGGCTGTCTGTCTGTCTGTCTGCACCCCTGCCACTACTCGGTATTACCCATGCAATGGCTGGCAAGTAAGGCTTGAGTAGTTATCAGGAAGACAAAGTCTCCTGGACCAAAGGATGTTTTCTCTTCTTTGTTCAGTTCTCAGTCTTTTGTAAAGTGAATCAGAATGATAATTCCCTGCTTTATATGCCAACATTCCCTCCCCCAGATATATTCAAGGCAATATCAACTTTTTTAGAGGCAAAACCAGTAATAAGTGTGCTTCCATCAGATGCTTGTTTCTATTAACTACATACTGATTTTAGGAACAGCTTGAAAGTGAGCTTTTAATATGTTGCTTTCTCCTCTTCGGTCCAGTGAGAAGGTAAGCAACATCACATTACTTGATGAAGTCAAACGCACAACGGAAGGAGTCCAGGCCCCAGGCCCACACCATCTGGAAGGTTACCAAAAAAATGCATTAAAAAAAGTAATCCCAAAACATTTCCCACATTCCTGTCATCTGTCATCTCTGCTGGGAAACTGGGCAGAAGTAACACTGATCTGGGCATCTGTGTTTCAGAAGCATTCCCTTGGCTACCACTTCCCTTTTATTTCTCCACCCAGCTGATAGTACATGGGATGCTAGGGCTTCCCAGCATTGAGGCTTAGTCACTCTGTGTGTACATCACCGTTTTCTTGCTTAGCAAGTGCCCCAGAGTTTTCACACCTATAGAAGCATCAGAAAGGCAATGCCAGATTGTGTTACTTCAGTGGTGATAGTGGCACTGAGAACAGAGGTTAGCAATGAAAAGGCAGCAAGTGCCAGTGCAGCAGTGTTGAGCAGCATCCGTGCAACAGATAAACCCAAAACATTTTCAATCTATCCACATTCAGCCTGGTTTTGTGTCAGAAAAGCTATCACACAAAATGTGAAGCCCCCATGCTTGGCAACTATTATTTCCTATTGTTCTTTTACTTGTAGTGTGAGATTCTATTTCTTGCATCTATAATTCACTCTTATGCTTATTCCATTTTGCAGCCCACATCATATTTTGGACTTTTTTCATTTATTTATAGCTCGATGATCCTTGTGGGTCACTTCCAACTCAGAATATTCTGTGGTATCTGTGAATCTATATGTTAAAAATTTCCAACAGGTTTCTCTTTTTCTGTGCACAGCAAATGAAAGCAATTAAGATTAGACCTCACAGTAACAGATTATTTCCATCACAGCCCTGCATTAAGTTCTTTGATGTCACTGAGATCCAGACTGGCAGCATTGAAATCAAATTTTTTATCATTAAATTGAAAGTAGTTGTCTTCTGCTTTAGCAGGCTATTCCTTTCACACGTTTGACGTGAGGCACTAGTGAATGAATCTCTGCTTTGCCTCTTCTGCAGACATTATTAAATCATTTTTATCATAATAGCTGACAAAACATTTATAAAATAACAATATAAGTCCTCTCCACATTGCCATGTGGAAATATTTCAGCATCTTCCTCAACCCAGTTTACAGCCTGGCTTATCTTCTATCTGTGCATTCTGTCATGGTATCATCAGAAAAGCAAGGCAAGCTATGAGAAGAGTTGTCCACGTGAGATGCTTACTCTCACAGCACATCTCACCATCTCAGCTTGAACAGGCTTTAGGATTTGTCACTGAACAGATGTATTCCTGCAGTTTACAGAAATGGAGAGAATCAGTTCAGTCACCATGTGTGACCCTAGACCTCAATAATGGCTACCATAGTTACTGGCTGTCATGGATATTGGACATCCTGTTATTATTAGTTCTACTTTATGTGTCTTAAGTATGTCACTAGGCTGCTTTTGACCCAAGCACAAAACTAATAGACATATGCAAAACAACGCATTTTCTTGGGTGGCAGTAAAAGCAACCAAAAAAGTCAGGGTTTTTGAGGTACCATCAGGCTTTTAACATAATTTCAGTCACTAAATTCTGTTTTGGTTCTTTAATAGACAGACATCAATGCACATTCTTGAATTTCATCTTACAGCTTACTGCATCAATGTTCTCTGAATGTGTTACATCAGACACCTGTGTTGGTCTTGCTGTCTTCCAGGTGTTTTCATGCTCATGGCCAGCTCTACATTTGTGGTTCCTAAAAAGCTGAGCCAGTGGTAATAATGCACAATGGAGAAACAGTCACAGCAATAATCCATAATAAGTAGCAGAACAGATGTAGGCCCACATCAGGAATGGGATTCTCCTGAGTGTTAAGCTACAGTTTGAGTGTAACTCCTTACAAAACTCCTTACTAAACTGTTAAGCTACAGTTTGAGAGTAACTCCTGACAAAAACCTTGTGTCCATTCCATGCCAACAATGGCAATCTGTTATGTCTTGTTGCATAGAGAGCAATTAGTACATTAATAGAGCTGAAGAGGACCACCTGCTCAATTAAGTTAAAGCACTTCTAAACAAGTGCATTTCATATTCCTAGCTGACCTCTTCCTGAAAGTTCCTAAAAATTAAGTAAAGTTCCCCTATTGAAACCATCCATCCTCAGATCCTACAGCTTGTTTATTTATTTGGTTGAGGAAGACAGATTCCTTGTGCTCAGATGTGAAATTTGACTCTGAAAAGTAGGCGCAGTGTAGCCGCTCAAATACCATCTGAACTCATTTATGCAAATAGACTCCATGTTTGACTATGTCAAATAGACACAATGACTCTGAGGATGGAGCCTTCCAACCTCCTATTATGAGCAGGAATTCAGCTGTGACTGGACTGCCAGAAAACATACATTTTCTGATAGTAATAGAATATAATACTCTAAAATCTTTTTGAGTTGTGAGAGTAATTTTATGGAAAGGAACCCATTAGAATTAGTCATAGTGTAGAATAAACCCCACAGAAATTTGTAACAGGTTCCCCAGGGAAAGGGTCATGGACCAAGCCTGTCAGAGCTCAAGGAACATCTGGACAGTGCTCTTAATCAGATGGTTTGGTTTTACATAGTCCTCTGAGGAGCAGGGAGTTGGACTTGAAAACCCTTATCAATCCCTTTCAACTGTTTTAGAAGATCTTTTTGCTACGCTATCCAAGACTTCTAACTAAGTTGTATTTCAAATCTCACATTTTATCCATCTGGTACAGTTTCAGAGAGCTTCTGCACAGCTCAGTAAAGCATCTTTGTTCTGTATCTTACCTGGTAATGATCTTGTTCTGCAGTGGAAGAAGGAAATCATATGCTGACAAGTGGTGTGATGCACAGCTCTCTGGAGTGACGCCATGTGGAGTGATAACTACCAGTCTCACCACGTAATTAGAAGGAACTCTCAGTCTCCATTGATAAAAAGACTTTTTGGGATTCATCAGAGTTAGAGTCCTGTTGCTACCTGGCTTGGCATACAGGTCAAAGGATACTGCTACAAAAAAGAGTGTAGATCAGTATGGAGAAACTGTTAGATTGAAAGATAAGTTCTTGTTCTTCAGACAAGGTAGAAACAATCACCTACCCACATTTCCTGACTCCTCTATTCCTTTTTTGCTCTTACGTTTAGAGCTCTGTTCCTTTTTCCCTGTCAGACTGCATCAGCTTCTCCTGCTCTGGCCAGGGGAGTACAAAGCCTCATCATCACGAGCAGGAGCTGATTCAGCTGCAATTTCTACAATATCTGCCTTACACCTACTGCTTCCTTTGCCATTTTCTCTTCTTCCTTCTCCTTCCTTCCTTCCTTTTCTTAGTGCAATGAGAACACTAAGTACATGAAGACAAAGCTTGAGATGCGCTTGATATGAAGAAATCAGGCAAAGTGAATTAAAGCTCTACATTATCTGACTGATCACTAACAACATATAACCAAAATTGTCTAATCACAAGCCAAATTATGTACAATTTTTTAGAGGTTTTGTTGGGTGGTTTTTTTTGTTTGCTTGTTTTGGTTTTGGTTTTTTTTTTTAGAAATGGCAAAAATAGGAGCCACAGCTCACTGCAATTCAGTGGGAACAATTACATTTCAACCATTCTAGTCGGAACATCAGAATAAAAGCTGTAAAGTATTTTCATCCAGCCTTTATTTGAAACACAAGACATGGAGATTCCATAGCCTAGTTTAGTTCATAAGCCCTACAGATATAAGAATAACTCAAAAAAGCCATTTTTCTATCACAGGATTCCACTCCCCCTCAAAGTGGTATCACTTGGGATTGAGGCATAATTACCTGATCTTAGCATCATATCATATTCTGTGGAATCTGAAACTGAAATGTAATAATTATCAGCTACACAAGCCAAAGACTTGGAGTGAAGAAAGAAAAATAGACAGAATAGGTATTAAACGACAGGTACATTGTTACCAAAAAGCTCCATTGTTACAAGATCAAAATCTTCCTCCCCAGAACTGAACATTGCTTGTTTACTACAGATTTCTTTTTGTTCCACTGGGGTTAATTTTTTAAGAGAAGCAGCCATATCTTGTGGTGCCCAGAATGTATTCCAGAAGTAAGCTCGTAGCCCAGATTCTCCTTCACTGTGAAAGGAAAAAAAATCACTATAAATACAGTCTAATTACTATTTTGGACATGGTTTTCACGGTCTGCATTTTTGGCTGGCACAGTTTCATAGCCAGCTGAACTTCTGTGCCCAATAGTTGCTGCTAAACATGGTGACAAAAAGCTCTCTTGTTGAACAATTATTTTTGCTGTATTTTTATACAGTAGAACTATTTTTTGACATATGCAGCTTAACCAGCTACACACTGAGATTGAAAACCACACCTTGAATCCTTCAATAGTTTTTATGAAAATGGATGTTACCATTCCTGCTGTATAATTATACACTTTTGAGATCATATAACAGCTTATATAATGTATAACACATAGCAATTAATTTTTTTTAATGGAAGCTAGCACCATACAACAACACAATTTTATGCTTGTACTCTGATATATCATTTCACACAATTTTTGTTGAAATAAAGAATCCTTGAGCATACACATACAAGTTATTACTTCAGTGATTCCACCACAATCCTTTTGAAATCACCTGTGCACTAACTCTTCAGGGTTTTCAGAAACTACCAGGACTGTCATAACCTGCTGTTCAATGGATTTACATTTCTTGCGAGGGACTCAAATAGTATTTTGCCCCAAATTACACATTTAAGGATTTGCTTTCAGAGGTTAAAAAAGGACTTCATTTGAATGGACAAAACCAAAATAAGATCCTGCAAGTGCTGAATTGTTATTTCAAAAATTAAAAGTAGATTAATAGACCACAAAACAACCATAGACTCAGGAACGACTAATCAGACTTCATTTCTCTCACCAATTCTACAGGGCAGGACAGAAGTCACACTATTAGCTTAGATCATATACTTAAATGAATTTCTGCATTTTTAATTCTGTTACAGAGATGTGCATTTTCTTCTAGATAGCTAATATAAAATGCATTAAAGAAAAAGAGGAAAACACAGCTGAATATTTCAAATTTCTACCATATGCTGAAACAGCACCTACCTGAAAGCAGCCACTACAGACTTCAAGTAGTACTTTCCCAAGAAGGAAGATTCATATGTTTCTGCCAACTGACAATGAAAGAGTAGTAAAAGAAAATGTAAAATTATATTTTAGTGCCAACATAATCTCTAGTACTATAAAGTGCATGTATTTTTCATTCTTTCATCTTCCTCACCACCCTCCCCCATATTACAAGCACTGTCCATAATTTTCACAAAATGTATCAAATAAGGATCATAAATGTGCTTTAAATTCCGTTAAAAATTTGCTTTTTCACATCACATTCCAAGGCCATTGAGACAGTTCTTGATAATTAGTTGTGAAGAAAGTCTTTATGAATACATTTCTGTTTTTGTTTCAGTCTTTAAACTTCCAGTATCACCAACTTGTATTGGCTGTGCACAAAGCAGCTTTGAGACACCAGATTAGTTCTTTTAGGAAGTACAAGCTGACAGAGAACAGCTTTGTCTTCAAAACTGCTGTCCACACGCACCAAGGAAACAGTACTGATCTCACAAATAGAAACTCATAAGAAGGGCAAGAAAGCAAGCACTGCTGTGAGTGATAAGGAAAATTTAAAATGTGAAGCATTGAATTGGAGGTAAAATTAAAAAGAAAAAGGAAAATGTAGAAGGAAGAGAGTTTGAATGAAGTAAAATAAAACAAAACCCACTCTCCTGTTTCCTTCAAGACAAGTAATTTGTCCATAACCCTGAAACTCTATTACCTAGAAAATATTGGCCTTACTCTAAGACACACAGCCCCATCTGTCTAGCTGCATTTCTAAATCTGAAAACTGCCAAGGCTCTTCCTAGCTTTAAACTTACTATTTCCAAGGGAAATAAAAAATGGCTAACCTGAGCCCTCTCCTCATTCCCAGCTGCTTCTGTATAAATATTTACAAAATATTGCTCTACTTATGTGGAAACTTACATAATTTTGGATTGCATTTGTTTGCAGGATGAACTTCTGTGATGTTGGATCATTGAGGTCATTTGTATAAGTCAAATTAGGTATTTCTACACTTCCACTGATATAAATAAAGGAGAAAGCTGGAGCTGAGGAAAAAAAAAAAAAAGAAGATAAAAAATTAGCACACCTAATAACGTTACAGAGCAAGATGCTTGCAGAAGTATGCGTGTGCTTGTCCTTGGCATTTGCAGGTATTAGCTCTTAAGAGAAACATGCAGTAATAACGAGAGCACTGAGTCAGTCCCACTGACAGAGTAATGCCCAGCAGGAAAGGAAAGGAAGGAGATAAAGGTTTAGGCAGGCATTTCTACTAGGAAGATTTCATTGTTAAGTTTCCATTTTTTTGTAGTACTCTCCTCCTGAAGAGGCATGGGTTTAATAGTGTTGACATTTGGGAAAGTACATAAACAATTTAGGTACCCATTCTCCTTTTAAAAAAAGTGAAGAGAAAATAGACAAATAATTCCTATAGGTTCCTGCAAAAGGTAACACTTCATAATGATGGTATTCACAAGCAGTGACAAAAAAATAATTAGCAATAAAATGCACCCTTTCAATATTCTTGTGCAACTGCTCACTGCTGATTACTGTGCGTTTTGTTGCTTTAACAAAGACTTTAAGGAGAAGGGAAAGTCAGTAGTTTATGTACACACATTACGTGCTCAGCTGCTTAGTGCAGAGCTTTTCACAGCGCGGAACACCAATCCCACCCAGACCATGCTGGGGAGTAACACTTACAGAGAGAGTAGTGCAGGACTAGCACGATTGCTGTAACTGTTAAAGAAACTGTAGGTAATATTCCTAGAAGACATCTCCTCCAGAAACACAACTTCATCCATTTGAAGAAACCATACATCCTACCTTCTTGGTAGGATGGGCAGTAGCAAACATGCAGGCTTTCCTAGAGAAAGACCATGGATGGCAGCAGTTAGTAAGAAAAAAGAGAAGAGCAGTTGTATCATATTTTGGTGTATTTACTCTCATAGTTTTAAAGAGATTAAAACTGAGATAAGATCTTTCATATTATCAGCTACGTCATACATGAAACCCCTCATCTCTCTGGGCTATTTCCTTTTGTATGCGTTTCAAGGTGTGAAAGTGGGGTGGTGGTGGGGAGGGGAATTGTTATCACTTTAGTTAAGAGCAATTTATGAAGAACGGGGGTCAGTACACACAGGAGTAGACAGAGATAATTTAGTTACTGTGTTCCTACTACAAAGCTTAGCTGGTGGCTCTTACCTGCCCTGCAGCCCGTTCAGCGTCCGGAGCTGGAATGCTGTACACAGAAATCCGGCTGGAGGGAAAAGCCTGCAGCATGATGCCGTGACAAATGCCTTTTGACAAAGCTAGCAACAACCCCCTAAAGGAAGCCTGCTTCTTAAGCAGAATAGCTTCTCTCCCCACTGCAAACACCAGGCTTCTCTTATTTCACCTTTGCCATACTGCTTGATTCGGGAGCCAGCTGATCTGCAGTCAAAGGAGGTGGGCAGGAAAATTACCACCACTGTAACTCTTTGTTCACCTGACTGGCTAAGTAGGATATAGATCCCACCATTTGAAAATAGATCACTTCTTTCAGAAATACAACAGTAGGGAAATCATTTACGACACAATGCAAAGGACATGCAACCAATTTACAGATAAAAGGTCTCAGGACAATATAAATGAGGCAACTTCTAATAAACACCCTGGGGAATTCATAGAAATATCTGTAAGAGAGGAGGAATGCTCAGGTCCACATGTCACCTTAGTTTTCCAGCTTCAAGATGGTACCACAGAATACACACAGTAAATAAATTGCAAACCAATTTATGTTCACATTTCCTGTTTGAAAGGAAAAGCAGCTTTAAGTCAGCAAATCATCAAGTTCAGCATATTCTGCATGTAAAATAAGAAAATCAAGGATGTGTGTGGGGAAATAACATATTTGATACATGTTGAAAGAGAGAGAGAGCACAAAGAACAGAATCTAGAAAAGTAAAAGGAGATGAAGATATCTCAGCCCCAGAAAAATAATACAAAGGGAACAAACAAATCCAAACAGTTCACAAAGAGATTGCAACAGGGATTAATTGGAAGGCAATCCTCACAGCTCAGAAATTCAAACTACACCTGCAGACAGATGGCTTTGTTCAAATCCTCTGTGTTTCAACAGCCTGTCTCTGCTACACCTACAGAACCTGCTGACTGACACTTTACCCCTTCCTTCATGGAAAAGAGAAAAAAACCACAGAAAAAGGCCTAGAGGAAACAAACCCACTTTTGCATATATATTATATCAGGACCTTTTAGGAACACCAGTTTTATTTTGTCAAGGACAAGATCATTGCAATAACAGACATTTCCATGTTTATTCATCTTGATAAGGTTGCCTGAAGCTCAAGAATTCAAATTCTTAGGTGGATGAACTTGAAAATAAAGAAATGAAAGCAGGAAATAAAAGTTAGTAGCTCCAAATCATGCAGTTAATTAAAATGAAAGAGGAGAAGGAATAAGCATGCAACAAATCATCACTTATAGTAGCAGAATTTCTGACCTTCAAAAATTAGGGTCCTATGGATTTCAAAGGATTGAGTTCACTTTTTACACTGTCTCCTCTCCCTTTCTCCCTATCAGCTGTTCTTGGTGGAAGAGGCAGGGAAAGTAGTATTTGCCAGAGTGCAAACAGTTCACTGCTACTTCACTGTTACTTCTGTACTGGCTGCACACATCTCAGAAGAAATGATGAGTAAGCCTCAAGCTCTCTGTTTACACAATCAATTGTATTTTCAGCTTCCTGACAGGTGAATGCACCTGCACGTAGTTGGTGCCTTGAAAATGAAGTTTATTATTGCACCTCCCCCCATGTCTCCAGACATCTGCGTGGAACAACCACCACAAGGAGCAGCCTCCTCCTTTTTCACCAAAGCTCAAAACACGGGTATTTATTACTCCTATATGTGATTTCCAGAATCAGCAAGAGACCTGCAAAGAAATTCCAGCACTGAACAGTTCCTCCAAATATGATTTTAATGAAGATGTCCAGAACATGTTTTATTCCAAGAAAACAGTTTTCAAGTTACAAGACTGAAGGCACATATTTGTGTATCCATGGTGCGAAATTTGACACTCTTGTGTAGACACCTGGGAAATTTGGTCTTCCACATCCATAACCCCAGCTCACAATGCCAGTCAAAAACCATTTTCCATCTCCATTGCTTTGACATGACAGTGGTCCACCAGAATCACCCTAAAAACAATGCATCGAGTTATATGTGTTTACAATATGAATTATGAAAACTGGGGAAATATCCACAAGAGATATTCTGCATAATATAATGATTATATTTTCATATTCACATACTTCAAACAATTGGTAGGTTTTTTTTTCAAGTAGATGGCATTGCACAGTTTTACCAAAGTTTGCTCTTTCACAAGAGAGAAGGTAATTCTCACTCTTTAAAGACACTAATAAAAATATTACTTTGCATGGACTATATTTGAAATTCAGGTTTTTTTTTCCTAACTTCACATTTACAGCTAAACCCCAAATCTGCTACTTAACACGTATGTACATTCATAGATTACACACTAAAACTCAAAAATAGTAAGCTTTAAAAAATATTTTAAAATAAAATAAGAGAAATACAATAAAGTATTTAATAATTGTATGACTCATTCCAAATTAACGGTAAATGGAAACAGATGGAATCCCTTAATTGTTTTGTGTTGGGGTTTTTCTTGATTTTTTTTTAAAGAAGGGAAAAGAGCCTAAGGACTGTCCTCTAGTAGATACTAGTCAGCATATAATGTTGAGGGGCCCATAATGTCTTTGTAATTAGAGCAGTTAAAATGAAGTCTGTTCTAGACTTCAAAATTTATTACAGGATCCCATAATGCTGTAATACAGGACAAAGCAACTAGGACTCTTCCTTTACAGGGTGTTCTTTTAGAAGTACATTGGGAGAGCATCAGGTATAAAACCATTTGCCACCAAATGCAAATTTTCCATTTGGGGAAAATTCCTTGGACCAAACTGATGCTTCCCTGTAAGGCTCTGCTGTACACACAGCATCTCTGAAGAAGACATGCAGTGGCAAATGAAACTTTACCAAAATATTGGGTGCAAGAAACAACTTCTAAAAGCAAAAGGTGCATTGGGCAAAATTCAGATGTTTTGCAAGAGAAGTGCCTTCTTTCTAGACAAATATTTTGTTAGAGCTAGAAAACTATTTTGCCTTCACTTCATAGGTTGTTGGGATATTCAGGTTGGAAGGGACCTCTTCCAAGGTGCTTAGGTGCCACCTACTCCTCAAAGTAACATTATATTGAATTGCCTCAAAAAAGGTTAAGAATTTAGAAGACTTTTTTTTTTTTTTCCTTCCATGACAAATAAGATTTCACATTTAGAGAGTAAAATTTGCAAGTCTTTTCTTTCATTCCTAGGACAAAAGTGGAACGCCAGCACTTTTCGCAAAACAGGAATACCACAATTTGATTAGCTCTAACAACTGCCAGACACAGACATAAATCATTTGCCTCTACAAAAATGAAGCCAAAATGACGTCTTTCCCTGGCTATATCTTGAGCAGCCATAAACAAACAAATTCTCCAGTTACTGAAAATGATACTTAATATCAATAGCCTCACTAACTTCTAAAAAAACAGCTGGAGCATTGTACTCCCTCAGCCATTGAAGGCTCACTCATTTCTATGTAGATCAGTGAAAGCATCTTGAAGATTACAGATCTCCATCATAAAAAATGGTTTTATTATTATTTCAGCAGTAAATGTACTACTGTTTTAACAGTAAATGTGTATGGTTTATATAAGTTCAATATAATATAATATGGCATATAAGATCTGTAATTTTAAATGTCATATAGAAATATACTGCATATCTATGGGCTTTTACTACTATTCACTAGAAGTAAATTCAGCACTTTACATTTATCTTTCAGCTTTTCCAGATCAGAAATATCTTACATTTGCAAATTTATGCCTAATTGTCTGAATCTCATCACACAGTCCTATAGTTCCAAGTTGGAGGGGAGGGATCCTGAAAAGACAAGCTAGTTTCTCAGTTTTTTCTTCAGCTGAGAGCCTATTATGATGAAAATTGCCTGATTTCAACTTGTTATTGGGACTTGCAACTGAAATTTAGTGATGTTACTTATACACATAAAGCAGAAGAACTCTGAAATCACCCACAGAAGAGATTTGCTGACAGACAATTCTTATATTGCTGTTTTTCAGAACTGAAACATATTGACCACAAAGTGGTCTGTCAGTCAACTTTACACCTCCTCACGCAGCAATGAAAGACCAGATAAGCTCTTTGCAAAGTTTGCTGAGGTACATACTTTACACCCGTCTCTTTTCCCAGACGATAGCCCAGCACAAAACATCCTGGCCGTGATAATCCCGTATGTGGTATGACATAGGGTCTGGTCAATAATTTCTACCTCTGCTTTCTGAAGAACTGCTGAACCTTCATCGTCTGGAAAACAAATTCAGAGCAGGGTGATTCAACAGAGCTTAGCATTTTACTCATCTATTGAAACATAAAACAAGAAGTCTTCAGAAAATATCCGCAGATACTTTTGACCATTGAGTTGTTCCAGATTCCAAACAACTAACTGCAACAGAGCAGAAAGCCTCTTTGAACTGTCAGGCAATTGTGTGATTTGATCTGGGTCCTTCAGCCACACCAAATACAATGGCATAATCACTAGGATTGGCCAAAAAGTTTTTTGGGTTGTTTTTTTTTTTTTTTCCAAAACATCTCAAGGCTTCTTAATTTGCTCTCTTTTTATTTCAAAAAGGAAACAGAATATTACAATGATATTTAGATCATCACATGATAGATTTGCAGTGAGGGCAGCATATCTGAAGAAGCCAAATTCAATATTAAGATTATGAGTCAGTTTCAGAATGTGAATTCTCACAGCATAAAGAACCAATTTCCACATTTGCCTCTTTCTGTCTGAAAGACTTGGTGAAACACCTCTTTTTTATAAGATATATATTTTAATAATAACCAAATTAACCTCAAGTTTCCCCTCCTTTCAATACAGCAGGCCCAATCTCATCACCAGGTGATCCTTTCAAAATCTGGTTATGGGCAAAGAAGCCCTCACCCACATATTCAAATATGCAAGCACTGGTTTCCATCATGAAACTTTGTTTTAGGATTTGATAAAGCTAGTATGTAATAAAGTATACTTTAAAATTAAAAGATTGATTTGGAACTTGTATTATAGAAGCTGACAAAGGGACTAGAGAGAAAAAGGAAAAAAATACAGCTCCCCATGGGTTTTTTTTTTTTTTGAGGCATTACATTCATCTTTCAAATAATCAGCTTTTTAATTTTACATATGACTAACAAGCAGCCCAAAGAGAGAAACCACACCACGTGTCCCACACCTCCAAGGGGAACAGAGGGGAAAGACAACACTGTGATATTTTGGGGTAAGCGTAGCTCCCTGCACTAACAACACAATATGGAAGACATTCGGATCCATAGGACCAAGTTTCCTGAGCATACAAAGGTACATGCACACTCCCCCAGCTGTGAAGGCTCCTGGGAACAAAATCAGCTCAATGGAAGGGATAAAACTCACCTGCTTCCTGCTTTTGGCCCCAGCCTGTTATCCAGCACTTGTCCCCGCTGCGGGCTTTATGGGAAGAGGGAGGCAGGCAGATGGGCTGGATGAGGTGGCCCATGGTGTCCGGCCAGGGCGTGCTCAGCTGCAGCAGCGCGATGTCGTAGTCGTAGTTCCTGCTGTTGTAGTACTCGTGCACCACGATCCGCCGCACCGCTGACACAAACTTGGCATGGCCCTGCCTCTGCATGCCCAGGTGGGCACGCCACACTCTGGGGTCAGCCAGCCTGCGTGGGAGCAAACAAAGTGTCTTAAAAAAGTACCTCAAAACACCCACTGACAGCAGGGCTGGGAAAGCAGAGCACAGCACCTCCATGCAGTTCAAACTCTGGAACCTAAAGGCACTTGTGGATTCTGGCCATGTTTGGGACACATATAGAGGGAAGACTGCTTACTTGCTCCCTTGAAAGCAGTGGGCTGCAGACACAAGCCATTCTTTTGATATCACTGATGCTCCACAGTAGGCAGATCCCACAAAATGAAGGCTGACCTGCCAGGGCCATTCACCTTCCTCAGTGTTTGAGCCACCCACAATCCGAGAGATGAGGTTGCTGATCTTGCTACTGCCACAGCCTGCAAGAGATATTTCAGGTTATAATCTCCATCTCCAGTACTTTCCTTTAATGAGGGGGTTTCCCACACATGGCATGGAAGAATATTGCACTTTGAAATATTTTGAAATCTATTTCATTCCCCTGCTATAAGAATAAAACTTCTCTCTTTGGCTACACCATCAATTAAATCAGAGATGACTCCATAAAAAGGCACCAGTCTGGAAATTTTACAAAGTCCCTTTTCTAGCTCTGCTACAGAAATTAACCCCTAAATATTTCTTGTATCAGAAATGTCAAAGGATTTATTGATTTAATAAGCATCACAATGACTAGATACAAATAGGCAAACCCTCATCTCTTTTTGATACTGCCAACCCTGACCTGAAAAGAGACCAACCAGAAAGAAGTTCAACATCATCAGAATATTTCTTGCCAAAACAGTGGGAACGATACAAGAAAAATGTATGTGTAGATTGGACATTAATTTTACAAACAAGGTGGTACAATCATTGCTTTGTATGGAAATGGCTGACAATGTATATTACTAACAGGTGAAGAAGTCATGACTCATCAGCACAAAAATATGAACTCTTAATTTGAAAAGCAAGGAAGAAAGACCCTTCTGTAGAGCCTCCTGTCCATCCCTAGTGCTTGCACATAAAGTTTCTGCTCAGGAGTTTTAGTCTCCCACACACAGGTGTTAATATTTCTGGACCCTTTCCTGAACACATCCAGAAAGTTGAATGCAGCTTTAATGTTTCCAAATAAAAAGAGGCATATGGCTAGTCTCTTAAGACATCCTACTGGATCCAAGGCAAGTGCTGGCATATTTGATATACAGGCAGCATGCCAGAGAGAGCTGAGGGCCAGGCAAAATCCTAAAATGATTTGGCTTGGGAGTTTAAAGATCATCTAGTTGCAGCCCTCCCTGCCATGGGCAGGGACACCTTCCTGCTAAACCAGGTTGCTCAGGGTTCTATCCAGCCTGGCCTTGAACAATTCTAGGGATGAGGCATTGACAGCTTCTCTGGGCAACCTCTGCCAGGGCCTCACCACCCTCACAGTGGAGAATTTCTTCCTTATATCTAATTTAAATCTACCCATTTTTACTATAAAGCCCTTCCTCCTTGTTCTATCATTACATGCCCTTGTGAAAAGTCCCTCTCCAGCTCTCTGTAGGCCCCTTTAGGTACTGGAAGGTGCTAAGAGGCTTCTTCCTAAAGCTCTCTCTTCTCCAGGCTAAACAACCCCAGCTGTCTCAGCCTGTTTTCACAGGAGAGGTGCTCCAGCCCACAGGTATCTTCACAAAGCTCCTTTGGACTTGTTCCAACACATCCGTGTTATGTAATATACTTGAGAACATTCAGTTTAAGCAACTAATCCTAACCCCACTTTTGTTGCTATTGCAGTGACAATCATCTGTTTCCTTTACATCAAAACAAACTTAAAAGGTTGTACAGAGGTTACTTTAGGAAGATTTAAGAGTAGAACCTGACTTGATGCTATGAAGTATTGGGGTCTTCACCATCTGGAAGAGTCAGAGAAGCGAAAAGTTTGTGGTTTTTTTTCTCATTGCAGCTGTATCACTCCTGAAGTTCAAATAAAATTCAACTTCAATGAAGTGCCTGGCATTGTTCCAGAGAACAAAAGTTGCTGCCTCCCCAACTAACCAAGGGGTTAATTACCTCTGTAATTAACCCTCTGCCCTAATCCTCAGCACAGCTGCAATAAGAAGTACAGCTTTCTAAGGCTCCCCATAACTGTAAGCCCACCCTCCCACAGGAACTTGGAATGTTCTGCAACCAGATCTGAGGTAAACTGATAGCTGATCATTACCCACCTATCGCAGAGAGAATGTAATAAAAATTCAGTACCTGCAGCATGACTTGTACCCACTCCAAAACAGGAAGAAATAAAGGTCTTTATTGTGTACAAAGTTCAAAGTTCACAAAGATGAATATTTGAGAGGAACTTACTGCAGCTGCTTTCATCACTTCCATCAACACAGTCCACAGTCCCATCACACCTTGCATATTGTTTCCTAATGCAAATGTTATTCCTGCACTGGAATGTGTGGTTGGTGCAGGGAATACCTGAAATAGTTGTGAGGAAAAAAACTCAAAACAACCATTGTCTCAGCTTAACACACAAAGACATGTCTGCACAGATAGAAGATGTACATTTATTAATAGATAGGAAGTAATATGACAAAAATAGCACTTTGGAAGGGATGACAACCTCTAAACAGAATAAACTAATCAAATAGAACTGCATCTGTACTGGGTGTGCATTTACCTGGCCAAGTCCAAACAAAGATTTCCCATCCTTTCCCACAGCACTAACACACAGAGATATAATAGTGAAAATTAGATGGAGAGTGTAAGGATAGCAAGAGAAAACATCCAGTACTCTGGAAAGGAGCTCTCCTTTGTATTTCAATATTAAATGTGAAATGAAAGATTGCAGTGAAAACAGCCTTATTAACTGTATCCAGTAAAACTGCAACCCCCAAAACTCAGCATTTTCCTGTTTCCTTGTGGCTTGCAATAAATGCACTCAAACCCAATCCATTTTTCTTGTCAATGCACAGAAGTATCCTATAATCATTTACACAAACTGTCTTGTCAGAGGGGTCAAAAAAGTTTTCTTTAAAAAAGTCACTTGCAGCACTTTTCAGTTGTGCTCCCTTTCGTAAGTCCTTTTCATATGTCACAGCATCCATTTATTCTAAGAAGTTCAAGAAAGTTCTGATTCAAAACTTTCATTTGCCTAATGCTAAATTTATGGCTTCTGCTAACCTCATAACCCTGAAATTATGACAGAGAAACCATAATTTTTATAGTTATTTTACAGATGGTAAAACAGATCCAGGAATTAATTTGCACAGATTATGCTGTAAAGAGATAAAATCTCAGATTCAATTTTAAATCCCTAGATCCCCATCATGCACCTGAAATACTTAATTCTTCTGCCAGTATTTTGCAGAAACAGATGTTCATGAGCTTATTAAAAAGAAATAGTTTAAAATCTGTAACGGCTTGTTTCTATATGTGTCAGAAGAATTGAATGGAATTATATAGCCCAAGTGAGATTTGACAGTGCCTCTTAACCTTTTGAATGCAGCATCCAGAATTCAAGTCAGGAATAGAAAGATGACAAAAGAAAGGAAAAAAGTTATTCAGGAGAGCAGCCTTACTGTGGGTGCAGTTCTGCTCATCTTTTCCATTCTCACAATCACTTACTCCATTGCAGGCAAGCAGGTTGTCCTGTATTGCAAAGCTGGAGTTACAGTTCCACTCAGGGACAACTTTAAAAATATAAGCCAAATCAGGTACAGAAACATTCCTGTAAATGCTAACACATCCCCTTCTGACTATGTCTGGATACAACATTCATTCCTTCAAGGGTGGGCAATACAAGGCAACACGTTGCAATACAAGGATGGGCATCAGTGCCACGTTAGGCATGGGGAAAATAGAGCACAAAGGAGTTCAGTGAGCGCCCCAGGTGGAGATGCTTAGTATCACTCTCATCTACTCCATGAACTCCCCCTTTGTCATTCCCCCACAAAAATAAAATAACTTATCTCAAAATGGAACAGAACTTCATTAATAATTGCCAGCTTTTATCACATACTAAAATATATCCTACTACAGCTATTATTGCACATCTAAATTTCTTCCTCATGCTCTCCAGTGCCATAACTTCTTTATTCTTGGCTTTGTCCCTTGCCAATTAATATGAATTAAGCATTCAAGAGGCTGACAGATAGTCTGTACCCAGATGTACAAAGGAAGCTGAAAACATATTTTGTTATTCCCATTAAAAAATTTCACCTTGTTTCAGCTGCCTTCTAAGATTAGAGAACACATTCACTGTGTTTTCCAGTCAAGATCTCTAATAAGTGAATACAAACCACAAGAGAGTTCATCGCTTTCATCGAAGCAGTTGTTTATGCCATCACAGCGCTGCATCTGCTGGATGCATAAGCCAGTAGAACACTTGAAATGTCCAGGTGGACATGCTGGAGGTTAAAAAGGGAAAAAAAACAAAACAACAAAAAAACCCAAGTAACCAAACCTCAAAATTTCCTTTTCACAAATATTGCCTGCTTGTTTCAATTTACAGTCACTAAGCTGCTCCAAGGAACAATAAAACTGATCTAAATTTAATAGTCTGTATACATTGCCAGCACTTAAATTGAATTCAAATGTTGAAAACTGGGATTTAAAGAAGAGGAAAAAATATCTCTAAAGTTCAATTCAGCTGTTCCTGGAATATGTACCACAGGCTCTCTAGTGCTGGAACAAATCAGCCAGTATTTTATGGTGCAACACACGACTGCTTAGAAGGCCATCTTTGTTTTAAAAGACTCACTTCCAATAACCAAAATTTGCAGCACTTTGCAACTTGGGTAAATAACTTGCATTGAGGTGGTGTATGAACTACATAATTCTGCCTTATAAACTAAAATAATAAAATTTCCCCGATTTTTACATACTCTACATATATACACTGAATAAAGTTCCTCTAATGTGACAAGTAACTATGTCTAGAAACCACTGCTTCTCTATTACATTAAAAAGAATATATAAGACTAACACAAGTGAAAAACTACCAGTAAACAAGTTTCAGAACTGGAAAAAACTCAGGGTCTCGGAGTTTATTAATATTTTGAGCTGTTTTTTTCAGCTCAGATTTCAGATTTGCACACACTATATACAAATACATGGAACCACTGAAATAAGCAGGTGGTTATTTGGTACTCTTTTCATTACCTGTAAGCCTTATTGCAATAGAAACATTGCAAACAAAACGCTGGGGATTAAAATAAACAGGAACAGCAGATTTCAACTGGCTGCACCATGGTCATAGTCATGCAGGAAGCTTTGAGGACTGTGCAGAAGAGATCAGTGTGCATGCAGGAAAGCAGAGCATGCTGCACATGCCCACAAACCTCAGATGCACAGCTTAGAAAAGGTTCTTTGTTTGCTAGTCATCTGACTTAGTGAGATTAGAAAAGAAAATGAACTGAAACCCCACAGGTAATTTCCTGCAAAAACTTAATTAAGTCCTCGTGGACCCAAAAAATGCTGCTTCCCAGATCTGAAATGCAAAGAAGGGTTGAAAGAGATAAAAAGCATCTTACGCTGGCTGATGTTATAGCTGCCGTACTCCACCAGCAGGGGCTTCTCGGAGAGCTTCGAACTGCACTGCAGCTCCACGCTGACAGCAGAACTGGTGATGTGGAACACTGTTTGGTGATCCACATAGTAACCACAGTACCTGAAAGTGTCCAGGCAAGTTCTAGAGCAGCCTTCACGGGAAAACTGCCTTACATACAGTTTAAATGTCAACACCACTGAAATTCAGAAATACAGTCAGCTGCCATACTTTAAGTAAGAACCAAAACCAAAAATATTTCTCAGTAGTTACCCAGACTTCATCCACCATGAACATTGTGGAAATTTACTTCTGAATGTCACACCTTCAAATAAATAGTCCTAAAAAGAATGCCTTGGGTGCACATCTACTTTAAATTGCTATTTTGGCAAAGAGGTTCCTTGGAGTTCTGCCTAGGTGCCACTTGATTCAGAAACCTAAATGCTTTCTGATGCCAGCAAACGTTTAATCCATCCATTGTTAATGAATTTCTAATGTTCCCTTCATCAAATATGCCAATCTCTACCAGGGGGTTGGGGGTGGGCAACAAAAAAACTAGATTAAAAAAAAGCAAAGTCGAAAAAACAAACTTCAAAGCAAAAAAACCTCACAACCAAACAAAGCCTCTTTGACAAGGGAAAAGTTGCTGGATCATTATTTAAAAAATGGAGACAGTTTTAAATGTAGTAAATCAGTGAACATCAACAGTACAGGTTGTTCTAGAAGTGGAAATACTCTCTCCTCTGCTCAACAACAATGCCTCAAAAATGTGACATTTACAAGAAAAACATCTGGCTTTAATACTCCTGCCAAAATCAAAGTACATACAAATCTTAAGTAGATTTAAGAGCACAGGCAGCTGTATTGATTTTTAGCAGACTTGGCACACACACTTGTTTGACAGCAGTACAAGGTCACTCACTGACAACAAAATGAACACAAAGAACAAAAGAAAAAAATTGATTGTTTTGTTGTTAAATGGAGTAGTAGACTATTAGCCAAAAGTAAATATTTCCCTTGTGTATTTTTCCACATCAAGCATTGCACCAGGACTACTCTTCATGTCAATGAATGGAGAAAAATTGGTCAGTGATTTCCATGTGAACAGATGTTGCCTCAGTGTCCTGAGCATCCCAGTGAGGTCTGCCAGAGGGGATGGACTCGTTCACATGTTTTCATGTACGCCCTATTTCACTGGACCAAAATCAAACATCTTGTCAACAGATCTAGGAGATTCTGTTCCAGCAATGTGAAAAATAAAGGAAGAAAACAATTTTAAAAAAAACAAGACCTCTCTTTGACATCCTGAAAGCAGATGCAAAAATCCAAGTTAATTTTACAGCTTCTTACTATAGGAAAATTAATTGTAAAAGAAGCCCCAAGCAAAGAAGCAAGCAAACAAACCAAGCAACACCACCAAACNGAGAAAGATGAGACCTTTTCACAGGATCAGTGCTTCAGCAAGACTGTAGCCATCCTCCAATGGGACTGCAGCCACCATTTAACCGGACTGCTACTGCCACCCTGACCAACAGGGTGTCAGGTCATATTCTGACTTTCTCTGTTTAAGCCAGTGGCTCTGTACTATTGCCTTTATTGTAATATTCCTATGAAATTGTAGCTCTGGCTTGAAATCTCTTGCAAAATATTTGTGTGGAGTTAATTCCTCCTGCTGGTTTGCCTTCAAACCAGTACACCCACCAAATCTATCAGTGTTGAGTGCAGACTTCCTACAACAGGATGTCTAGTTGTCACTAATTTTAGTGTTTGTCACAAATGCTCCCAACCTAAAACAGCCTGTCAAAGTGCACAGCAAAATGCCGTTTACCAATCTGATTCCCTTCAGCTAGCTCACAGACATTTTCTACATTTCTTCTTCTGTCAATGACTTACACAGTCTTCCTTCCAACAAACCCAACATAAAAACCCTCAAGCAAACAAAAAACCACAAACAAACAAACGTTGAAGTTTGCATTGACCCCTTCTCAGACAAATAAAACAAGCTCATCTCACCAAAAGCAGAGGAAATTATTGCCCATCTGTGGAAAAGCTGAAACAGGTACATCTCCTTTACACAGTGAGGAATGCCATAAGCTCATGGGATTTGTAAAACAAAGCTACAGGCCTTTAGGAGCGTTTTGCTGGTGTTTTACTGGCCATATATCCAGGTTCAGGGCAAATAGAAGTTGCAAAGCACCATCTGTAACTCTGTGCTATTGCTCCAGAGAGAAACTAATTAAGGGGATCCTGTCCCATATGTTGGAGAAGCGAGTGGGATAGTTTTTCAGGGGATGAGCAGATACATGCATGCTGTAGCAGAAGCTAAGGGATATTGCACTAACAGTTTAAAGACAAATAAAGCAACCTCTGTGTTCACATAAACCTCTAGTGGTCTGCTCATAAGACACTCATTGGTATTTCTGCCTCTGAGAATTTCAAGTAAGAAGTTCATCAGCTGTAACTTCTTTGACAAGGCAGTGAAGCATTGTATGTCCACTGGAAGAAAGACAAGGAAGAACTGCATGGTTGTGTTCAGTATCTCTGGTTAGAGAAAGCTGTTCTTAGAGGTCTGATGGAACCTTATCTGCACCACCTGCTTGGTTGCAGTGTTTACTGATATCAGGATCCCAAAGGTTTTTCAACCATTTTTACTTAAGATAACAGAATAGGCATCCTATAAGCTGCAACTGCAAGAAGCTGAAAAATGGGGGTCCCCTTCCTGTACCCCCCATTTCATTAACAATTAAAATTTGGAAAACAAAAAAAGAAAATAAAACATCACCATGTTTCATGCTTGAAGTCATTTTTTTCTATATTTACATTCAAATGTAAATATAGAACAGAAAATCAGAAGTTCAAAAGCCTTATTTTTAATTAAAAACACACTCTTTCAAAGGAAGGCTTGCCTTGGTCTACTACTATAGCCAGCAACTTGCAACAGAGAGCAGGAGCATGTGTTCTTGAGCAGTACTTCAAAAGTAACCCTGACTGCACTTCTGAGAATCATACCATGGACATTTGATTCTGTGGAACGCATAACTGACAGGTTTGTCAAAAAGCTGCTCATATTCCTTCAGGATTCTCTGTCAGAGAATTCCTCAGTATGATCACATTATCATTTTTTCCTCCAGATTTTACCTTTGTTTTTTATCTCAGCCATCCCAAATATCACAAATCTTTCAATTTCTGTCATAAAAAGACCACCAAAAAACCACACAAACTCACTACGTGTGGTGTGTTTTGACTGGTGTTTTTATGCACTCCTGTAGTCCAGCAACCAATTCCCATCAAGGCACAGTTGCAGGAGATTCAAACTGGATTTTCACTCTATAAATACAGCATGCTACTGAAGAACAGATGAAGTTTTTTCTTCTCTCTGTAATTGTTTCAGTCGTACTCTTAATTCACTTAGTTCCAGTAGTGAGTTCAGAAACTCAGTTTCAAGACTAATCTTACTGAGGTTTCCATTTGAATGAAGTTTTAGGGAAAAAAAATGGGATGTTTTAAATCTAGCCTTGCCTCATCATCCAGCAATCAAAAGCTGACTTCAAAACTGAGGAAAGCATGGACAGACAATATGCTGGGAAAGCAGTGGTATCTTAATTAAAAAACAGCAGCAATATTTTAATAAAAACAACTTCAGAAACACAATGGTTCCTTGAAAGTCACTCTGTGCAGTTTCTTTTTCAAAAGACAGTGACTGGAATGAAGAAGCAGCTACAGGTCTATTCCCAATAATCTCATTGCAATGGCTTTCACCAAGAAGTTAATTAGATTCGCTGTCTTCTTGAGCAATCACAGAATTAAGTTACACTTAAAAGGGCTTTAAACAGACCTTGTTTAATGGCCCCAGAAAACACAGAATTATTTTAGGGTTCACAGGACATCAATCTTCATTCAACTCTTTCCATATCTCTCTCTCCAGAGAGTACCAAAGACTCTTGTCTTCATCTTTCTGGCACTTTTCAGTAGAATATATATTTATATATATACACATATTTTATAAGGATTGTTACATCATCAGCTAAAATGAAAGAATGGTAGGACACCCCAGTGAATTACTTCTGTCCTTGTGGAAGCTTTCTGAGTGAGCTGCAGTAGTAATGGGATGGTTTATTTTGGTACCATTACGTTAATAATCCACGCAGAGTACTTACATGCGTTCATTAATTTTCCACCATCCTCGCTCACAGCCTTTAATATTCTTCTCACTAATGGTATAGTTATGGAACTTCAGAGCTATACCAAGGCTCTTCCGTGGAGTCTGTTGTGAGCAAGAAAGACAGTGCAAGCAGTCCTCTTTTTCCTTTCGTGGGCACAGAGCACAAAAGTCTACAAACGTATTACAGGAATTACGGAGCTTGGCATTGCCACACCCTGGGAGCTGTGCTGGCTTCACCAGCTCAACAGCCAGCACTGTACACACTTGCCAGCTATTCAGTCCTGAGTCAAGGGCTGGCACAGCCCCACCACAGCTGCAGGCTTTCTCCCCCTCTAGCCAATAGCCTTCTCATCTTCAGAGAGCCCCTGGCCATAGAAAGCAGCTTTTGTATCAAGATCAAAGCACTCAAACACATCCAAATGTACTTGTGTAGGGACACAGAGACCCAGAGGATTTTTAGAGTTAAGATACTGCCTGGATTACTTGTGTCACCTTTGTAATGCTAGGAGTTACTTCTACCACATTATTATAGTCTTCTGCTAGCACCTGCTCAGCCATGCATTCTTTAGTATTTTAGAAAACATTTCTAAACCCAGCTAAATCACGAGTGTTCATACTTAATTGGAAACTCCTTTTGTAAAAGGAACAGAACCTTTTTTGCAAGGCAAGGCAGGGTTCATTTAAAAACAAGGGTTGATTCATGGCAAAAAACCAGAAATAAAATTTTTTCTCCCTCTCTCTTACAGAAAATATAACTTGGGAAATGAGCAAAGTTTCAATATTGCACGAAAATACAATATTGAAAATGAAACTAGTTTGAGCAATAGACCTTTCTATCAGAAGTCCAGAGTGAACTGAAGACCGTAAATTTAGCCCCCCAAAAAGTGCCTTATCATTCTAGAAGAGGAAGAGGCTGCAGGTTATGGCTAGCTGGACTTAATTTATATGGCTGTTATTCATTGTGAGCAGTCACTAGCTTAAAAAGTAATGAGTACCATAAGCAGAAAGATGGGTAAAAAGTGAACCTTGTAATATCCATTGCTACATTCCATAAAGAGGAAAACACTGACAGGCAAACCCTAAATCAGAGACCTTATTTCAGCAACACTAATAAGGAAACACTAAAGTCAGAGAAAATAGAAGTACTTTAAAACAATGTCAACTTTCAGCAATTTGCTTTCAGGAGAGTACATGAAAAGATGCAGAAAAAGATACCAAATTAAAAAACAGCACAGGATTGTGCTGATAGAACAGACCATTCTGAAGGCAAATTAAATGTATTAGGCATATGAAAAGGTATCAGGGAAGTGGCAATAATAACTAGGTTAGGTTTTTTGTACATACTTTTCATCCAGATTTCTGGGGGTGGGAAGAGAGGAGTTAAAAACAGTCAAGTCTTACATTGCCTGCCATGAAGTAATTCTGCAGGCTAAACATCAAAATGTATCTTAACTCTTCACCTTTGTAATAGGACAGCTTAGGTACTATGTTCTCTTCCTTAAAAACAAGTGCACAAAAAGAGAAAAAACTGATACAGAACACCTGAGCACAGCCAGCTATTCAGCAATGCCATTTCTATAAACTACTACATCTGTGAGGATGCAGGTTACTGCCAACTCAATCACTTCTGCCTTACTTAAGCTCTATGTGGCCAAAACACACAGCAGTGCCTAAGAGAGAAAGAATCCTGCTACCTGGAAGTTCCATGCACACAGGCATTTTGGAGGATAATAGCTTGGGTAATATGGACTTGTGATTCTCCCTTCATAGCCAGTTTCCTCTTTTGTCACTATTGCTTTTCCACATCCTAGGGAAAAAAAAAAAGAAAAGAAAAAAGGCAAAATTTGGCAAACCTTGATATACTTTCTGTAAAGTTATTCAGTGGGCTAAAGCATCCAAATTTATCAGAAGCCTGTCACTGCAAAGCTGGGCAGGTCAGGAATTTTATTTAGCTGGATTCAAGTTGTAAAAAGAGACCCTTCCCAATGATGCACACAGAAGACAAAGGATGTAAAGATCCAGGGATGAGTGCTGGCCTCTGCAGGACCAGAACACACTGTAAAGTTTATCTATGTTATTTCACTGAAGACAGTTTTGCAAACAAGAATATCAGTACATCTACACTGCAGTACTACACAGGGAACTCTAGTCTTAGAATTCAGCCAGTTAGAAGTGAAATGGACAACATACTAAACTAATTTGCCTCCTGGAAACCAAAACTTTCGTGGATGATGGCTCAATGGATTTACAGAATTCATTAAAGACAAACTCACACACACAGAGAAATGAACAAAGAAAACCCAGACTTGAACTTAAAGAAAACAAACCAACCAACCCAACCCACAAAGAACAGAACTTGAAGTTAATTATTATGGAGAATTTATCACATGCTTTTATGATGGCATATTAATGTTTAATTACTGTCGACATGAAAAGTATGCAGCATCTTTTTGAGCAGCTTGAACTTCCTTGCACTGTGTTGTGTGAGATCTTTCTCCTTGTGCCACTAGCATGATATTCCTTGCACTATTTGTTATTATGATCTCAGCATTTCTTAAAGATTAAAGCAATAAAGTCATGAACTTGATGCACAAACGGTATGGACTCTTTTGTGTTCCTGAGGAGGCAGGGACCAATAGCAAATGCAGACAAAGCAACTGAAGCTTTATTTTCTGAAAGTAGTTTTTAGTGCTGACATCCTTGCACTTTTAACATGATCTCGGAATCCCAAGGCAGAAGGGAGACCACTGCTAAACCTGAAAAAACAGCCCCATCTACTGGCACACTGCAGTCCTCACCAACTGAATTCAGGGCTGCTTTCAGCCTTTTGCCTTCATACTGCACAACCAGTCTGATGAGATTACATTACTCAATAGGAGTAATGCAGAGGAGATGAAAGGGAGACAGGCACCTGTAAAAAGAAGAAACTCAGATACAAGAATAATTTTTCCATAATCAGAAATATGACAGACACTTCAGGTTCTTAGAAGAAACAATATAACACACACATTTCCAAACACAGAACAAACCTACTTTCTTGTGTAATGACCTCAAAATAGCCATGGAATTCCTTTTGCTCCTTTACTCGTGCTGCCTTAAATATTACCAGCATGAGATTATTTGTGGACACAAGTGACACCAATGAATCAGCTGGTTCACAGGCTCTGAGGGGGAAGAAAGAAGAGCAAATACATAAGCAATCACTTAAAAAGCAAAAAACTTAACACATTACTCTGACTGTATGCATAAATTTTCCACTGGTTCACATCTTACCTACTTCAAAGTCCAGTCAAACCTCCATGCTCTTGAGCAAAAAAGTACCTGTTACAAGGTCAGTTAGAAACTCAATGCTGGAAATTTTTCTCACAAAAATGAAGGAAATTGCATGAAAATGAATATGGAATGTTTCACTCTGTGAGATAATGACTTTCAGCTTTCACTCCCAGTAAAAATGAATGAAGGCAAAATTAACAAAAAGCTGGAAGAAAGAGAAATCTTATTTTATTAGACCAACAGTTTTATCTTCTTGTTGGGGAGTGAGAAAGACAAGAAAGTTATTCTTCAAGTCAGAAATTAAGAACCTGAGCCAATCAAGTAGTCTTATTAAAAAAAAATATTACTTTCCACATGCATTACCTAGCAGACACCTTCAGTCCTCTACAGATACTAACATGTAAGTGAACACCATCCAAGTCAATTGGAGATACAGATTAGCACAGGACAGCTCTCAAAAAGGACTGAAAAGCCTTTCTGTCCGACTCTGGTTTTGAGGCTTATACACAGACTGAAATGCCAGAGAGAAGGGTTTCAGGGGTGAAAACACTGAGCTTTTGTCTCCTTCATGGAGGTGCTGCTGTTTCCTTTTGATTTACAGAATCCTATGGAATTAATTATCAGGGATTTTAAAGCAAAAGTCCCTAAACAAGCATAATGGATCATTAAAGAGAGAGAAGAAAAAGAAAAAATGTAATAGTCCACATCCCTCAACCCATTACAGCTTCAAGTCAAGATTTTTATAACCCTCTAAACAAATAGAGCAGATAAAAAAAGCACTGAACTAGTGAGTGCCAGTAAGTGAAAATCACAAGACTTAGTTTCAGAACTTCAGTCTTTATCTGAAAAGCACTAATCTTAATACAGAATAGTTTGCTTAAGGGAGGAAATTATGACATTCTCTTTCAGTCAGCATCTGTTTCCTAGTAAGAAACAGAAAATTTTGCCCAGTAATGTGCGAATTTTTCATAGTTCTGTAGCTAGGTGAAGATGCACTCCAGTTGAAAAAAAAGAGAAAAAATTGAAGAAAATTTTCCCTTTTATTAGCAAGGTAACATATCCAAGAAATTTTAATTTGTCAGGTGTTATGTGAGTAATACATGAAGATCAGAGCAATTTTAACAAAACCAAACTAACCAAAAAATGAAGATGACAGGTCTTCAGAAAAAACCCAAAAGTTGTCAATTAATTCATAATAGAAATTTATACTCACCGGTAGAGTATCTTATCTTTGATTGGCATCAGAGAGTCATAAATGGTCAGCGAGTCAGTGATGCAGTTATCTGCTTCAATCCGAAGGGATTCTATGGAAAGGCGGACAAGGTGGCCCACAGATGCAATAAGCTTAAAATAGCAGACTGTTCCCTCTGAGGTAGCTTGAGTATCCAGAGGAAAGTGCTCGTGTAGTCGGTCAGCATAGAGATCATACATGCAATTTGTTCCTGTGAAAATGTCACATTTTCAACACTGGACACAATCACTCCAAAACTCCTAAATCCACATGGCATTAAAACAAAAAATCCTAAAACCTGTGTTAAACTAAAGCAGACTATGAAGGCATATCTAACTTGGAAAACAAAGTAATAATAGAATTATCGAGTGGTTTGGGTTGTAAGAGATCATCTAGTTCCAAACTCTCTGCCACGATGGGGATACCCTCCGCTCGACCAGGTTGCCCAGACCCCCATCCAACCCAGCCTCAGACACTTCCAAGGGGCATCTACAGCTTTTCTGGGCAACCACCCTTACAGCAAAGAATTTTTTCCTACCCTAAACCCAAACCTACCCTTTTTTAGGTTAAAGCTATTCCCTTTTGACCTTGTGAAGCCTCCCTTTCTGGCTGTGTCACTCACTGTTTGCATCTTAGTTACAACTGCGTGGTCCAGGAATAGCCTATTTAGAAAAAGTACAGAGCATGGCCAACAGTGCTGTAATTCAGGTTTTTTTTGCAGAGTATTTGCACTAAAGCAGTGCCATTTTGTACAATCTGCAGTTAAAGTTCTGCGGAGTCTCTAGAGGATAAATTACTTAATTCTTCGCTGGGACATACTCATCTACTTTCAAAGCATAAATGTACTGCTTGCCCCTATGGACATTAGAATATTTAAAATACATAAAATCAAAGCAAAAATGCAGTTGCATATCTGTACTCCCCCAGCTTTTTTATTGATCAAATGTCAAGGTTCTCAATGTTTTATCATGACACGAGCTACAAGTGCTAGCAACAAATTCAGATTCACCAAGTCCTTCAGTTTGAAAGGGATGCTAGGAGTTTTCTAGCTCAATATTCTGCTCAAAGCAGGATCAAAATGAATTCAGACCAGGACTTTGTTCTGCCCAGTCTTGAAAATTTTTGCAGTGCTAGAAACCACTATTAGAAATGGAAACACTGTGAAATAAAAATTATGCAACCTACCCTACACAACAGTTCTTAAAAAAAGGGTAAAAGTTTGTGTCATAATTTAGACAAGGATAAGAAGAATATTACCTTACTTGCAACCAATTTTCCAATTAAGCTGAAACAACTACAATTTCCAAATAAAATATATAGAGGTCTTTAGTTCAATTCAATATTGCAGCTAACAGTCAGCAAAAAGCTGAGAGAATTTTTGTTTGGTCATGTCTGAAACTCTTAACATAGCTCTTTGAAAGGTGAGAAGGAAGAAAAACGCAAATTAGGGACAATAAGATCCAAAGTGAATATTTGCCTTAATTTCTGCCTATTACGAACATAAGTCTCTGAAATAGTTACCATCACGGAACACCAATTAGAGCACTGTAGAAGTTTACTGCCAATTGTTGACTCAAATTAAATGTTGACCTTTTAACCAGTAGTTAATCAAGACAGGAAATGGCAGGCTTTGTCCAACTTCCACTTCTAAATTACAGTCTTGAAACTAATGCTATGAATGTTTATGAACAATCTGTAAGGGTCACATTCCATTTAAATGAATTACAGTTAAAACTATTAAAAGCTTTGTTTAAATAATTGTTCTTCCTTCTTCCTTGTTCTTATCTCTCCCCAAAAACATTCTTTTTATAATAGTTATTTGTGCTTATCTAGTCACCCTTAGCAGAGCCAACTTTGATCACAATCTCTGAAATTAAATGCAACTACCATTATTGCTACTACGTTATTAATAATGGGATGAGCTCGCTGCTGCTACGGAGCACAGTCAAGAGAATTCAGAGCTGACTCTAGAACTACAAGTAGTTCAAGCATGCTGGCTTGAAACCAAAGCTGGATAAAGTCTTTACCCGAGCAAACCCAGCACAACCAGATATTATGGCAATGCAAGAACCTCACATCAGCTGGATGTCCACAAGTCCCTTCTCCAGCACCACTCTTCAATAAATCTGCACTCCAGTCTGTGCCTGAACCAACCACTGGGTTCATCTCCATACCCAAAGTTAACGCCATTGCTCTCAAAATACAGTCTGCCAATGCTCATTCGTTTTGTGCTGCTGCATGTTCACTTTTACCTCTGCATCATATTCCATAGTCCTAAACAGACACAGCCAAAGAACCCCAACAAATAAAATTGCACCAGTATAACATTCTCAACTACTGTGGCCATCCATGCTGTTTATCCCCAGGAACTTCATTACATACCCACTCCATGCTTCCCACAGATACCAGCTGACACCTGTGGGTGCCTATACAAAGTCTCTGAAAGATGTCTAGAATATGGCAGGTCATCCTTCTCCCGTTGTGTGAAAGACACCATGTAAGTCCTAAAAAGCCTTAGCAACAATATTTGTGTTGAACTCTTCTTAATTTCTTCTGTTTTAGGGGCTGCATTCTGGAATAAATTGGAACCAAGTTCCAACTGTGCTAACTTCTCTACCCTGGAACACTGAACTGGGAAATGAAATCGCTATGCAAGTAAACACCAATATGTAAAACTCATTATAGAAATAAAATGCACATTAATGAGGTACGATAGAAGCCAATATTGTTATGCTTTGCAGTTTAAGTTGGGAGGCTTTTAACAAATGAATGCTGTAGCAAACTCGAGTTTTGAGAAATTATGGGCTGTTAGCAATATAAACATTGCAAACCCTGCACCATGCTCTGTGACCTGAAGTCCACCTGCGGACCTCAGAACTAGGAGAGCTTCACTTGGCTGCATGGCAAAAGTAGTTTTTGGATTCCAAAAAAATATGCAAGCTAAAACCTTTGCAAGGTAACAGAAGTGAAAAACCACAGGTAGAAGTGCAACAAAATGTCTCAGGAAAGAAAAATACAAACCTGGAAAGCTATAAAGCCCTTGAAAAGCCGAAACAGTACAACTTCTCAAGATGAAGAGTCAGTCTGTGTCAAGCAGTAAGGGAGGCCAACACTTCCCCAGCTGATTGACAACTGCTGGCCCAACAGAGTCTTAGCAGGTGTCTCCATCAGAGATGCAGTACTATTGCTCAGCCTAGTAGCACATTTTTTCTAGGTACCTACTCCATGTACTAGTGAAGGCAGATGTACTGTACTTTTGACCTGCTTGTTCAGTGCTTTGCACACTGGAAAAGAACCCTTCTGGGAGGTTTACAACATGAAACCAAGCAGGCGTACAAATAGTGTCTCCCACAACCCTGGAAAAACTCAACTGCCTAAAGTAATTGCTGTTAGGGAATTAATTCAAAAGAATAACTCGCCATTAACCTTGGAGAAAAGGAAGTTAAGGTGGATAAAGGATGGACAAAAGCATTGCTCTTGTTCAGCATATTAAATTCATTACTGTCTAGTTTAGAAAAGGTTAATCTGCTGGTCAACACAATGAGTAGCAAAGACCTGATTTAGTTTATTTCCTACTATGTCACCAGGTACATCTAAAAATTTACCAGGCAGATTAAAGGTAGATAGTTCCTGTATTTGTTACATGCAAGATTCTTGGTCATTCTTTTACTAAGTCAGGACTTAAATGCCGAGGCTGAATTTAGCCCTCTTAAATTAACACTGAACAGTATCTAAGTCCAAGTCATGAACTAAAAGCTTTGCTCTCCACCTCTCCTCTGCAGGAAGCTGCCAAAAGGGTGAATTACCTGTTCCTGTTGTTGACCAATAATCTGACCGAAGACCTGCTGCAGAGAAAAAGAGTTGTGTGAGTCTTCTTGTTTGCCAGAAATCCAGAATTCAGGGTTCAATTCAATCACACTTCAGTCCTAACACTGAACACACAGGACAAAACACTTTTCTCAGTGAGGGGGGTTCCCCTAGCCCCCTTCATTTCTGAAAATTCTGCAAGCAGCTTTGGAGATGAGGCAAGAAGAAACTGCATGGCAATTAAGCAGTCAAAGTCAATTGAAGGACTGAGACAGAGGTACTCAGGAGGTCATTTTCTCATCCTTGGCCACAAGGCCTCTCTCAGCTTTCAGTTCAACAGAATTGTTCTGTCTGATGTCCTTAGAATGGAAAATCATAAACATTTTGTAGCTAAATACATTAAACATGCTTGAGTCACACGTTGTGAGTTTGTTCCCCAGACAGAAATGGCACAGGGAGTTATTTAACAAATGGGCACCTTTATAATCTGTTTTTGAATCTTTAATAAAGGAGTGATAAGAGTCTCATTTTCAATGAAGTGATCCACCTTAACCCTTCATATTTTTATGCTTTTAAAATCACAGACTAACCCAAATCTGCCTACAAAGGTATCCATTTTACCTCCTGACTATGAATATAACCACTCCCAATACAGGAAGTTTTGCAATCACTGTTCACAAGAACAATTTGTACCTTGATTTGACCTCAAATCTCATTTTTATTTTCCTTCTCAGTTTTTTTCATCCTTTACAATTTTAGTAATAGAAGCTAGAGATGTAGGGTCAAGATTTTAGTTTATTTATAGAATTTGCTACTCCAAGGTGAAAACGTTTGTTTAATGAACACATCCATATCTCAAGGATATGGACGTGTTCTAGTACCAACCACTTAGGACAATGGAATCCATGTCGACTGCAAGGCCCTGAAGGCTTCCCACCGAAGTCCGGTTAATGATGCTTGTCTGAATGGAATCCTTTAAAATGGCAGCCACACAATCCTCACACAGCACTTGCCCCTTCGCCTGTGGCACCACAAATACGATCCAGAAATGAACAAGAAGGCCTCCGTTGTTGTTGTTACTGAAATGAAGAGCTCAGGTTATCATCCTATTGGAAGTTCTCTGAAGACTAGACTCAGCCCAAGCTTCTGAAGCACAAATTCAGAAGTGCATGGCTCATTTCCATATTTCATAATTACTTTAACCCAGGGAATGTATATTTTCCCCTTAAAAAAACAAACAAATGAACAAGGCAAATCCCAAAACACTAAAACACACTCTTCACATCCAGTTGGGAATATTCAGTAGGCTGATTTCCTGAGGGCTCCTAACTATGGAGATTTATGGAAATCACATTGTCTACACATGAATTAGAGCTGGACTATTTCCTAAAGACTAAAACAGAAATAGTAGAACAGAAAGAGTAGAATTATCATCTCCAGAAACTCAGAGCTCTGCAGTGGTATGTATCTCACCCTGCACTGTGTGTTGCAGTATGTAGGAAATGATTCCTAGACTATTTAGGGAACATATTAGAGGCCATATATGACCACACTAATCTCTACCTCCTTAGTGGGGAGAAAGACCTTTAAATCAAACACAGCCTAGAAACCTCCAGTTTCTGAACCAAAATTGTATTTGGTTCTAGAGGATTGAAATAACTAAACTTCTAACATTAGCTGCAGACATTAATATTAGAGTAAGAATACTTTATTGCATAGATTTCCTACTTCTTAAGTAGAAAATGTTTTTATTCCAATAACATCACAAAATATGTGTGATTTAGTCAATAAAACATGTTGTTGGAGCACAACTCTGTGTAAGTGGTTCAACTTCTACATGAGCTAAATGATCACCAAACCTCTTTATTAACATTATTTCTGTTCATCTTGCATTGTATTTCTGGCAGACTAGAAACTGTTTATATGACTTTAGTTTGCCCTTTCTTTTGTTAAGTGAATTGGTGTAGGTTATAAACCTATTTTGCTATCAGTTCAAGTACATAGCAAAGACATTGAACTATAACTGTTAAAAATAAGCTTGTTTTGTGGGCTTATTACATTACCTACTGCCTAGCAGCAAAGCAATTACTTTAACCACAGTTTTACCTGACTTCTGAGACAGTGGACTGCTTGTAAAATTTGGAGAAAGAAGAAGTTGTGTAGACCAAGTTCATCTGAAAGACAAAGCATAAAGATTTAGCATTCTGAAAACCAGTCACACCTAGAGATGCTATACGCCTAGGCTTTTCTAGGAACAACCTATTTTCCACCAGGATTACACGACATGCACACACTTCCAGACATACACCAGCCAAGCTAGGCAGAACAGGAGATGAACAGACCAGCTCTTCAATGCACCCATAACAAATCCAGCATTCCCAGGAAACATCAGATCTTCTGCCCATGGCCAGCTGGCATTTACAATAATGCTCTTTCCATATAAATGAATTTTGACAACAGTGCACGTCCTTCACCCAGAAAATCCCAAACACAGAGGGTTTACCTATCCTGATGCTAAAACTTAAGGCCAAACTTCAAGAAATGTGCACACACTCACAACGCTTTTTTGGTGTTGTTGGTAAGGTGCAGTGAACAGCACATACCAGAGCTTTTCCCACAGGATCATGGAAAGAGTGAGATAGGAAAGGGCCTCTGGAGAGCATCTAGTCCAATCCCACTGCTCAAAGCAGGGTCGACTATACCACGTGTGGTATTGCTCAGGGCCATTTCCAGTTGATTACCTTCAAGAATGGAGACTCCACATCTCCCCTGGATTAGAACCCCAGTGCTTGATTCCCCTCACAGCTAAAGAATTCTTTTTTTAATGTGTCCTTGGAATTTCTTGCACTTTGATTCCTTTGTGTCTATTTTCTTCATCAACATCTTAGTATTAACATATTTCTTTCCAATACACACACTGTAAAACGTGGAGAAGCAAAAGCTCTGCCTGTTCCCTGCCAAAGGACTGCCTTTGGGCAAAGTGAGCTCCTGATTCTCCCTGTTGTTGGGCTGTGGTGAGACTGTTGTGACAATAACCTTCCTCTCCCCATCCTGTCCAAAGCCACAAGGTGGCATGTACCTCAAGCTGTTCTGACCTCACTCTGCTGCTTTATAATTAAAACTGATGTGCAAAGGACTATGACATAGAATATTGCAAAGGCTGCAAAAATCAAATCCATATTAATCCCTAACTTTCATAATTTGAAATTGGAAGTTTAAACAATAATTTTAAGGGCCTAAATAAGGTGGGTAGAGCTCAATCTTGCTCTAGATTAAGGTACAAGGGATTTTATGTATTACTGTTACTATCAAATGGAAATAACTTATCTTGAGAGGTTTTTCTACTACCACTTGGGGTCTCTGGGCCAGCAGCCAATAACAAAAGGGTTTTGAGGAGAACAAACAAAATCCCAAATCCCTCACTTCCCTACTAACAATTTTAGTCAACAGTTAAGGTTGCCAGTTTCAGCAATGCAAAATCCATTGATGAGTTCACAGGCAAAGTTCACAGATAAAAAATAAATTCCAAGTAATGTTCAAGTAGGAGGTGGTGACACTGGGAGCTTAACACCTTCTGTCTGCTGCCTCTCTCCACTATGTATGGCAAGGGCAGGATGCTCTGAGACAAGAGCAAGACACAGGGAATACAGGACATTAGAGCTGCTCCATGAAGAGCAGGGAAGGGTGATGCCCTGCACTGGTTATCTGAAAGAACTTCAACAGTTAATATGCAGAACTTGGAAAGAGCTGGAAAAAGGAACATTGGTTCACATTATAAGGTGACAAAAACTTAGTAATTATTGAAAAATTTCTTGGTTGCATCTAACATTATTTTTTTTTTTGCTTTTGTTGAGCAGATTTCATATAGTCACTTGAATCCTTGTGTGAACAGTACTGCAGTTCCTGGCAAAAATGTGTTTTTGCTCCCTACACAAATGTCTTTAAAGTCAAATTCCCTGTTAACCAAGATTCCCCCCGCTTTCTTCCCACTGTAGAGCAGCTATTGATCCAGAGTTCTAGTTTTGCTTTGACTGATGCAAGGTATTTGGGAAGTATAATGGTCTTTAGAATACCTAGTATCAGAAGGAAATGTAAATTTCCTTCTGAAATATGTTTGTGATCCCTAGGGTAATTATAGATACTTTAAGGCAGAAGATATCAGTGTAAATGCAAAAGATTTTGAGGTTTCGTCTGTTTGATGTTTCAAAAGTGGCAATTGAGTTTAAGGACTTTTGTAGAATTTTAGTCACAGATCATAATTTATGGGTGAAAGTATGTAAAATTTTAAGCCAAATGTAAAAACCAGATCCATTCAAAACTCAGTTTGTGATTAACAAGCAGAAAGCAGTCAGTTCCTTCCTACCTCCAGAGAGCCACTGCTTGCACACAATGCTCCGAGGGGAAAGGGGTAGAACACCACAGCGGCCTCAATGGCATCTAAACATCACTTGTTCACAGCTCTGATCTTTTCTGCTAACCAAGCAGCCCACCCATCTTACCACATGCTGCACAGTCTGTGCCATAGAGAGGAATTCCTTCGACTCTTTCTGCCTATATTCTGGAAGAAACTCTACGTTGGCAACACGAAACAGTCCAACAAAATACAATGCATCTTTGTTTTCTGCCTGAACTGCAAGAAACAAAGACAGCCTTTTTTTAATAACAATGAAGGTTTTTTATTAAATTCAAAACCAAATTAATCTATTTGGCCTAATCTACTTTCTAGTTTGAAACAACTACCCAAAGAATACTACACTTTTATAGCCAAACTGTTCTAGATGTGTACCAAATTGTGGTCAATTGAGCTCCTGTTACCTACACACAAGATAAGATACCACCATACAAACAAGCCAGCATAACTGAAGGCAGTATCACCATCCAGATTTGGGAGCAACCCTAAGGTATCTTAGGCAGTATTAGCATCAGGGGCCTAAAGAGGAAAACACAGCTTTTAATGCTTAATTACACACATATTTATTTTATTCCCCTTTTACTTCCTGAAATCTATTCTGAAAAATAATGTACTTACCTGAACTTCAGAAGGTCAAGAAACACAGTGGAAGGCAAAATTTCTGAGGAATCAAGCTCATACAGCTTGCACATTAAAATGCTTTTCACACCTCTGAGATAAAGTCCCGCTCCCTAAAGTCAGCTTTTCTAATTACTTGTTAAGTCTTAGCAAAGATGAAAGTTTTTCAGACCCCATTTTAAAATTTTCCATGTTTATTTTAGAAACAGCCTTCAGGACAACTGAGATCCTAAAGTCATCTGAAAGTACTACTGGTGATAATGATACATGGAGTTGGCATGAACTTTCAGCAACTCACCAATGAAGAGCCACAGTAATGTCCAGGTTACAACTCCTAAAATGAATAGAATGAGGGTAAAGAGAATTATTTTGTTTTGAAAATTCCATAGTAACTTATCTTTTTTCTTCAATTTGTCATGCTTTTTCCTTGCCAGAATCCTCTTTGCCAACTTGTCTTCTGCAGATACCATTTGGACTGAAATGTTGGCTGCCTAAAATAAGGTGAAAGACAACAAAAATCGTGGAATGTTTCTAGCAGGAATTGACTGACCAGCAAGTCTCAACCAATTTGTTCCTCAGAGAAAAGTCTCCACTTCCTTCAGGCTGTGGAGCAGTGGCTATGGACAGGTTCTCCTGCATATCCAGCTCCCTCTGAGGAGTTACCTCCAGTGAACAGGAGAGCACAGCACAGGTCTTGCTGAGATGGGACCTGCACAAAATCATCACCTGGATATCCAAACGCTTGACAGTTTATTTTGAACTACAGTCTCCAATTTTCTAAGCTGGTTCCAAAATATGTCCTGACCATCTCATCTAGGTACAAAAGACTACATGACCATTTCTATATTTGCAGGAGTAGTTTCCACTTCCTGTAAAGTATCTACAGCTTGCCTGTTCTGGAAAACCCATTTGTACCAGACACCACCACGCCTCAGGCATTTTTCCCTGCAGAATATAATCAACACATTTAAGCAGACAAAAAATGTTTATCAGTTGCTGCAGGCACAGCAAGAGCTGCCTGAAGAAGTCTCTGGCACTTCATAAAAGTCTCTCGTTAGGGTATCTCCTGTCACAGTCAAATGGTTTGTTGTGAGATCAGCTAGAGGTTCAGTCACATTTCTCAAGTCAATTCATTGTCTTATCTCTTCAGAGTTTAGCTGGTAAATTCCTGGGCCACTCAGAGTATTACTGACCATGTGTACTAGATATGAATACTGTTTTAGCTGTTATACCCACTGCACCAGAATTAAATTACAAGAAAAAACAAAAAACAAAAACCCCACAACAAAATTCCAACAAACCAAAACCCACCACACATTTCCTCCTTTACATAAAAATTATACCATAAGTTATTGCTACATAAACAAGGAACATTCAGCAAAAATACTCTAAAATCACGTTGATGTCAGTGAGAGGGAAGCTCTCAAGGGGTGGCTTTAGGAAGCTGTGGGCTGTCCATGACTGGAGGTGTTGACAAATACCAGTCAGCAATCAGCAGCAAAGGTTTTAGTGCACAGTCTTTTATGAAGCACAGAACAGTCTTAGACAAAATGACATGGCTCAGGAGCTCATATATATGAGGATTAAACTGAACTTCATCAAGATGAAGATCAAAACAAATAGATTTTTTCCCTTGTTTTTAGAACAGCTAGATTCATTTTAACAACATCTTCAAAGCACGTCTCCCTCACCTCACAGATGAATTTATGCCACTCAGAGGCCTCTCCAAGTGGAAGAGATCATTCAGCCTTCTGAACTGGAGTCAGACATCATCATTTCTTCCCACCGGATTCACCTGCATTTTTTACAATGCTCACCTATTTACCAGCATTGCATTGTTTGAAGCCTCTCAGAAGGTACCTTGCAAAGAGTGTGTGACCTGTTGTAGACTAAAATGTGTGGACACAACAGTCATTTTTCATCCCTACTATTTTTATTACACTTGATGAGAAAGAAGACCATGAAAGTCAGGAAGCAACCAGCTGAGAATTTCACTCGAGTTTTCAGTGTGGGATGCCAAGTTTCATACAGTGCTACAAAAGCTCTGTGCTGATGCAGCTTGACACTCAGGAAATGACAAGCACAACTGCCAGCCATTTGCAAAAGTGGTGTTGTGAAATTGTCACTGTTCGACACGAAATGAGCACACAGAAGTCTGGTGGAGTTTGAAGAGGAAAAAGAGAGCATTTTATTTGGACATCTGATATTGATAGAATTCCAAAGATGACCATGGATTGGAGGATGGAATTACCACCTCTCCAACCACACTGGTCAAGAGATCAATCAATCATTCTCTCTCCACCCACTGAGAGGAATGTAAATTATTCTATTTATACATGATACTGTGGGAATCTGCTTTGAAAATACGTAAACAGATCAGAAGGCTGAAGAAGTTTTATGAGAACTTTAAAACTTTCAAAAGAACTATAAAAGAAAACTTAAGACTTTTAAAAATCAGGGCAACATGAACTAACCTACAATAATTGCTTCTTTCCTTTTGCTCAGCAGTAGGAGACACCCATCTGTGTTTTGGGCCAATCAGGATAAGAGAGATTATGATTATCCAGAGTGATTCCAGGGGAAGATCACAGAGGTAGGGAGCTGGAGGATATGATGTACAGCAAAAAGCTGAGAGCCTTAGGGTTGTTCATCAGGAGACAAGAAGGCAAAGACAGTGTGAGTAAATCTAATTATAGATTTCCATATCTAAAGTGGGCTATGGAGAAGACAGAGCCACACTTTCCTCACAGGTGCACGGTGAAGAGAGAGCCACAGCAGTCACACACAGCAGCAGGGGACATTCCAGCTGCACTGCAGGAGGGGGAAGAATGTATTTCACCACAAAGGCCATGCACCTGGCCCATGCCCAGAGAGGTCAGGGAACCCCCATGCCTGGAGTTGTTCAAACCTCAGAGGATCAATGTTCCAAGAAATCTGTTTCTTGTTTTGATGTTAGCCCTGCTCTTAAAAAAAATTTAAAACCTATAGAAGTCTTCACCAACACATTTTTTGATATGTTTCTCTGATACTATGCACTAGTAATACTATCAAGAAGAGACCTTTGTGTATCCTCAGAGGAAGCATAAGAAACATTCCCACAAATATCCTGCTCGTCCCACAGTCAAATGCAACAGATAGCAATCTTTGATCTCAGAGTGGAGGATGTTCTAAAAGGAGAAGAAAACTTGGTAATAATTAATAACAAGTAGAGTTAAAAGACCAAGTATGACCCTCTACAATTTCCTCAAACAAAATCTTTAAACACAGAATTGGAACCTTTCAGATTCATGTCTTCTATCTAGGTAATGAACTGCACTTGTTTTGTGTACTCTCCACTTGATTTACCCATCTTCTGTATTTTTTACAAACCTTATTGGGTCTCTTTAAGGATGAAAATGAATGTTTGTTTGTTTAAAGCTCTGGATTGTTACAAAGTTCCTGTATACACTCAGGTGTTCAGTAGGCCAGCTTGAAGCAGCTCAATGAATGCTGAGTTCTGACATCTGAAATTTTGGTCACTTTCATCGAGATTCCCACAATAATATTTTATATTAAAGTTTTCCCATGTAACTCCTTTTTGTGGCTCTAGACCTAAACAGACAGATTTATTATTAAAAATTAAATCCTGTCAAGTATTGTTAAAAATTACTCAAATTACTCAAAAAACTCAAAATCAGCACTGGATATAAGTGGGCACTTGAAACAACTTGTGTCTTCATTGCATCTACTGTAATCCTCATTTTTTTTCTTAAAATCAATTCATGTATCAAGCTTTCTGTGACAAAGTTCTCTGTTACATGGGATTCATAGGAATATTGACTGCTGTGTGCTACATTATCAATATTTCCATAGGTTTTATTAATTTACCATAAACATTTTATAGTAAGGAAAGCAACAGCAAAGTTAAGCTGCTCCCTTCCCACAGTAAGGACCATAATTCTCAATTCAGCTTTCCTCTATTGCAACTTAGTTCTTGTATTCTAGAGCTGGTTTCCAGCTGATATTGCAATTTGACTATCACCATACACTAAATTATTTAATTACATCTTTGTCATGGGTTAGCACTCATACAACAATCCCCTTCTCTATCTTCTCTGGGAAGAGCAAAACACTTTGCCTCCTTTAATGTTGCCTTTCTTGCCTAGAAGTTAACTTTTTTGGAAAAACATGCTGCATTACACCAATATAAGCTTTTATGTTGTCACACTGACATGTCCATTATTTCAATTGTCTGAAAATATATAATATTAGCAATCCAGGGATAAACACATGTTGACATTTTCAGACTGAGCTATAAACCACAAAATTATACCAAATCTAACCATCATATTAAGTTTAATACTTGAGAATTATATCACAAGACATCTAATAATGTCAGGAAGTATAGAAAATCAAGAATGTTTAAGTAACCTACTTACATTTACTTCAGGTTTAGCTGTTGGGGGATCATTTTTTTCATCCATTTCAGCAGAATTAATTTTATGACTTGTCCAAGTTGAGAAAGAGCCTTGCACCTTTTCTCAGGCACCCCTTCTGCTTGTGAAGCTGAAGACAGCTAATTGCAATGTCCAGGACCAAAAGAGGCATCAATTTACTTTGATGAGTTTCCAATTGTAATCTCATCTGCCCTACTGCACCTTTGCAAATGTTAGAAGACTGCTATCATGTAACTTCAGACTTCAAATTCAGACTGGATAAAATAGGCTTTTCATGGTCTCTATAAAGCTGAAATACTAAAATACAAAGCCGCAGTGCTAAAAATCTATACATCACTGATCCTCATGAGTCCTTCCCAATTCAGCATACTCTATGATTCTGTGAAAACGTCACAACATTAGTTACATGAACAAGAAAAGTGGCAAGCAAAATGTAAAAGTGAGAGCAAAACCATGCTAAAATAAGGAAAAGAAATGTAAGCATCCTAAGTAAGAGTGTTGAAAAATCGCAGATAACAACAGCAAATCAAGGTGAGCATTTGGACTCTCCTCTAAAATTTTGTAATGTACACTGTTGAACACTCAAATTTGGTTCTTTTATTATAACTGAAAAATAAACTGCTCCAGGCAACTTACTTCATATTATTAAAATAGATCAGGCTTCAAACTGAGAATCCTTTCTGTAATCAGATGCAGGAAGTCACTTGTATTATAACAGTTCCATCCTATTGTCTTTGTTAATTAAATATTTATAGAGGATGTAAACCAGTACTTTCCTCAATGGATGCTAAGTATAGAGCTGTCTTTCCTTTTAAGTGATTAACAATCTCAATGCCTTCTTTGAGTCAGCTGCAGAAATGGTACTGGAGATACACAAATATTATTTAAACAATAACCCTTCTATTAATTTATCTTTGAAGATATAAAACCTAGACTAGCAATTAAAAAAAAAAAAAGCACTACAATAGAGGTATAGAAAAGATGTAGTCAGAACTCACAGCAAGTGAGCGCCAGTTGTGATCTATGCTCTGTCCATGCAACCAGCAATAAATTACTTCAACTACAAGGCAAAAATTCCTACAGTTAGATAATGTACTAGCAAACTAAACACTTCTTATCAGGAGTCATCTTTGGCTGATGCTGCAGTCCTTGCTGCTTGATCTAGAACTGCAAGGTATTTTAAGCATACAAAGTGATATGTTAAGCTCTGGGCCATATTAAAGCTTAGCAGCATATGTACTCCATATTACTATGTTTAATTGCTTCCAAGTCCCTATTTTTTCTTGTTTTTATTTAATTATGCTTAACTTTTAGGGGCTACTCTGGTCTCTTAAAGTGTTCATGTAACTCCCCAAAGTCTCCCACTGCCCCATGCACAGGGGGTTACTATGCTGTAAGTGCTATTTCAGAAGCTAGACCATAGATTGAAAGAGCACTGACAGGTAAGTCCCCATCCCCCTGTACTACTCAGGATTTGGGAGGTGAGAGGGTGTGGGTAAGCAGAAGGGCAGCAAGCAAAGAAGTAGGCCTGGGAAAGCAGGGAGGAACAATGTTGTTTCAATGTTTGCCTTCTAGTTTTCCACTACCCACATTAATACTTCAATTTCTATTTGAATCTGCAATAAATTAAGCAAATTTTCCCAAACTGAGTTTATTTTTCCTGTGACAGTATTTGACAAATAATCTCCCTGTCTTCATCAGAAAACATTTCCCTCCTTCCTGTTCCTCCCATTTTCTCCCCTGATCCTGCTGAGGAGAGGAGGTAGGGGCTGAGCAGCTGGGTGGGAGTTTGGCTGATAGCCAAGGCTAAACCATGACATTGTTACAGGACCTAGTACATACTTTCCCCTCCTCTCCTTTTAAAAAGCATGGGTTTGAGTTTTGTTCATGATATCTTTACTTTGAAACAGAATGCACTCAATATAAAGAGACTGACAAACTGAAATGAAAGATGAAACACATTAGAAATAAAATCATCTTATGAAAGNGCAGAGATGTGGGCACTACAGTTTTCTTCTGTTTAATTAATTGCATATTCCCTATCCAAAAAAAAAAGAAGTCTCAAGATTAAAAAAATTCAGACTTCAACAGACTTCTCAGATCATTCACACACTGATGATAACACTTGGTTTTACTCACATCATTCTTAGGGGAGTAACTTCCTCATGCACATCTGTTTGGCAGCCTGACTTTCTTTTTCCCATCTCATCAAGAGCCTCACACAACCAGGGCAGCTTGACAGTCCAATCTGTGACCTCCCATGATGATGCCAAAAAAAAAAAGATAGTGAAGAAAAGATAGTTGGATCTTTGGTGCATCCTCCCCTACATACACAGACTCCTCTCTCCCTTTCCACTCTGATGGGCAATGTGGTTTGTCCTAAGATGAAAACATCAGACGGTATTTGCAGGAGAAACAGTCTGGATGCTCGTGTAGTGAATGCATTCCAGACATGGGAAAGCTGTGATGTTTGGATTGATATTGGTGCACACTGGCTTGCAAAAGGGTATATAAAATGCCACTGGAGACCAGGCAATCTGGGCAAACTGATGTCACACACAGACACAGAATCACTGGGTTGGAAGAGACCTTCAAGACCATTGAGTCTAACGCATGTCCTAACACCTCAACTAAACCATGGCACTGAGTGCCACATCCAGTCTTTTTTTAAACACATCCAGGGATGGTGACTCCACCACCTCCCCGGAAGGTCATTTCAGAACTTTATTTCTCTTTCTGTAAAAAACTTTTTCCTAATATCCAACCTATATTTCCCTTGGTGCAGCTTAAGACTGTGTCCTCTCATTCTGTCAGTTGTTGCCTGGAGACAGAGACCAACCCCCACCTGACTGCAACCACCTTCCGGGAAGTTGTAGAGAGTGATAAGGTCTCCCCTGAGCCTCCTTTTCTCCAGGCTAAACAACCCCAGCTCCCTCAGTAATTTCTCATAGGGCTTGTGTTCCAAGCCCCTCACCAGCCTTGTTGCCCTCCTCTGGATGTGCTCAAGCGTCTCAATGTCCTTCCCAAACTGAGGGGCCCAGAGCTGGACACAGCACTCAAGGTGCAGCCTCACCAGTGCCAAGTACAGGGAAAGAATGACCTCCCTGCTCCTGCTGGCCACACCATTCCTGATACAGGCCAGGATGC
>VXBC01005611.1:843011-915759 GCA_013399945.1 Ploceus nigricollis | reverse complement strand
CAGTCATCTGGAACCTCACCAGTGAGCCAGGACTGTTGGTAAATGATGGAGAGCGGCTTCACAAGCTCATCTGCCAGTTCCCTCATCACCCTGGGATGGATCCCATCTGGTCTCATAGATTTATGAACATCCAAGTGGCTTAGCAGTTCTCTGACTGCCTCCTCTTTGATAATGGGGGGACCATTCTGCTCCCTGACACCATCTACCAACCCAGGAGGACAGCTGTCCTGAGGACAAGCCATCCTGAAGCTGCCAGCACTTCAGGGTGGACTCCTTTAGCAGGGAAGACAGGGAACACCCACTTTTGGATGAGTGAGTAAAAGTGCTAAGATCCTGATAAATACAGAGATACAATCTTGAATTAGCTACATAGGTGCTTTCTTGCTTTATAATTGAAAATTCTGCAGGGCCAAAGACTGTAAACTTACACATTTCTAGACAAACCTTATATTTATAACCCTTTAGATACTATAATCCATTGTAATAGATCATAAAACTTTTATTTATATGCTGCATTGGCAATATTTATACACTGTACTAGCAATGAATCTAATCATGATCATGCACACATTGATTGTGTCCTGCTTCTCACACCTGGCTGAGAACACTCCCTCAACTTCTCTGCTACACCTCCCAGCCCACTGAGTCCGTGATTGAGGGAAAGGTTACAGAGGATCCACACAACAGCCTCAAGCCACAGCAGAGATGTCTGTCTGTATTACACAGATGTATCCTGGGGGAAGCTGGGATACCAGCAATTTGGCCTTCTAGGAAAGCTTGTCTTATGCAGCACGCTGTACTGGGGGGAGGTAGGGTTCATCTCACCTGTCTTAGACTGTCTACAAGTTAGGCATGTAAATCCAAGTTTGTTTTCTAGACTGAGTCTATACATGATGGTGACAGAGAAGATGAATCACACTTTCACCACTGAGTACAGACAGAAAAGAGGCAATTATCTTACCAAACTTATCTTCTACAAAATCATCTCTGTGTAATAGAAATGTTTCCCTTCTGACCCAAGCTGCCTTCATGCTCAGCTCAGAGGACTTCTTGCTCCTTTAACTGATGGGAGCCCAGAACCAGCCTGACAGCATCAGCCCACTAACACAGCAGGAGCTCCACAGAGCTACTAACCTCAGCATGACATTTTTTCTAAACTATACATCTGAAGTGACAGAGTTTGCTTGTATTGCAGGATCTTCCATTGCTTACCAGAAATGTCTAACAAGTTGCATGAAATCATGAAGGAAAGTCCCTGCACAAAGCAAAGCTAATTCTACTACAACCTGGTTTTTTTACCTATAAGAATTCTCTTGCATACTGCTTGTATCTGTTTTCCTTTAATCAAAACTCAGGTAAAGCACAGATTTTAACATGTCTGTGAAAACAAGAGTTTAAGAGGCAATTTATAGCAATCTTTCCGGAGACATTCATGAACATTCTTAAATCAATCAGTTTTCATTGGTACACAATCACACTGTCTGATTCCATACTTTGTCACTCCAATAATTTCTTCAAATTACAGCTGAGATTACTTCCAGCAAAGGAAGGAAAGGTTTTGGCTGTCCTTCCCAATAAGCCAGCTGAATTTGTTATTCAGCTTCATTTTGAACACAGAGAAAGTCAAATACCTATACCTTCAATAAGCATGTACTAATAACTCCTGTGGTATTAGTAGTCTGTGAAGATCTGCATACACACAAGCAAGTCATTTACATTTTGAATGTATCTCTTCCATCACTGAAGACAGAACCAGCACACAATAAATGCTTTTTCAATTTTTTGAAAGCTGAAATTGCAAGCAAGATGAAGTGATGCTTTTATCAAAGTATGGAAGTGGGTGACAATTGATTACTAAATACTGAATTATTAATAACTGTCTAGTAACATATGTTTCAGGATCAACTTTGAACCTCTTCTCCCCTCCTCCACTGAACAAGCACTGTGTTGCTTGTTCCCCAGGTCTTTGTCATCTAGAGATGCAACTTGGAATCACAGTGCTTGTATTTATTTTTCTTCTCCTTGACCTCTTACTCAGTTTCTGATTGCTAACAATGCTTGACTATGCACTAGAGGTCTCTGATGTAACAAAACATTTTCCAACAGACAAAATCACCTTGGAAATTACAGGCAATTGAGCTGTCTTCAAGGATCCAGAAAAAATACATAACTGCCATTGGCAGAGCACATCACCTGAAATGAAGCAGCTGACCATCTTGCACAGCAGCACTAATAGAGCTATTTCATCTCAGCTACGGACTGAGAATAGCTTAGTGATTTGCATTGCATCAATTTAAATTAAATTTAAAACGCTAAGTGAGCACATCTTTTGGACACAACATCCATCCATCAGTCTGTGCCATTTTAAGGACAGCAAGCCCTTCTATTGCATCAGTTAATGGTCTTGCACTATTCAATGCTCATTGGTGCCACTAGCTAATTTAACTCCATTTCTGTCTCGCTTATATGAAATTGCTATGTGTAGCAGGGCAAGAAACAAGTCAAGCAATACTGACACAGCATAAATAGAGAAATACTGCTGGATTAAATATGACTTATTAGGACAATCACAGTGGTATGAAACCTGCTGTGTTTCAAATAAAATAAATACTATAAAAAATAGAGTTTCTGCTATAATGAGGTTGACCCAGCTGAAGTAGCACTGAAGCCAATGGTAAGACCCACTACAGTGGCCAAGTCAGGGCAGCTCTTCAGCCAAGCAAAAGCCACATTTGTAGCTTTTCAGGTGATTTCCTGATGTGCAAACTCCCATCTTTCAGAATGCCCAGTGACGTGCTTGGATAGGCCAGGCCTGAGCAGGGTCTGACAAGCCAAGTCAAAGCACTTTTACTGGTGAAAGTCTCTGTGCCTGTCCCTGCAAATCACACTTCAGTTGGTGACCTGGCCCTTAATTGGTTAAAAGTGAGCAAAGATGAGATTTATAAGGTCATGGCTGCAGCTTGTAGGCAGTGCTGTACAAAAGCACTGGTCCATGAGGCTAAGACCTCATGGACTTTTATGGTTAATGGATATCCTGTTCTCTATCACCAAACCCTGTGTGCCACATGGAAAGCAAAGAGGAAAACATCCCTTCTCTCACTGTCTTAGCAGTCATATCTGTTCACACAAAAGATGCCAGCTGATGTGAGTCTAATGTTTAGTGCAAGCAAACCACAAACATCTTACTCATGCTTATCTCACCAGGAAACCCAAAGCCCCATGCCAGCCTAGCCTCAGTGTTCGCCACAAACAAATGCCCCTGCAAAATGCTAATGTAATCTACTTGTTCTGCCTTTCCACAGTTGCATTTTCCTTGCAATTAGGCAGAGAAGATCTGGGATACCCTGGCAGAAGACCAGCACTGGAAGTTTAACTCCTTGTCTTCCCTCCTCTTTCTTTCAAAAACCTACCCATGCCATTTCCTTTCACATTTTGATTATTTCTATTACTCTGATCACTTTCTAAGTAGGAGGATAGACCAAAAAAGCCTGGGGGAAAAAAACCCCAACAAATCCAAACAAAACCCAATCCCTAGAGTTTTTTCTGCTTTATTACTTTTACCTAAAAGACTTCAGGAGGGCACTGATGCCACCTGTGATACTTTTATTTCTATTCTATCAGCCCTTCCATGTTATGACCCAGGCAAGCACATACAACTTCAAACTATTAAGGAGCAATACAGATTTTTTCTTTCTTTTTAAAGCAAGTAACTCAAACTAATCTACTAATAAACAGATCATTTGCACTTTCAACTATTAAACAAACTATTTCACTGAGTCATGTGAGTTTGGGGTTTCAGTTTCTTTGTTAAGGAGTTATGGGGCAGCTCGATACTTTATCCCTGGAAGTGATTGACACTGCTGTTGTCATCCCTCACCCACTAAAGATTTTGATATGCAGAGTACCCAGAAGCCCTAAAGAGATTAATTCAAGAACTGAAAAAATCTACTTGACAGGAAGGGGGACCAGGAAGTTAATCGACCTAATTAGACAAAGAAAAGTTTACACAAAAATATTTTTAGTGTTTGAACAGCATAGCTCTGCTATTCCCAGATAACTTACAAGGAAAATCTTGTTTTCAGAATAAAAACCACATGGAAGCACAGACAAGCCTGTAAACATGAACTGCTCATGAAGACTGTTAACCATGAATATAATTGACCAAGACTTGCACTGGGTCCAATTGACCAAACTGCCCTGTTGAAATTTTATTATTTTTTTCCAGAGATGCTCTTGATGTTCTACCTAGGTCCCTGCAGTCTTCTCTGACCTTGACATCTTTGGTACTGGCAGGCAATTTCTTTATCTCAGCTAATCTTCATTAGGGCTTGATCACCAGCTGAATACCTGCTCGTGCCCTAGGGCTGAGTGCCGGGAAATAGCAGACAGAAGTTAAGAGGATCTGGACTGATGGAAACAAATGAAAGTCTAAATATAAAACTTGTTACTGTGATCCACACAAGCTGCTTTTTTCCCCTTGCCTGCTTCTGGGTTCTGCATTACAGAGATTGCTGTTGGTATGTTGGTTAGAGAAGCAGGACTTCAAGGGTCGGATATGGGCATGGTCTGCATATGGCAATGTCCTTACACATTCACTGCCCTGTGAAGAAATTGTAAGAACTAAGGAACCATAAACAGGAGGGAGCTACAGCCCTGTCTGCTTCATTGGGGAAATCAGTCTTATCAGCAATTTGCCAAATCAGGCAAGCCACCTGAGATTTGTTTAAGGCTCAGGTGGATATCACAGCACAGAAGCTGATCACACATGTACAAGCACGGTGCCTAGTAAGGGCACTTAAGCCACACCACATAAGCCACACCAGCCTACTGCAGCGAAATTTCAGTAGCCTCTGTTGTCTGGAAAGCATGGGATAAGATCCCCACACTAAATCCTTTGTGTACAGTAATGTCAGAACCTGCAAAGACTGCACTTCCTGCACGTAACACAGTAGTGCTGAATGTCCGTGTCTCTTGACCTTCAGACACAGGGAGCTCCCTTTATTCACTTCCGTCTTGGCTACCTAAGTACCTTTTGCCTGTCCAGACTTGTAGTGGATTTATTTTAACAGGCCAGATGGATTCCTCATGGTGTTTTGATGAGTCAAAAGCAGCAGAGAGCTAATTTAGGATCATCTGAGATGGTGGCAGAGCCATCTTTTTTACTGCCATGGCCACGAAACAATATAAACAAGACAAAAACCACCTACACTTCTATAACGACAGCCTGGACCCCTCCTCACACAGCTCAGAATTTTGTGCACCCTCATGTTGTCTCCACTCTTAGTTTTGCAAGTGACATGCAAGGTTGTCAATATTTCTCCTCCAGAGTATTCATTACACACTGAACACATCACATGGTTGGGATCCTGTTCAAGACATCAAATCTTGGAGCTTGCCTCAGCCTCATCATTTCTCAAAATATTTTAAAGGGTATATTTAACTCCAATTTCCCTTTGGGGGCGGACATGGGGAGGTGAGGACATGACACATAACTGTATGTACATGATTTCAAATTGGTTATAGATATTGTATTTTTCAATGAGTCTTCATAAAAATCTGCATTTTCAGTGCAGCCCACCTCATGATGATTATAAAGAACTCCCAGACACAATAATAAGTTTGAGAAGTGCTTTGCATTTGTAATGAATCCTAAGGGAGGAAACATGACTCACTCTGTAAAACACTGAGCACATGGCAATAGCCACATCCTCGATCCTAAAGGACGAAGTGTAGTTACAAGCACCCAGCTCGTGAGTGATGTTCTTTACAGAACTATTTTTGGAATTACTTTTTCCTCGCTCCAAAGAGCAAAACAGTGTTCTTAAAAATCAAATTTTAAATAAAATGTTCTTTTAGAGGTCCTAGTCACCTTTTGATGGATAGACACTCTATATATCTATAGATATATATCTATTCCAATATATATCTATATTGGAATAAAAACACCTTAGTCAGAGCACTGTCTTTTATTTCTTTGTTTTTTTGAGTAGCTCCTGCTGGACACAGGAACAGTTTTTCCCAGCACAGCAGCTCTGCCTGCACAGAGGGGAGGCTCTGGAGACAGCATGTGCACTTTGCTGTGCATTCAGTCTTATTTTAAGACAGCCAAGTAAACAAGCAAATGCCAGTTCTCTTTAAGCAATGTACATTACCAGTCTCCGCTATGAACAACTTCCCACTAATGTGAATAAAGATCCGCCTTCCCTCGTTCCCAGCCCAGGTGACAGGACTTGCACCTTCACTTGCTATATATAGATTTAAATTAGAAGTATTAACTGAGCCTATACAAACATTGACCAAAGGAACAACTAAAATTCGAGGCCTCTGGTGACCTTTGATGACAGAAGGGGTGCTATTGATGACATTAAATATGACTGGTTTATGTTTCCATTTGTAGAGGTCATTCATCTCCCTCTTCTCCCAAATGTTTCTAAAGGAACAGCTGGTTACGCTCCACTGTAGTCTTTTGTTCGCAAGAATTTTATTCTGTCCATATTTTCCTGTGCTTTATGGGTTATATTTTCCTGTATTTCATTGGTTATTCAAGTCTGCTCACAGGAAAGACAGCTTTAAAACTATTTATTCTTCCAAATTTTTCTTTCTACTTTGCATTTTTTTTCCTAAAGACCTACCACATGTATAAAACAGGCAGGTTAACAGCAGGTAGGAAATGTTTTCATTTAGGTTTTATTTGCTATCAGACTGCAATCTGCTCCTCTTTTCAGAGTTAAGCAAGGTGCCCAGGAGTAGTAAGAAAACCAACAGCAACAAAAAAAAGTCTCTTGTTTGCTCTGCCCGTTAGAGGGTGTTATATTCCTCAGCCCCAACTAGGCCAGCCATGACCCCTGCAGTTCAGTTCCTTGCAGGCTTTGCTGACCACACAGCATGCTGTAAGGGCTCACATCTCACCACCACGACACAGCAAGCAAGCAAATCAATCCAGCTGTTTCCATCCTACATCTTCATCCAGATGTTTCCATCTCGCATCTTCTCATACCCTAAAAATATCACTGTAAGGTTTTGAAGTTTAAAGCATGCTAACTGTTCTCTGCTGGCCTTGATCACATGTGTTATACCTACGATATAATTAAACTAACTATCATTTTACAGTTGTTCTCCTCAACACAAAGCTAAAATGCCCCTTTCATTTCAAAATCACTATAAAGAAGGTAACATTTTCCTGAAATTCATTGTGTTCAAAACCAAAGATTCATTCTAGATGCATGTTAAGGTTTATGATTCATCCCATTACAGCTAGTACAGAGCCTCTTAAAGGAAGAAGACAATGTTCAGAATTAAAACCTTCTTCCTTTATCCCTCCTGCTTTTGTAAGAGCTAGCTTTTACACTTAGCTAAAGGGCAAGAGCATCATTGCTCCTGCAGTTAAGTGCTCCCTGGGCCCATTTATCTCCAGCTAATAATCCAATTTGCCTGGATGTACTTGGCTCCAGTAGGAGTGCAATTCACAGAGCAGCTGCAGAAGGTAGTTCTTAAGGGACTCATCATATTACTCGGAGACAGGCATTTTAAATAGAGAACACATTCTGCCAGAGTGAGGTACTCCCATGCAGCCTGCTTCAGTGACATGGCAGTACTATGGCTTGCTTTATTTCACAACTCCCACTTAAAAAGCCAGCAGCACAAAAACTGTTTAATCATTCATGGATTCATTTTACAGAATGCAGAGGCTGTAAACAATAATTTTGCTTGTGATTCTCATCCTACACCAAGTATAAGGAAAGTGAAAAAGACAGAGGTAATAAAGAAAAAAATTAAGAAAAATAGGCACTTACTGTAAAAGCACTCTCTTTTTTTCTGCTTACTTTGATGCAATGGGTTACAGGTGTCTCACATCCAGAAAACACAGAAATATACCACAACAATCACTTTCACGTAATACTTCTCTTCATATTCTTTCTTGAAAGGTTATGGAAAAGCATGACTTACTAATGCATAACCCTCCCCACCATCACCACAAAAACAAACAAACAAAATCTCTCTGTTCTAGCCATTGTATTTGACACCTCATGACCCAGCTCACATTATGGCTATGCTTCTGGGGGAAGGATTTACATAATTAAACATGTCACAACACAAAAAGATTTGTGCTTTTAAGCAAGACCTCAAGAGCCAAGTAAACTTCTTACAAAACACAGAATGATTTTAGTGGATTTTTGGGACCCGAGCAGAAATGTTTTAAAATTGCAGTAAGAAGCCCAAAAGAGAAGATCTCCAAGAAAAAAGGTAGAGAATGAAACTGAATGCACAGGAGCCTCAAGAAAAAAGAAATTTCCAGTACTCAGAAGCTGCAGGTCTGTTCCCTAAAACTCACTGCACTGACCTTCACAGCAGCAGGCCAGCACTGTGAGTGGGCTGGGCTGGTGCAAGGGAGCCAGCTCGGCCCTCGGGACTGACCCCTGGCACAGCCACCTGCAGGGCTCATCTTCAGCCGTGCCACTGCCCTGGTTAACAACAGCTCCAGCAACATCCAGCAACAAAACACACTTGGTAACAAACAGCCAGGGAGGATGAGCAGCTGCTTTCCACAGCCCCAGCAGCACCTGCCCCTGCTGAGCCCTTCTAGGGACGTTCCCGAGAGCAAAATTCCCCCACAAAGTTCACTCCGGCTTACACTCATGAGGCTGGGTGGTGTTTGCCTCACCTTCTCTCTGCTCAGGAAGGCCTGAACCTTCCACTGCAGGTCCTTCAAGCACTCCAGCTACCAAATTCACCTGGCTACAGCTCAAGCTCTTGCTTTTCAGTAGCAAAATCTTCTTCAGCTGCTACTTGTGTGGGGACCCAGCTGTAGCTCATCTTCAAAGAATCATGCAATCATTTAGGTTGGAAAATACCCTAATACTGAGAACTTTAATTGAGTCTGACCATTATCCATATTCCAAAATACACTTCTGAGGTAGGGGAATCTAAGAAATACTGCTTTGATTTAACACCACTCTCAGAGCTGTTGTGGCAGGTCCATGGAAAAAGTCTTTTTAAGAATGCCAGAAGATGATGAACATTCCTGGCACATGCACAGAGTCCCTTGATCTCCCACTTGCACCTTCCAAACCTGAATTACTGATTTTTCCTCCTTGAATCAAAAGGTTTTCCTATTCTCTTGGAAAACTAATGTTGCCATGGTATCCCAGCACTTTAAAGCCAGACCTGAATTTATGTGACTTTTCCTGAAGATGAGGAAGGGGATTTGCGCCCTTTAACCAAGAACAACACCAACAATGAACACGTCCAGTGCTCAGCAGCCCTGGAGTTCTGGGGCATAGCCATGGGTGCAAGCACTCCTCCAGCACATTTGAGAATCTGGTCAAAACAGTGCTTGGGCTGAGTGCTGGAAGGAGCTGGAAGCAGCAGAGTTACCCTTACATTTACATTATGTGTGGGAGGTAATACAAAGAAACTTAGAATGAATTCTGTGTTGACTCATAATGACACTAATGCAAAACCTGCTCCTAAAAACAAACCCTGTTCATTTTTGCTGGCCTTTCCGTGTCTTGACAAGAAATGAGAGAAACAGAGCATTTAGTTGATTCTTGTGCAAACAAAAAAGCTTTCATCCACCTCACATCTTTGCTGGCAGGATGACATTGCATGCCCTTTCTTAAAATTCAGTTTGGAAGTACCCAGCAGTGATGCCTGAAGATTTTTGCTTTTCATATATTTTTTGTATACTTGTAGTTTCGTAGACAGTTAATACATAGTCATATAGCTTCTAGTGCTTTTCCTGCCCTTTCTCTCACATTTTAGAAAAATAAGCTAACCCTGTCTAACACATTCCTGAAATTCTGTTTAGTCTTATTTTCAATAAGAGGAATTCTAACAAGGACACTCTTTCGCACTAGAACTTAGAAGACATAACAAGAAAAAGGGCAAAGGTGTCCCTGGAACAACTCCAAGGTGCAGACCCCAAGGGTGGGTTGCTGGTGGAACTGGTCTCTTACTGGATGTATCTGCTAGATAAACTAATTAATTAACCTTATAAACTTTGCAGTAAATCAATTGTGCATGTGCGCAGAGCCGCATTTGTGCACCTGAAAGATTACATTAAAGATCTGCTTTTAATATAAGCACTCAATATTATTTGGAAAGATTTTGTCTTTGATTCTAGGCAACAGCAGTCACCAGCCCATCTCAGACACGTGCTGCTGCCAGCCCCCGACAGCCACATGCCTGGGGCTGCCTGCTCCTTCCCTCTGGCACTGCCTCTCCCCCCACCAGCAAGCTGGGCCCTGCAGAGCTCAGGAAAGCAGAACTCTCTCCTGAGTTTCTGGACATCACTTTTTCTGAACCTAGACATAAACATTGAAGCTGCCACATGGTCTGCAGAGCACTGGCTCACTGGAGCATAAGATTTACTGCTGCCCAATAACAGAGTAACATTTCTACCTAAGTGAGCCCTTTAACAGAAATTTCATTAGGGAGAAAGGTCACCTTTCTAATATCCCCTATAAATCCAACAGTACCACAGACAAATCTATTTCTACATCTGAGGAATGGCATTCTAATTTTTGAATGCCACAGCAACACACACTGTGGTATGGTAGTGCAAACAATGCAGGTGAAAGCAGAAGAATTTCCTTCCATCCAAGGCAGTGATTTTCCCTCTGTGGTAACAGTTAATATTTTTTTTTGTCCCCCTCTTCCATTTTATCTCATGGTTTTGTACTGCTCAGCCTTAGTTGTAGAACTGTGGTGGTTTTATTTTGGAGATTCATGTGGGCAGAACAACCTCAGCAAAGTTAAAATAGACACATTGATTGTTTAGTGTGGGGAGTAGTGGCTGACTCTGAATGTTTTCCTGCTAGTGGTTGTGCTGCCTTCTTGCCTGCCCTTCCTGCAGGATGGCAAGCCCCGTAGAAGTGGAAAATAGTTTGTTTCCCATCAAGAGCATACTTGCACAGCACAAAACTCATGCTGACAAAATTGTCTGTTACTCTGTTTGGTGACAGCCTTAAATATAGGGTGTTGCAGATTGTTTCCTTTGGTAGCTCATGCATGCATTAAAACTATCAGCTTTTATGTTTCTCTTAAAGTTTATAGAAGACAAAATAGCTGTAGGAAGTCTGTGTACACAGGCTTATCTGCAGCCTTGGTAACCTCCCGCTCCCTTGCTCAGGACGTACCATGGCAATCACAGAACAGGCTTAGAGTAAATGAATTAATTTCTTTCCTCTAAAGGTGCTCACTTCCCTTCTCAACATATTTAAAGCTTATTTCTAGTTAGGAGACATTGCCATATCAGGGATGCTATTAATATCTGAGCTGTTCAAACCACCACTATTGTTAGTATCTTCCATTAGAGGAATGGAGGTAGCCAATCCCCACAGTGCAGCCAGAGCCAAATGCAATCAATTACAGACATAGAAATGAAACTTTTATGTCCTGAGTCCTTATCCTTGCTCCTTGGGGGCTCTGTTTTGACCTAAGAAGTCAGTAAAACAAGAAAGCTTGGTCTGAATGCACTGTGGCCTGTGAGCTGCCCACACAGACAGCTCCCAGGTGAAGGGGACAGGGCTGCTGCTGCCTATTGCTGCAAGGAGCACCTTCCTTCTCCTCTCACCCCTGCTGAGTGTGGGAGATGCTGTTTAGCACAGGCATCTTAGAAAGTGATGCTGCGGGTTGATTTACTGGAGAGCGAAGCCTCTCCATGCTGTTCAACCTCATTAGTTTTTATTTTAAACAGATCTTGTTATGTTAGCCTGACAGTCCTCAAACTTCAGCTTAACTGAACTGGCTGAACTTAATACTGGCTTTCTGTTCACTGTATTTTCTTTCTGCTCTTCTTATACGTGGAGATAAACTTGGATCCCATACTCATGTATGCAGTTCTTCCTCCCTCACACAGCTGTTGAGCATCCTTTCAGAAGGCCATTAGATGCCAACTTAATGTTAAAAAGAAGTTATTTAGCAATTGTCCATAATGAGGTCACAGTCTCAAAACCTCTATAAAGGCAGATAAATGTCATTTGCTTGTCTACAAGTATGGCAAACTGAAGCTCAAGAGTGACAATATTTAAGGTGTTTCCAGTCCAGCCTGCTCTGATGGGGCTTTCTCTAGGATAGCTGTTGAAGGGGGATGATATTATGATGTTTTTTGGTTTTAATCACAAAAATATTCTATTCTATTCTATTCTATTCTATTCTATTCTATTCCTGGGATAGCTCATCAAGTTACAACCAGGCTTCAAACAGGATTATAGGCAGTGTGGGGAAGCTTGTTTTAGTTCATCCTTGCTGTCAAACTGAGTCCAAAGCCTTCAGTGAGATGCTGTTCATCACCTGCAGGAGAAACCCTCCCCTAAGCATTAGAGAGCTAGGAGAGGAACACATAAACCCCTCCTCCCAAACACACACTCTACCCCTCAGTGTTCAAAGCTCCTGAATGTCTTTATTCGAATGTATATCAAGGCTTTTAACTAGTAACAATACACAGGGTTGTCACACAGATTAATTAGCCTTCTGGGAGACCTGCATAGGTGCTTTTGATGCAGTAGAAGCAAATACAATGCCTTATTGCTTATATAAGAGAAGTGATGATGTTTTCTGTTAACTTGGTTGCAACTAAAATGGTACTGTATTAATTTACTTCTTGGCTTAGGATGTTTGTAAACTTAGTAGTAAGGATATTTTAATAGAAGAATATTAGTAGGCCAGGGCATATTAGCATTTAATTAACAATAACATTAATATTTCTATATCTGTCATATGGGAATATAAAAGGATAAAGTGAACTCCCAAATAAAGTATACTTTGCAGCATTGACTGCCAGATACTAACAGCTAGATTAGTTTGATGGATTAAGGTAATGAAAGAATATATTATGATCTTGGGGATTGGTTGCCAAAAATAAGAGCCTGGGGAATCAGTATTTTTGGCCATTATTCCCACACCAACCAGGTCCTGCCTGAGTCTGGAGCTACATGGTATAGATTTTCTTTCCTGGAGCACTTAGCTGGTTTTCCCTAATACAGTTGGTTACATTTCTTTTTTTTACTCTTTTTTTTTTCTTTTTTTAAATATGCATATTTTTATATTGCATATTTTTTAATATGCAATGTTTTCTATAACTTCAATGAAGCTGTTAGCATCAGAAATAGAGAAAAGTAATATACCCTGGGAATTTAATTGTCATGTAGCTCTTAAAAATAGTGTTTTCAGAGAGGACATATGAATGGAAAATGGAATGAAAATACTGCAGCCAGAGAGGGGAGGCCAAGGTCACCAAATTCTGGATGGATCCTACAGGCTCTGTCCCCTGTGAGGGTGGTGTGGGGCAGAGGGTCAGGGTAGGACCTCTCAGACCTCTTACCGACCTGCAAGGCAGTTCTTCCAGCTCCTCCCATCCAGCCATTTCGCCCACTGTGGCTATGACTGTAGTTTCTATTAGAGGATGGTGGCTGCTGTTCGCATTCACCAACGTGAAATTTCTGGTGGCAGGCATTTGTCTTGCCATCAGCCCAGATTTCTTTAATCAGTTTATTTCTTTTTAGTAAGAAAACCTGCTAGTCTCTTCATGCTACAACTAATGTCACATCTAGGGGGAAGTTACTTTGCACTGAGCTACTGCCCTACCACAGCTAAAATGTGAGCTCCCCTGTCTGAGGTGCACCATCTGGCGTTGTCATCTGCTCCTCTGCTGAGCTAATTCACCTAAGTAACAGAAGAATAGCCCTGAACAGGTAGTAAACACAAAGCAGTGTGACAGTGGGACAGTGGAGGAGCCAATATGCCCTGGCAGCTGTTAGAGGAGGTACAAGTGGAGACAGGACCTTTTCAGTGGCAGCTACTGCAGATCCACTCAGCCCCAACGATGTAACATGACCTTCACATCACTTTCTCTGCAATGCTTGGCTGAAGCAGGGAGATGTTATTCTCTTCTCCTGACAGGGAAGATAGAGCTTCCCGTGGGCTGAAGGAACCATCCTTGCAGTATACTCGGTGGTAGAAATTTTTGGAGCCACATGAGCCTGTGTGTGGCTGGCCCTAGGGCCACTTAGTAAACACCTAGCTGTCAGCATGTGTCACTGGGTTCAAAGCCAGACAGAAATCACCCCATCCATGTATGTAAGCACTCTGTCAGAACAGATTAATCTTCATTTGTTACCTGCCTAGATATTATGTTTTCAGGCTTTCTTGGAAGACTGTCATGAATTAAAAAGAAAAAAAACCAAAGAACCCACAGAGTTCAATTATCATATTTCCTTTCCCTCTTGCTTGTGGGGAAGAGGTGAATGGGCTTTGTGAGTGAAAGCCCAGAGACAGTCAATAGCAAGGAAACTGCATAGAAGATAGTGTGCACCCCTCAAGTGTGTGTGGGGCACAGCCCCAAGGCAGCTGTGCTGACTGGCAAGTCAAGTAAGTACTCAGAGAATGCTCTGGTAGCCTTTGGTGGCCAGGTGACTGTGTCAGCCACTTCTTCTACTGACACTCCAGCAAACTGTCTCCAAATGAACCACTAGCCACATTTACAGCCCTTCAAAAAAAAGCATAACAGATTATTTGAATTTGAACCGTGGGTGTTTTTCAGGTCAGAAGCATCCTGGTACTTTTGTTCTATTTCTTGCTTTGCATTTAAAACACAACTTGCTTTGTGCTTTGCTTGGTATAGTAGCAACTATCACAAGATGAAGCCTGTTCTCACCTCTGTCTGCCAGACTGTTCATTTACAGTGGAGAATTCCCTAAGTTTGGAGACTCACCTGCTGCTGGGTGTACCAAGTCTGGCTGGGTGTTGTGCTTTGGATTGGGGACAAAAGAAGTTGATAACTCACCAGTAGTGGCTACTGCTAAACTGCCTGCACAGTGCCAAGGTCTTTTCTCTTTCTCATTCTGTCCCCACAGATGCGAGTGGGCAAGAAGCTGGGAGATGCACAGCTGGGACAGCTGACCCCACCTGGCCAAAGGATATCCCATATGAATTTTGTCATGGTCAGCAGCAAAAGCTCAGGGAAGAGGAGGAAGGGAATAACTGTGGTGACAAGCAACCATCATGCATGCTGAGGCCATGCTTTCCAGGAAGTGGCCAAATGTCTACCTGCCAATGGGAAATAGCGAATTAATCCTTATTTTGCTTTGTTTTCACACACAGCTTTTGCTTTCCCTATAGAGCTGATTTTAGCTTGCTCCACAAGTTTGTGGGCTGCAGATGACTCAGCACACTAGGTCAAGAAAAATCGGAGCTAAATTGGCTGGAACTACATGAATCAGATTCAGTGGATAATAAATCTTTTCTTTTTAGGAAAATAGTTTGGGTGTGCCTTTAGACAAACACTAAATTGAACATGTAACACAGACTGTAAACACTATAGCAGGGAGTCAGAGAGTGCTCTGGGCTAGAGATAAGAGAGATTGACCTTTGAAAATATTCAACTCATCTGCACTGAACCATGTGGTTGTTGGTTTCAGCTTTTACCTCCTTTAAATAATGAGTCTTTGAGGTATCTTTATTTTGTCTTTATTCTTCAGTCAAACAATATCATCACTGAATTGAAGAACGAGGTTACTGGTTGAAATACAAGTGCAGTGTGAGACAAATATGGAAGATAACACTTTGCAAATAAATTAATACAGAATAATTGTCTTTGCATAGTTCAGAAGTGAAAAGTAGGAGGCAGCAGTGCGCACGTGCTGTGAGCTGACACACACCACCACAAAAACCCAAGTTCCTAGGCGAACTCTTGCAGCTGCAAAGAAAACAAACCAAACCAAAAATACCCCAAACCTTAGAGAGCACTAACTATTAAAAACCAGGCAGAAAGGGAACTAATAAGCATTTTTTCTTTTTTTTTTTTTTTTCCTTAACAGACCATGCTGCAGAAAGAGTGTTTTCTCCACAGACAGAGATGCTTTTAGATAATCTGCCTTGGCATCCCATAGCCTGTCATACCCGACTGTGATGCTCCTTTGTTGCTGCCCATCTGAAGGCCTATTACGTTCTGTCCCTGCCGAAGCTGCTCTTCTGAAAATCCTCGTCGATTCTGCTGTGCTTTCCTGTTCAGATACACACAAAAAAAGCAACATACATACATATCATCATTCCGTGTAGGATCATGAAATCACACAGGGATTGTGATCATGAAAATCAATCTGAAATTGGCTCATATCCCTTGTAATGTAATAAGTCATTTGCACCATCCCATGTGCTGGACAATATTGGCTGGGCTAATCGTTCTCCTGCAGATAGAAGTAATGCTCTAGTCAAACCTACAATACTTTAGACTTTCACTGTCCCTGTTAATGCAGAATCCCAAGGGACTTCCCCAGAAGCTGTGACAGGTAAAATATTTATGCAGTATTGTATATAAAACACAAAATAGGGTTAATCTGTGTTGAGCCATGTAGCTCTTAACAGCTGTCGTCCATGGGATCTGATCCATGAGACACAAGTTGATACCCATCTAGAGCAACAGTAAAAACTGGTGTAATTTAACTCAGTGGAGTAAATAAAAGCTGAGGGTACCCAGAGCAGCAGTGGGTCAGAGAAGGGACTTGCTCATTTTTGCAGAGGGGATGTTGGTTGTCTGCAGGACAGAATGTTTGCTTTGTTGCCAGATCTCTCACCTCCTAAGCAATAGGCTTTGCCCTTTGCACCTGTGTCTTAACTGTATGATAGTCCTTTATCTTCTGTCAAAACATACTGATCATTTTTATTCTCTGTCCCTGGTCTCAAAAGCCCTTTGGATCAATGAACCTTTGTTGGAGCATAAAAGGAGCCTTTTTCTCCCTGAAAATAGCACTGAAGGTCAAAGGGGCAGCTAATAAGAAGGAGAAGTTTGCACTCTGCTGCCTCACAAGAAACTGTTCATCTTGGATTCATCTTTCATTTCTACTAGGTGGGGAAAACAAGCGATTTACGATGGAGAAGGATCAGTCTGTTGTTATCAAATGAGCCATATGAATCTGCAGAGTCCCAGACTGAGGGAGGCTTTCCATCAGCAGACCCTACTCCCACGTGGGTAGAATCTATTTCCCTGCTGTGTCTGTTTGTCCTGGGATCAGGTTACAGGTTACACAGCAATATGGCATCGAGTTACAGTTCCCCCTTTCTTCCCCACCCCTCCACTAGATGAGAATACTAGGTTAGGTACCTGCTGTGATTGAAAACCATCAACATGATCCTCTCTGTGAGGGTCAGATCCTGCACTGTGCTGACAACCCTGGATCAAGTCCGAAAAAGCACTTAAAAAGCGCTCTGCTAGGCTCAGGGTGTTCAGGACATTGCAGGAGACGAACTCATGTCCACGTGAAAGCCCACCAAAGTGGAAGGGGGAGAAAGATCCACAGGACACCAGGACTGACCAGTCATTTTCCAGAATGAGTCCTCAAGTGTTGAAGTATAGACTAGTAAGAGGGCTTATAGAGGCCCACTGCAGGCTCTCAGACCCCACAGGTCCTGCCAGAAACCTCACTGTTTTGGGGGAGGCACACAGAACTGCGGTGCCTCAGAAAGCAGGCCCCTCTCACCGCTGCTTAATTTCTTTTCCAGAATACTTACACAGGCAGCAAACTGCTGCCAGGATCTCCATGAGAGGAAGTTTTTAGAACAACTCCTATTACCTAATTGAATCTCAGGTTCACTGTGTCTGCCTCTATTTTAATTTAAAAAACAGGAAAGCATTCTACTGTTCTTTTCTCTTTCCTCCTAGAATTTTTTGCTATGTTGATGAGTACTTCCACAGAAAGTCAAAAAGTAATGAAACAGGGGAAAAAATGAGAACTGCAAAGAAGAAATAAAAGGAGAGACTAAAGGATAGCCTGGATAGGCTAATAAAAGTTGATTACATATATGGCTTGGATCATATAGTGTTATTTTTACCATCACAAGCCCCACATTTAGTATATGATGGTCTTACAGATAACATGCACAAGATTTGTTTCTAGATGAGTGGAAACGGCCTTAACTGAGACTAAGAAAAGAGATGAAGGCAAGTCTACTCACCCGCCATATCTCACACTGTGTCGAGCTCTGTTTGGCCTGTCTGGCATCACTCTTATCTAAAACTGAGCCCACCAGATCTGTCAAATTTTTGTGCCAGCTTTACACTAGTGCTTGTGTTTGCCAAGCCACAGGATAACAAACAGCTATGGATCCATGAATCTTGCTATGCAAGGACAGGGACATCAGTCTGACGGCACTGGGAATGTGAGACACTGGCAATGGCAAGTTAAATGGCTTAGCTCAAGGATGGCATTATCCTAATCACTGCAGATCCCTGCACGGATACTCTTACGCCGTTTGATACTGGTCTCTCAATTCAGCTTAAGGCGATTAAGAATCAGCCTGAAAGCCCTGAATTATGAGTAACACTGGGTGGCAGTGAAGGGCGTTTGGTCTGCCCAAAGGGATAGGGAAGCTACTCAGAAAACAGCTCCTGACTGGCAACATGCCGTAACACCGGCTTTCCTTAAGGCAACGACTGCAACATGGTATTTCACAGGGACTGCAATGGATATGGGCTGGCTATCCAAGCAGTACGGGCTGGACAGACAGCTAGAAGAGAAGGGAGGTGATCACATCTTCATCCATGCCAACAAAAACTGTTCCCACCCACAATTAAGAGTCCAGATGAAAATTAATTTTTCCATGTGGGACTTTGTTTTAGTTACATAAAACAAATAAGTCTGTCTGGGTCATAGTGATTTCATGTCTGGTTTATATTAAAGAATGTAACTGGATTTGAAATCAATTTTAAACCTAATTATATTCCATAAATATAAATCTATTTGTGCAGTGTATTAAGTTAATGTAACCTGATTTCATAAAAACAATGCATAGGAGTTTGCATTTATTCACCTAAAATTCAAATCTCAGATTCAGTTTAACCAGCTCAGGGTTTAAGACAAAGTGAGGTTTGCTTTATTTTTGCTGAGCCTCACCTAGACATCAGAAAATTCAAGCAAAGAAAAGACAAGCAGTCAGAACTCTTTTTGCTAACCTGCCTTTGACATGTGTCTGTAAGAGATACTCTTGGATGACAGAAACTCATGTCAATAATATGCCTGTGAGGCAGGAGAGTAACTGCGGGAGGATTTCCTTTTCTTCCTGTCCCTGCTTTACAGCCTACCTAGCCAAAACAAATGGAATTTCAGAACAAATAAACAGCTTTGCCAAGACAGAGACTTCTTCACAGATAAGTGGTGCTCCCCAAGAATAAAGAAGCCTAGGAAATAAAATCATTTTTGGTTTGATGAGAAAAGTAAAAAGACTTCATGCCTTCTGTTTGCTCCATGAAGGGGTTGCTACTTGGGGGTTCACAGACATCCTTAACAGCCTTGTCTTCCTTAGTCTTTCTGTCTGCTATCTGATGTGAGAGAGCAAACCTGATGACAAATGTACACTTCCCTTCTCTAGCCTCCAGAGAAAAAAAAACTCCCTATTACAAGGAAACTTGGGAAATATTCTTCCCTTCCTTTCCCAGAAAATTTCCTTAAAGCCTAAAGGCAGATGAAATGACCAGCTTCCCAGGGAAGACAGCTCTGAGCAGCTGAGCTCTGGACTTTACCTGTGGAACCAGGATGGATCTCCTTTGTAGCAGCCATCATCCTTGGTGACAGCCAAACTGCCCAAAGCCATTAAGGTTCTCTGCACTGCTGCCATGTCCTTCCCTAGAAAGCCAGACAGAGAAATTAATGTAGGAAATCCTTGCACAACAAATAGCTTGGCACACTGAAAACCGCTTTTATCCGATGTATTAACTAACTCCCCCAGGTCCCTGAAGATGTGCATTAATAGAATTATAAATGCTATTTTACCATTGCTGAAATGGAAGTACTGACATGAAAGAGTTTATGAAAAGTCAACAAAGGGATAGAGTTAAAACAAGACTTAATTTTTCAGACATTTCTAGGTTTCCAGGCCTTTGATTATTTTAATGCCTTCTTCCATACCACTTTAAGTCTATAGAATCCCTTTGACAAAATCTTTTCCTAAGAAGAGATTATTTTGGTATACAAATAATGGTAATATACTCAGTAAAATGTGGCTGAAGGAGAATAGTATGTTAAATAACAATGCTGTGTCTCAGTTTATTCAGGGTCAGTTTGATCTCTGTTCTAACAAAGCTCACAGCAGTTCTGGGAGCTCCTGTGCAGATAAATTCTATCAGTCCTTCCCAAATTAACCATCAAAGCACCTTCCTAAACCTTCCTACTTACTATGATGCTATTCAGTTCCATACCTTTAATTTCTCCCATTTGGTCCACTACTTTTCCATGTTCTCCCTATGCTATCTTCATTCCTCGGTTCAGAAAGTCAGGGCTTGTCTCAGCTTTACCCAACTAAAAGTTACATAACTCATTACCCAATCCAGACATGCTACCTTTTGGAATACTTTCTAGCAAAAATAAGTTGCAGCAGGTATTTCCAATTCTGCGAGGTGGTAAGTTATTGCAAATCTGCTTTTTGCTTCTCCCTTCCATAAGCATTTCTATTATTCCCCTCCCCTCTTTCATTCCAGTTCTTCCTCTTTCCTAAAGTAATGTATCTAGTGAACAGATCTCATTCTGGCTCTTCACATGTGAAAACAAGCAATTCAGGAAAAAAGAGACACGATGGTTAACAGAATTCAGAAATACCTCCAGTGGCCCAATATCATGAGCATCACTGTAGATGAGCTGGAGTGTAGAGGGAAGGGAGCAGTGCACACTCTGTGTTTATGTAGTGCATCACCCTGATTACAGGCAGATGCAGTCCAGGGCTCTGTAACACAGTGGCTGCAGTGAGGACAGCACACTAAAGCTGAAAACATCTATCAGCTTCCAACTGTGGCTGTCATAGAGACTACTAAAGTTTATAAAAATCCTATCTGCAGGGGACCATTTGCTCATAAAATAAATTTCCAGCCCTCCAGAACGGATGTATTTTACAGTATTTAAGGCGAACTGCACCAGAGGGGTCCTTGCTGGGGAGGGCGGCTGCAGAGCCGACATCTCCCAGGCGCACGTCCGCAGGCGCAGCCGGAGAAGCATGGGGCAGGAGCCCTGAGAGCTCCCGGGGCAGCAGATGCACCATATGCTGTGACAGATGCCACATACAACGTCCTTGGGATGCCTCCCATATAACAGGAGAGCAGTGACTGCCTGGGATGAAAAGAGATGCGGAGAAGGATTTAAAAGTGAATCAGCTGAATAATGACGGCAAGCGAAGGAAAAAAGCGAAAGGAACAAAAGACAGGCAATGAAATATGATGATCAGCCCTGCAGAGCCATCTGGCAGCCCCCCCACGCTCTGTGCTCAGCTCTGCTTTATTTGTCAGTGACGAGTGGGAGATGCTGCAGGGGGAAAACTGAGTGAGTGGGAGCCGAATGACACGTGACAAAACAAAGCCACGGCTCTGCTCTTCAGAGACTCCTTGCTGCATATGAGGAGTGCTGTGGGTGAGGGAAGACCTGAACCCAAGTGGTCTCGTGTCACTTGCCCTCTTCCAGCAAAGGATACAAAGGGCTTGATAGTCAGCATAAAAAAATACAGGGAAAAATTTTAGATTTCCAGTGCAGTCACCTTACAGAAAGGATCAAACACCTTCCCTGAAGCTGGGTTTGACTCTGGTATTGCAGCAAATTGTAGTCAGTACCTTCCCTCAGCTCCAGTACTTGTTTATTGGCAGCCATGTGGGCCGCCAACTGGCCCACAGCTTCAGCCTCTCTTCAGGGACCCACACTGATGACACTCCTGCATCTCAGTGTCCTCTGCAGTGTGCTTTGAATAGCACAGCCTTGTAGAGGAGCTTGGCACTGTTTTTAAAACAAGGAGGAAGGGGGTCTCTGCTCACTTCTTGTGCTAAACCTTTCTCTTTAAGCGAAACCTATCTGGAATGACCTCCTCCCCATGTCCAGAAAGGAGAAGGTTCAAACACAAACTGAGAACTGCTCTGCAGAGTAGTCCTGAAATGCTTTTTTGTAAATGTTGAACAAGTACCCAGTGGTTCAGCTGCCTCTTGCCTGCCTGGAAATATATCAAGGAGGGATCTGTAAAAGGCAGTGAACATGTCTTGGGTGTGGATAAGGGAAAGCTGCTCAGCACAGTACATTTTTGTAAGAAGGGGCCAAAAGAGAGGTGATACTTTCCCTGGACCAAGAAGCCAAAGAGATGAAGAAAAGTGTAACAGATGGACTGAGTGAATTTGAAACAGCCAACAGCAGATCATATCCTTAAACATTTTCATTAATCATTGCTAAGAACTTCAAAGCAAAAGCTCATGGAAAACAATTAGTGTCAGGGGAAAGCTGTTTCTCAGTCCCATGCTTTTCTTTCCCTATAAACATACATTGACATCTCTCTAAAGAGATTATGGTGTGAAGTGTAGGAGTGCTGCAATTATGAAACAGTGAAATAGAGACTGTCCTTTCTGCCCAGCTAAGGCATCCCTGTTCAGACAATTCAGCCCTGAAGCAGCACAGATGCCAGAGGTCAGAGTTACAGTGAGACACAAAGAGCTCTCACTGCTGGAGAGACATACTGTTTCGTCCCAGCACTGAAATGAGCAGCAGGAAGGATGAAAAGGGAGTGAGAAAGTAAGGAGTCACAGATTAGCTTTGGGAAGTCTTAAAATAACAGTGAAGAAAAGCCTTGAATGTCTTCCTCCTGGGTTGCAAGTTGTGTTTTGACTTCCTGTCCTCTAGAAGTTACTATCTTTTCACCTTATGTCTGTTGAGAAAAGGTGATGAGTGAAAGGAAATTAGGAGACAGCATTAAGAGCATTATGTCTTCAAATGAAATCCTTTTCTTCATAAGGAGCAATGTACTGTATTTTCATATGCATGGTGGGAAGCCATTATGAGTTGCAAAAGACTGTAAAGAACAACATCTGAAGCGAGCGATTATCATCCCTTACAAGATAGATGGAGCTTCTCTCTCAAGAGTCAGCTAGGCTGAGGGGTGGGAGGGTGCTACTTCAGGGAAGTGAAAATCCCTTCATTTAAGACATGTAAAGATAGATTGCATGAAACACTAAAGACTGAACTGGAAGAAACAATCCTGCCCTTGTGCCAAAGGTACGATTTGTCAAGAAAATCTGGCACTCTGAGACATTTACAGATCCCAGTAACTCCAGCTGTCAGTATGTCCTTTCCCTCTAAGCCATTCATGAAGAGCTCCCTAATCTTTCATTTCTCCAGCTGTCCTTCAGACTAGTGATCTCTTCCACATTTATTCTGACTGCCTGTGAAAACACACCCCACTTTTTTCTCTTGATGTGTACTCCTACACAAACGATGCCAGCCAGCTTTCTCAGTGGATTGTTTTCCTCTTTCCACTGTTTGATTCTCGTGGAAGATTTTTGGCCCTTTCATATGTGCCTTTCACTGCTCTGCAGCTGTCTTTGCTCTGAGCCCGCAGCCAAAGCATTGCATCACCTTGTCCAGGGAGATGCAGGATATACAGTGTCTTTGGTTAGAGCACCAGGATGGGATGTACCACCACAGAATTGGGCAAAACCAGCCCCATGAATGCACAAATGACTCAGCTCTTCAGCAACTAGAACAAGCAGTTTCCATTTCGAGCCCAGGATGGAGACAACAGGCTTCACCTGCCTTACTGTAAAACCAGAGGAGCACCCTGAGTTTTTTTGCTGTTGCCATAGTGACCTCTCCTAAAAGACTGTCTCCTTAGAGAGAGAAGGTCAGCTAACATGGCATTAAGCAGTGAGTTTTGTTTCTCACTAGTCATAAATGAACCCTCATAAGCTTCACAGAGGCATATATGCTCCTGGGAATGAATTTCTTAGCTCCAATTTAAGCTTTGCTTATAATTTGAAGACTGCAATGAAATTTTTCAGGGTTTTCCATGTTCTTATTAGGAGCTATTTACTTTGAAATAATTAGCAGAGAGAACAGTTGTTTTATTAGGCCTGTGAATTTCTATCAGAATTATGGGGTTTTGGATAACACATGAGCTTGGAAAGGTTCTGTTATGCCCTCAGGGTAATATAAATCCCTCAGAGGAAATAATGCAGCACTGGAAGAACATGGTAATGAGGTAAGGCAAACAGAAACAAAAGATAATTACATTAGAGAATATGCCTAGACAAAATGCACATCAAAGCAAAGTAAAATGAAGACTGTAAACAGACTTTTTATTATTTTTACCTTCCCATAAATCCACTGTCTGGAAAATATCTGTTGTTCTTACTCCATAGATTTCAGCAGCTTTTAAGAACTGAGATATTTGTTCCATCTGCTTGAAAGCCATTTTTGATTCAGAGATCTTTGCAATAGGCTCATTTCCCTTTGGATGCAAACTGTTTATTAACTTGCATAACAGCTAAGAGATAAAGACAGAAACAAAATTAGAAAGCAGCCACCAAACTAGAAGGCAATTTCTGCACATGAAATGATATTGCATAATGCTTTTGACCTGTCCAGTTTCTGTCAGGGACATAGATTCTACAGTTAAAAACAAAAAAGTGAATTGATAATAATCAAAGTATATTAGAAAAGCATTAAAGCTTTCATTAACTGAGGCAAAAGCCTAACCATATAAATCCTAATCTGCTAGAAACCACAAAGCAATCACTGGTAGAGGTTATATAACAACTGACAGAGAAGAAGCCTCATGCCCAAGCCAAAAAATAAGCAATGTCAATTGAAATGTTGTTAAAGTCACTTTGGCAGAGATTCAGTGATTAGCATAGTCTTACAGCCACTGCAAACAGCAGCATCTGCCTGTTGTTCAATAAACCAATGGAAAACAATGTTTTAGCTACTGAATTATTTCCAAGAAGACACAATGACACAATCCTAGCCTTCAAATTTGCTATATCTCTTCGCCTTTCCTTGTCAACACTGATTATTTCTTTAAAATAAAAGTATACATCTCATTTTAAAAAAGATCTCATTTAACTGCATGAGAAAAAATGCTGAAGGAATGAGTCATACTTATATATAAAACATGCATGACTCATAAGAATCATAAATATTGTACTGATCTCAGTGCACTAGTAGGATAATTTATCTTCTGAGATTAAGACTCTTGGTGAAAAGGAAATAAATCAGATACTAAGACATATATTTCTGCACTGACCATGAGCTCTGATCAATTTATCTAAATGAAGACAGAACACAGGAGCGCTGTGCATATAGAAACATGAAAGTGTGCAATTGGACAAAACACTCACTGTTCCATCCATCAACCAGGTCTGAAAATGTTGCCTTCCAGGAGGAGGGTGCTCTATCTGTTCTCCACACTGTACAATAATCCAGTTCACCAGCCTAGACTCTAATTCTGCGTCGTATTTCTGTTCAATCTTTTCCTGAACTTCTCGGCTTAAGCCATAGCTTGGTCCTCTGTTAGCCATCTCTGGAAACAAGGGAGAACTTACTTAGTGGGCAGAGTCCCAGTCCACACCTTTGAAGTATGCACAGGAAAATTAAAGGATAAAAGAGTGAGAAGCCTGCCCTAAACGTTAGACAGTTGAACAGATGTTCATCAACGCTGCAAGTAACTGTATGGCACCGGGTTACAGCTCCACAGAACAGGGGAGGGATCAGCAAGGGAATATCCTTTTCCAAAAGCACAAATCAGCTACATCTTTTTTAAAAGGAAGGAAAAAGCAGCAGCCCCCCCTGCCCAACCACAAAAGCAGAAAAAAACCAAGATTTAAAACACAGTAGGTTTTAAAGAGAGGCTTCTGCTATGTTTACAGAGAATACAATAGGGTTGTCAGATCAACGTTACAGCTGCCTGCAAATCCAAAAGCATTTTAAAATTGCCTACCTAATACTTGCTAATAAGAAGAAGGTTGTGCATGGGAGCTCAAGCAATCCGATTAAAGATGCAGTCAGAGTCTTCCTCAGCAGAGATGCAAGGATGGATATCCAGAGATCAGCACACTGAAAAGTGAAGATGAATTTAAGAGACGAAGGCTGCCACAATGCCCTGCTGCTGCTGCAGCATCGTGGTTTGAAGAACAGTGTATTGATTTGATTTTCCTCACATATGAGGAGGGTCAGAGCAGGGGCGTTGCTAAGAGCCATTAAAGAGACCTGCCTCCTCAGTCACAGCCCAGGGATCCCGTTTATCTTGCCCATCTGTGGTCTGTTTTCATGCATCTTTCCTCAGCCTTGTGCTGCTCACCCCACTGGCTCAGATTTACTCCACCTAGTCTGCATCAACCCAAATTGCATCAAGCATCCCAGTGGCAGATAGGCAGAAACACAAACAGAGGCACTCTGTTAAATGCAGGTGACAGAAATTACCACACATCTAGTTTATTTTTAGTCATAAGCCAGAAACAAACCTTTTTTCTCCCTGTTCTGCATCTCAATAACAGGCTAAGAGTGTGACAAATAATTCCTCCTCTACCCCGTTCAAATGCTGATAAAAAGCTTGAACAAGGGGACAATAGGATGAAAAGTGAAGGAAGAGGAGGCAGGTGGTAGAATATTATTATTGTCCCCTCATCAGTATATATTAGGCTATCAAATAGTGGAATGGTGTCCTGAAAAACAACTTAAACCACTGAAAACAAGGGGAAAGCACTAAAAGGAGCAAACCTACTATAAAGCTCAAGAATTTTACTTTCTGCTGCTATGAGTCAGCTAACCTCCAGCAATAGGAAGGGAGCTATGCCCATGTACAGTTGTTTACATTTCGATTATACCACTCATACAATGTGGAAGGGGAGAGAAGAGTTAAGACGAGAATTTTCTTGTGGTCTGATTTAATCCTATATTAAATAAAATCACTTTGCTTCTTTCCGAGTTATACGAGGCTGTTAAATAGCTTTCATTCATGCTGCATTATCCACTCTGGTATGAAATAGTTTCCTTTTGGCAAACGATTAATGTTCAGCTTGATATGCAAGGAGGTTGATAAACCCAAGGTGGACACATAATCAGTTTGGCAAACAAAAGTCCTTCTGCTGCATTCAGAAAGGAAAAAAAGGGGGAAAAGCTCCCCACCTCCTTGTATATCTGTTTCATAATGGGCTCTTCATCCATTACTTTCTCATTTTAAGATTCTGAATTCTCAGACTTACGCTGCTTCTGATGCTGCTGGGCTTGAACAGACTCAAGAGATGAAAAATTTAATAGATGACCTAATTCATTGTTGTCCTCCACAGGCATTTCATTTAGTGCTTTCTCTTCTCTGCACCGGTAGTTTTAAACCCCTTTGAAGCACTTGATTACATAACTCAGAGCATGCTACGTGACAGGGCCACCACTTGAGCACTTTCCGTCTCAGTGAGCACGGGGCTGAAGGCACAGTGGATGCGCAGGAACCAAGGCTGCAAGCCTGGAGATCAGAGAAGGAACAGGCTGCAGCTGCAACAGGAAGAGGCAGAATATGAATTTGACATCCTTTCTCTTCAAGGAGCTGTTAAGGGCTGGGCTTCACTCTCTTTGGCCAGTTCCACAACCAATAAGCTTTATTTTGCACTTTCAGATCTTTTTGTGTTCTTCTGTTTAGAAGGGAGCTACCTAGGGTGCCTGGCTGTTTCTGGTCACACCAGGGGGCTCAGTGCTCACTGGCAACAAGATTTCGTGAAAGTCACCTACCTTTGCATCAGCCTCTGTTTCCTAACTTGGGGGCAGGGATGAGTAATTTAACTCTCCTAAGCTGCACAACAGAGGTCTCCCCCTTCACAGATGTTGGCTATGCAACCTGTTCTTGAGGGACCATTCCACACTGGGAAAGCTGAAAAGCTTGCCCATCAATATCAATTTTTAATAAGGCTTTGAAAAACTGGGAAACTGCAGAGGATTGGAAAATGCCAGCTCCCCACAAATATTTTCCAAAGTATCACTAAACAAATCATAAGCCTGCTTTCTGTGCCATCAGTCCTGGGGGAAACAATGGAATAATTCTTTTTAAGTGATAATGTTGATGCAATTTACTAAATGCTCTGTAATATATTAGAGTTGGCTACTGCATGACATGTTGATTAGGGAACTAAACCAATTCTGAAGCAACATGACACATTAGGGAGATTAAAGCTGGCTAACTAGTAGATCCTGTAATATGACTGTAACTGAAAAATCATTAATGATGCTGTATATTTTATTCAGTTTGTACAAGAATATGTTCCCAGGCCTGAACTAGTTAAAGTTATTAGAAGTCAACAAACTCCCCCCCCCAGGTTCCTAAGATCCCAGCTCCCTAAGATCCCAGCTCGTGTGAATAAGCAAGAAAGATAAACTTCTTTGAAAGCAGTCTATGTGAAAGCAGACAAAAAGTGTCTCATTGCAGCCGAAGTCCAGCCATCATTGAAAAAGTACTTTTAAGAATGCAGCACTCTGTCCTATGACAAAACAGATGTAAAAAAAAAAATGCAGAGGACAATGAAGATGTTGGGTAAGACACTATGATTTGAAGAGCTTGGCTGAATACAACATGGGAGGTGCACCAACAGCAATAGGAATATCATATCCGGTTCTGACAATTACTCTTCATAAAAAGGAGTGGAAGAGTAAAGCAAATTTAAATAGTGATTCCAGTAACTGGAGGATCGAAAATTAGAGCTTTTACGTAATCACAGCAGAAAGATTACCTGTTTATCTCACCAAAACCAGAAGTTAAGAAATGGCAAGCACATGTGCCTACAAGTTAAAGAAAAACTGAAGAAGCTCAAGTTCCTTATGTCAGACACAGGCAGATTAAAGCCTGATGGTTAGAAATGTGATGTGGAAGAAAGGGGCAGGTTTACAGCACAAAGGTACTACCATTAGAACACTTCACCTACTGCTTCTAATGGATTTTGTCCTCTTACTTTTCTTGGCAACACAAGACTAGAATTTATGACTAAAAACTAGGGCTGAAGCTTGAATAATTCAAGAAGCATTTCATGCCTGTAAGCACCATGACTGCTCTTATGCTGCCAGATAATCACAATATTATCCTATAAATTTAAAAAAAATCATTGTAAGCCTATAAATAAATGCTGCCAAAACCAACGACTGACATTAACTAGCTCACTACCCACGTGTAGATCCAGGGTAACTCAATAGCATTCAATGTATCCCAACTAGAATACATAACAAAATGTAAAACCTATCCTACCACAGAGCAATCATTTACCTTTGTCAGATTCACTGTTTGGTAATTCATTCCTTAGAAAGAGCCAGGTATTTCAGCTATCCCAAGCACAATCTTACAAAGTATGGTAGGTTGAATCCCCATCACACAAAGCTGTCCAGCAATAAGAATAACTGTGAAGCCCAGGCTCCATTTCCCTGGTATGCCACTGTACAATAATGGACCTTTCACTATTAAGTTTAAATAAAACCAAAACAACCAAAACAAAAAGAGGGAGTTTTCAAAAACTTTAAGTTTACAGCACCTCCCTTCAAAAGGAAACCTCTGAAGAGCTCTCAAAGATCCTCCCTGCATGAATGTCCACGTGTGGTGTCAGGTTTTCTAGAGTTGTGTAGAGGATGCTCAGGTCCAGTACAAGCTCAGCTCAAGCTCAGGGCCTTTTTTTGGGAGCTTCAAGGCAGGAAAGTGCTCTGCAGAGCCTTGGTTTTATGCATGGCCTTGCTTTGTCATAAGATAGCTGTAGATGTTCTACAAGAGAACTAGTCAGACTGGGGGAAAAAGGTAATATTGGAATCTTGCCCTCCTTTTAACTGTGCAAAAACAGGTGGCATAGTTATCAGAACCAGGGGACAACGTGAATTTTAGAATTTCTAACTTCCTCATTACTTTGAAGTCTAAGATCTAGAGGTCCTCGAAGACAAAACGTGCTAACTTAAGCAAGTATCTTCCCTTCCACCTGCAAAAAGGTTCTTTGTCAGCTCTGAAGATGTTAAGCCCCAAGCAAGCGCATACTTGGAACATCTCAAATTTGGGTTTAAAAGAAAAGTAATTCAGGAAAGAAGGACATTCCTATGTGTGTGACAAAAGAGAAGGCACCAATACTCCAGCCTGCAGAACAAGGCAGCTCCGAAGGCTGCCATGAACAGCAACCTGGAATTTGTAAGTCACCGACCACCTTCCAAGCAGCTTGCCAGCACAAACAGTTACCACTTAGCACTGGAAACCAATTCCTGTGGATATAATTGTCACCATTCCCAGTAGTCAAGATGACCTTGGAGGTACATTGTGCATCTGAATTCTCAGGACCTCCTAAGTTTTGAGCTGGATTAACATACTCTTTTGAAAGAAACCCAGAAGGTTTCATATCAATTGCTTACCTCTCCCCAACTAAAACAGTACCTCCTGAGAACTACTTTGGTTTGAAAATTATACATTGCAATGCACATTCACAGCGGAACAGAAAGTAAGTAATATCTTTATTTCACTGAAATATAGGTCAAAACACACAGCAGAATTTCCAAACAAAAACCCCCTAAAAGATCAAATCCTCTAACTACATAAATGCTGCTCCTTATGGTTAGGGGTTTAGCTTTGCTCTAATGAACTTTTTCAAGAGGTACTGTCCCAAGGACTAGCACATTCTGGCACACTTTCTGCCAGCAAGCCATAACCAATTAAACCCCAAACCTGAGGATTCTTGTACGGTCGAGATCTGATCCTAGGCAGGCTTCAGGGAATGCTTTTCCCAGGCTACAGTCTGGGCAGCCCACTTGCATCACTCCAACCCCTAAGTGTGCTACTGTTCAGCAGACCTTTGCCACTGACACGAGCACCTGCTGCCACCCCAGCAGGCAGCAGTGACCTTCTCATGTTGCCAAGTGGGAGGCAAGTGGTCAGCATGGTGCAGATCAGAAGGCCCAAAAAGAACACAACCTTTCACGTCCTAGCCTAGAAAGATTTCAAATATGTATTTTAATTTCAGAACCAAATGACTGGAAGTTTTAGGAATTGTCATTTGCTTTTCCTTCCAAATATAAATGCAGAGCTGCCTGAAGCTCCTTGCCAGACACAAATCGAGAGACTGTAGCAGTTGAAAATGTGTCTACCTGTGAGCTGCAATTACTGCATCATATGGAGGATGCCCATTTCTCTTTGATGGAAAAGAAGCACTGGACCACATAACATACATATGCAAGACTTGAAAGAGAAATACAAGGTCAAGCCTACAACCAGACTGCAGTAAGTCCTGTAATTTAGATTTACATATTACGTGACCAAGGCTGTAACATTTTTCTGTTCTAGGCAAATATATATTGAAGAGACATGAGGTGCTACAGTCGCAAAGAAAATGTGAGGTATAAAAACTGACCAACGAGCAGTAAATCTATGAGCAGTGCATTTGCGATCTTCATCTCTGCCTCTCTTTCCCAACAGTAAAATCTTCCCTTAGAAAATACCTGCCAGGAGCAAAGTGCCAATGACAGGGGCACTAAAACCTCATGCTCAGCAAACTGGCTGCTATTTAATGTAATGGCTGAGTTCCCTCTGCTTTTCCTGTCCCTGCTGGGCTTGAGAACAAACTTAGAAGGCTGAGAGTGCACACTGATGTTTAGTATTTCTGTCTGCATTCCTTACACAGTTGATGAATTTTCACCAAGCCTTGGTGAAATTTCACATTCATACATATCTCAATGAATTTGGTCATCAACACAAAGCAGAGAGATGGCTCATCTCAAAGACAGGTCAAACACAGAACCCTCTTCTACTTCCCTGGAAGCCTTTAGTATAATGTAACTTTTCAGCATTTAAGAAAACTAAGAAAATGTGAAAGGGTAAGGTAGGTCTCTTTGTAACAGCACAACTGAGTAGCTTAGAAAACAAGTTCAAATCTCATTATTCCCCAGGACATGATTTTCCCTCCCACTTGTTTGGGTTTTTTTCCTGCCAGAGGAGAAAGAAATTACAAGCACAAACCTAATGTAGAAACTCTGACCACACCACTGTTTCAGAAGATGTTACAACTCTGTATTGCATCATGACTGGACACTGAAGATAGTTGAGCAGCTGCAGAGAAGTCACCAGTTGAATGTTCCTCTCTAAGCATGTTTTAATTTGATATGAAAAGTATGGTACCATAAATCTTTTAGCCCCATTGAATAACAGCATGTCCAAGAGAGCACGTAACCAAAATTAACATAAAAATGAAACAGCAGGAAGTGGTTCTTCTAAGGCCTATCCAGCCAGGCTTTTTTTGTGAACACTGCCTTTTTTGCATTTAGTATTGATGCAAGAGAAGACAGCTTAGCTAAACTGAAACTACATGAAACACTTAACACCAATTAAGTTTAAAAACCCCCCAAAACCAGAAAACCCAAACCAGATGGTGTGTAATACAAAGCCAAACAAGAGGAGAGACAAAACAAGTAGAATATTCAACAAGATAAAAATACACATGTCTAACACCATGGAAGTACAGCTCAATATAAGCAGAATAAGAGCACTTGTTTATTAGGAAAAAAGTTGAGTAAGCTTTAGAAACTGATTATTTCATGCGAATCAAGCTTATTGTTGAGGAAATGTACTTTATGTGTTCACAAAATGCTTTGCATTTGTCAACAAATCAGCAGTCTGTTTAAAAAAACCCCAAAACAGAACATAATTCATTACAAAGGATTTTAAAAATCTGCATCATGCAGAGCTTTCCAAGTGTGTAATATCCTATTTTAATACAGTATCTCTACAGAGGAATGAAATTTTTTTTTAAACATGACTAATACTGAAAATAATTACTATGTAGGCATCTACTGGCAAAGAAAAAAGCAATGCCCCAGGCATTAACACAGAGGACAGAACAGTACCAGTTTGGAATGACACTGTAATATGTGAATACCACATTATTTGAGATTGCCAAAACTTCCTGATAGGTCAACAGCTGCTCAGAGGTAGGATGTAAATCTCCCTAGTTATCACTATCCCTTCTTTCGGGCATCTGAACATGCAAAGTTGCCAACAGTCAGAACTCTGCTAATTTCCAAAATGAACAGAGGGAAAATGCTTATGCTTGCAAAGATAAATATCAGTGGAATTACTACAGCAAAGCCAGAGAAAAAGGTCTGTCTGCACAAGGTCTACCTCTTCATATTTAAGCAAACCAGATTTACAAAAACAAAAAGTGAGCACAGAGAGGACACTAGCATTCCCTGAATTTCAAAACACTACCTGGAATATCATCTTTATGAACAAAGTATCATCTCTGCCTTTGCATTTAGGCCATATGTAACAAACTTTGGGTGCACCTGTACTGTAAATGCTACCACTGATCTCCATTTAGCCAGCAGAGAAGGAAAACAGGACTACAAAACAAGTAGCAACAAAAAACACTCCCCTAGGATTAGGTTTTCAGTAATGCTGTGGTTTCAGCAACTGATGCTGCAGTTTTGTATTCCCAACAATCATGCCAACCCTGTTACACTGCATTCTCCCATCTCATGTTATTACAGCAAAATAATGGAGGGGGCAACAACACAAAACACCAACAGCAAACAAGGAAAAAAACCCTCCTGAAAACTCTTTACACAATTGCTCCACATTTTCTTTCACCTATCTTGCTCTAAGGCATCGCAACAGACACCTTACCTGTAAAATATCAATTATTTAATAAAGGCTAACATGAAGCACGAATACAATGCAACTCTTTCAAGAGGAATACACAGCTAGTTTATGCAGGCACACAAAGCCTTTTCTCTGTCTGAAGTATTAAATTGAATGCTTACAGGTATAACTCCCTATTAAAAAAAAGCTCAAAACTTTTCAGTCACTGAAGTAGCTTTAATATATGTGAAGAAAAAGTATATCTATTACAACTGGTAACTCTTGGCATTAATTAAAACTAATTACTTTGGAATTACTGCAGTCCACTTGTTTCAGCCTCTTCTTCCATTACGAGTCAAACCAATCTACGATGAGACAAAACTGGATTTAAAAAACCTATCATGGCTTAGGGCACAAAGTTTTGAAATAATTTTGATTTGACTGCATCTTTAAAACCCACAAAATGTGTTTTTTAGGTATTATCAGATGCAACTCATACAAACACTTATAAAGATGACAACTGCTTAACAGTACATAAACATGAACACAGCCTCAACTCCAGGAATGCCATTTGTATTAACTTTCTCAAAAGTTAGAAACATATTTCAGAGGTCTTAAAGCTAAAGTGAATTGCATAGTGATACAAACAGAAGAACAGTCTATGCCAGAAATACTTGGGAACAAGATTTCATGAAATGTTCTGATTTCCTCAAGCAATTATCCCAATCTAGATCATCCTGAGCTGGACAGAGACTATTTATAAGAGCATGTTGTGACAGAACAAGGGGAAGAATGGGTTCAAATTAGAGCAGGTTTAGATCAGATAATTACGGAAAAATTCTTTACTGTGAGGCACAGGAACAAGTTGCCCGTAGGAGTTGTGGATGTCCTGTCTCTGGAAGTGTTCAAGGCCAGTTTGGATGGGGCTCTGAGCAACCTGGTCTAGTGGAACATATCCCTGCCCATGGTATGGTGGCTGGAACCAGATGATCTTTAAGGTCCCTTCCAATCCAAACCATTCTATGGCTGAGTTAGGGAATTGGTACACTTGAAGTAGAAAATTTGCATCTAAACAAGAGCCATCTTTTTTTTACTCTTATATCAAAATTCAGATTTTTTACCTCACAGCTTGTTTTTTGCAAGCCTAAATAGAACTGTAGTTCACAGGAACTCATCCACAATTTTGTTTTTGTTGTTGCTGTGGCTTTTTTTTTTAACTTATTTGTTTGTGGTGTTTTTTTTTTAATTAAAACCCACTACCTCAGCAAAGCCCTGTTCAGCACACTTCTACATAGCTAAAACTGAAAATGACAAACTCTTTAGAAATACCTTAGCCCCAGCACCTCTAGTCTTTTAAGGTAACAATAATGATGTTATTTACTACTTCAAATAACAAACCCAGAAACGATTATATGCTTTTGACTGATGTTTACACATTAAGGCCAGCCTGAACTAATTCCAGCCTCTCTCTCAAGTGTACAAATGGTACTGTATTTCTGTACAAAACCCAGGTAACAGTCATATTTGCAATTAAATCCATTTCCTATTAAATTCTATGGATTTACATTTTAAGACTTATTCAACTATCAGGTTCCATTTACAGCTTCTCAGGGTTGGACTCATGCAGCTGAAGAAGACACTGTTCCCAGCAATCCACAGCTCTCAAGCCAGGGGAAGGAGGCAGCGGTGCTCTGTGGCACTGTACTCCCCACTTTGAAGAGTTGCTATTAAAGTCACCTTATTGATCCAGTTTCTGTTTACACCAAGATTATTTATTTTTTCCCTAACAGTGGGCCCACAAATGAACGACAGATGGCAGCCTGGAGAAGATGACACACACCCTCCTGATAAGCACAGATAAAGAGCTCTTAAGGCTTTGAGGCCCTGCATTCTTAGAAGTCAAATTCTTCCCTATGTAGTACCCAAGCACACCATCAGGGTGTGTCTTCCACTTTTTAACAGCATTTCAGAACAAAATAACCATTTATCTGAAATCTGTTTATTGTGTTTCATGGTACTCACTATTCTAATAACTAACTTCAGTAAACACTCAAGTTGTATTTTGCCTTGCACAGATGGTTTCAGATATAAGATACAATGATGTTACAGCGGAAGGACAGTAACAGGTGTCAAGGATGTGAAAATAAAGTTTTACTGTACAGGCCAATAGCAACAAAAAGTAATCAACATGTCAGTACAAAATTGTAGGAAATTTGTGAAAAAAATAGGTAAAGTGGTGAAGGAGAGGTTCTGAACACAATAGCAGCACTCCTTCACACTTTGGACTGTGTGCAAACGCAGCAATAATACAATACCTGTATTTATGAAACAGAGGTAAGGAAACAGCAGATAAAGCTCAGTTCCTACTGTGACAGTCACAGGCCTGCCACCATCTGGGTATGAACAAGGCTTCTGTTACTCAAGGAAAAGAGTCAGGTGTAGAGTTCATGCACTAATGCTACTCTTCAGCTTACGCTACTGTTGACAGCTTGTCAATTAGATCATCAACAGTATTCACAAGGAGCTTTGTATCCTCCTTGTCACTCATCCGATGCTGGCCGATTTTGCGGAGGATAACATCCACATCCTTGCTCAAAACACGGTCAGCAACTTGCATAGAGATCTCCCAAGGGACATCCCCATCCTTCATGCCGTGGATGAGGCGTATGGGACATGTTACAGGAATAGGACTATTCAGCACACAGTGATTTTCTGCTTCTCTGATAAAGTCATAGGTCAAGGAGTAATATCCTTCCTCATTGTGCTTTGTTCGATACTTCCATTCACCCTTTTCTTCTATTTCTTTTTGCGCCTATATAAAAAAAGAGCAAAGAATAGACAAAACACATGTTAGGAGTACTTAAGAGCACCTCAACTTATTTCTGTTCTAAAAGCAGTAAAACTCCCCCAAGCATAAAATTCCACCTTGTTGATTTTTATTATTTTTTATTCCCGTTATATTATTTATAACGGGAAGTGTATTCCCGTTCTCCTCACAGCATCTGAGAGGACAAATCCCCTACCATGTCACAAAAGCTGCTCTCCAAACCTCTCCTGCAAATTAATCTAGTTAAAATTCACCAAGGAAATTAAGTTTCTTTGCCAGAATCTATCAGAAAAGAAAAAGATGTATAGCCACCATCAACAGTAAATCTCCTTGGCTTCAATCAGTTCACTGATCCTCAAACAAGGGGAAATCCTAGGGAAAAGACACTATCCAGTGATCAGTCTTTGCCACAGTAGGTGTCTCTAAATACTATATTTCCAGATTCTTAAGTATTTTCAGATTCTGAGTCCTAAACAGTAATACTGACNCTACATTTGCACTTGTGCCACACTAATTACTACTTATATCAAACACTCAGAGCTTGTAATTCATCCTGTAAGATTGAAGACTCTTTTCCATGGACAGGGATCAGAGACAGTGTATCTTGGGGCTCTGTACAGGGGGGTTCTTGACCCCCTGCCAGGGTTCCAGACCTTCCAGGGCAGCCAGAGGGATGCCCTGGATTCCCACACTGAAGACTAGACATTATTAAGGAAGAATCTCAGAAGGGCAGTTCCCACTACCTAAATCTTACAGTCTTTACAAACACACTAATCTGAAGAATTTCCTTTCTATACACACAACCTGTGTCATACGCATCTCATCCAGTGACACCCCAACTACTTTAGTGGCTACTTCTCCATCCTTTGAAGCACAAGGATCCAATTGCAATGGAAATATAAGATATTGCTATGCAAATATAAGATATTCAACACTGAAATCTAATGGACTGCAAACAGCAGGGATCTGACTTCACATCCTCTAAACCACAGTAATATAAGCACACTCTGGCTAACGCTTACATTAGTCTCATACTGTAAGCTTACATTAATCAAACACAGAAAACTTACCCCAAAATTTGCAGGAAACGTACAGTTTAAGTAACATCATTTCTTAAATTCTTGGTAAGATTTTTAGACTGCACAAAAGCCAACTATCAATATTTACCTCAATAGGAAGCCTCTTAAAAGATGTTACAACATGATCTGCTGCTACAGCTACTCCAACCAGAGCAGCTACTTTATCTGGACGTGCTATTGCAGCATGAAGCATCAGCCATCCACCCATGCTGGAGCCCACCAGAATCTGGAAAACAAAATAAAAAAAAGAGAAGAAAATATAGTGTTTTACAGGAAATGGCTAATAGATTTTTTTTTCTTGTACAAAATATCAGTTTTCACTTGGTTTAACTATTTAAACTTTGGGCATAATCCTGCTGTCCTTACCCAGGCAGAACTGCTGTCACCTCCAGTGGAAATTTTGCCTGAGTAAGCACCACAAGATCTGGTATTTATTATTCTGTTTGGCATAGCTGGTTATTGCTGAGACTGAAACACTGTAAACAAAATGAGAGTTGAAACAATTCAGTATCATATGCATATTTTTATGTTTCCTTCTCAGGATAAATGCACATGGTAAAGACTCAGTGCAGTGAAAGAAGTAAACAAAAGCAATTGGTAATACCAAATTGTTTTAAACACAATACTAGGTATTTCTAGGTTGTAGGAGATTCCAAGTTGCTCACAGTAATTTCTAAAGTAACTGAAGAAATCAAATGCTGCTTCTCCTGCTCGTTTTTAAAGCTCTTTGGTCATATGGAGTTTCTTGTAATCTTCCTGCACATCCTTTAATTAATGCATCAGCATGGGACAGTGACACACTTTTCATTAACAAGGCCGCACTGCACAGGAACAATTCCCTGTCCCCTGTCAGGTGGCACCTTCACCATGAGGCTTTCTCAGACTCTGTGGGACAACAGCCCTGCTCTGAGCAGGAGATTCTAATAAACAACCTCCAGGAGGTCCTGCCAACCCATGCTTCCATGATTTTGTGACCTACCTGCCTGCAAAAGAGCTCCTATGAATACAACCTCTCAAATGATTCAGCTTGGAAGTGAGCAGGTGTCAGCTGTTCAGCAAAAGCTACTGCTGACCAGAGCTATTACGGCATATTTTTGATCAAGGCTCTACCCTGAGGGAAAAACAGCATTCTATACTTAAAAATAAAATATAACCTGCGGTCCATCTGTAAGTTCATCCAGTATAGACAGAACATCTTTTCTCCACTTCCCAATTGTACACTCTTCAAATTTACCATCTGAACTTCCACATCCTGTATAGTCAAATCTGAAAAGATAACCATCAACATGAAAGTCATAGTACTGTCTACAGCAACACAGACACTAACTAAATACTACTGTATAATCAAATCAGCATGGAACAAGATACCACACTGAGTATTTTCTTACTTGGTCCTGTTTATCACTAGGACTAGAAATCACATAAAAACAGTTTAAATACAACAAACACAACTAAGTTATGCAGCATTCTCTATCATTTGATATAACATCATCATTTACAAGAATAGACAAAAAATTTCCCTTGCAGACAAAAAAAAAAAAAAACCGCCTCAGACACTTGAATTTTAAAGGTATTTTTAAAATGTACAAACTCTTTCCAACACTGAACCCAAACACGAAGCCTTATGACACATTCAGAGAGACAGCATTCCATCTTGTCTATCAAAGGACAGCATCCCAAGCAGGGGCATGTTCTTCTAAACCCACAGAAGACACAGGCTAACTTAATCAGACTTGGCACATAAGGACAGTGCTTATAGTGGTAACTTAAAAAACAGAACTCCAGGTCCTTAATTTCTAATTTTTGTGCCTACAGCCTGATTGGAACATGTAGCAGTGGTTACAATACAGAAAATTAAGAGAATGTTCTGAATTACTTTCAGCATACATTCTCCTGATTTACCTCAGTCTCTCTGCTGACAGAAATCCTACATTTGGAAACAAAAGAAAGACTTCTTATCTTGGATACGAGCTGCCTTAGCACAGGGAGCGTCCCAATCCAAATGCCAAAGTTTAGATATTTGTGTTAAAACCCCTTCCCACAACCCATGAGACTAGTTTCATTTTCTCAAGAACAATACTCCTCAATGTACCTGATGAAGGCATGACCTAATGATTTGCAGAAATCTTCAAGGGCAGTTGCTTTCTGACCATTCATATTTGAATTGAAGCCTGGAAGGAAAATAACCCCTGGATTCCTCCCTTTTAGTTTCTGATAAGCAATATTTGGTCGATCTGGGCGAGTGAGAAAGCTGACGGATGACTTCAGCCTGCAAACTAGTAAGAGGAGCTATTCAGTACAATCATCATGATAACCTTGGCAGAAACACAAGTTTTCAACCCAGGGTTTGGCAAATATGGACACATTATGTGAAAATAAAGTATTTTGGCTCAAGAGAGAAGAAAAAAGCATCTCCTGTATTTTTTAATGACTGACAAGTACTGATGAACCTGAAAGACAAAGTTTATTGTGATTCATTCTCAAATCATTAAATGCCAACCACTTAGAGAGTTCACTCAGCAATTAGCAAAGTGGTTGACTGAAAACAAACTCTCAGGCTAACTAGACTTCATCAGTCCTCATGTTTCATACCATCTTAAACACATTTACTCACTTCACCAAAAAAATCTTCCCATTTAATATCTGCTTAAACTTTTACTTTCAAAAAGCATAATTTTGAGACTAGTGTACTCTGTGCAATGTAAGTTTACAAGTACATGAGGTGACAAATTTTTCATTAGAATTAAAACTGAAGGATAAAACTGCACCTTATCAAAGCCCTGGATCCACACAATATATGGAGATATAGGGGCAAGTTCATAATCAAGAACTGGGAAAGAATCTTGTGACTAACCTTTTCATCATGATGAGCATAAAACAACATTAGCACTGTTTAAAGCAAATGAAATAAATAACATCAAACAAGGAAATTAACAGAGGAAATGCTAACTAATTAATAATTCTGCTGAATCTCAACAGCTCCTACAGGATTTAATCTAACTTTAGCAGTCAGTTTACCTCTACTGCAGGTGAGGACAAGACAAGTATTAGAGTTGTTAAGGAGACTTAATCCACTCTAGTATCCAACTCAGCAAGGTAATTTGTTAAAGTGAAAGCTTGGTCAAGTCTTCTAAGACTTTGACACTCTTAATTCTTAGATTAGAAGATCACTGGCTCTTCAACAGGGGGGCAAAGAAACTATGCAACCCAAAATGAAGCCTCAGGGCTTCCTGGGGTGGATAAATAGTGCAAAACCCAAGCCCTGACAGTATCACACCACTTAACTGTCCTGCAGCCTTGAGTTCTGTTTTGTCACTATCAGAGAGATTACATTGAAGGGTTTTGGGGGGTTGGTTTGTTGTTAAAAAAACACACTCGGATGTGCATGAGTTAGTGTGGATACATAACAGATGCAGGGTGCAGCTAGCATTCAGAACTTTCCTACAGTCCAACAGAAATGGCATCACTTGAATTATCGATTAAAACCATTAAATTACTCCTCAAACAATGAGGTAGTTCTTTATCCTACTGAGGCATGAGTTGTTTATAAAGGTGAATGACTTCCACAGTAAAGGTATTAAGATGCATCCACACTGTGGCTTTTGATTTGTGTGTGTCTCTCACTAAGCCAGTCACTTCTTCAGGGCCAGTAGAGTGCAAGTGCCAGTAAGAGGAGATGAACCAAGAAGTGCTAAATTTAATAGAAAAATAACTGGGAATATTTTTCTCCCCCTTAAGCCCTGATAGCCATCTTTGAAGCCACTTGTCTTCCATGCTGCAGCATTCTGGAGGTGTCCTCAAATGACTTTGACACTGGGCAGGGTTCCAGCTGCAGCTACAAGACACAACCACTGTCTAAGCTATTTCACAAACTATTCTTCCATTTAACAAATCAATGGAAGCACCAGCAGCAATCCCAACCTGAATAATGCAAACCCCTAAAGCAACCACCGCAGCCAACCCAAAAGCAAAGCTCAATGTAGTCACCCTCTCAGATTTCTCTTTAGACAGACAAAACCATCAGCAACTACCCACTAACTTCCCCTCCTGATTTTAGGAAGGAGCTTGGTAAGAGGAGGGAAGCATTTCTGAAGGGTGCAAGGCAGGTATTAGTGTTCATCAAAGCAAGTTACAGACAGAAGGTGATAGCTACAGGAAGACCACAGGAACCTTGCTTGATGGTATCTATGGAATTCTCTTCATATCGGAGTCACTGTGCACTTTTATGAACACCAGAAACTGCGACTGAGACCAGTGTTACATTACATACCAAAGCCAAAGAACTTCCCTGAACAACTCTGGGAATATTCCTGCCCTGAGATCTCCCCACTCCCAGCAGCAGTAGATAAATGCTGCTGTGACAGGTAATGGGCTCAACTCTGTCCACACTTGGTTTCATGCAACCACGCACATTCCAGCAGGAACTGCTGCTTGGCCTGGTCCCAGAGCACCTGAAGACACACTCAAATAAACAGATACTCTCATAATATTACTGTTATAAACACACAGAAAAGGAGAAGAACACAGCAACAAAATCTCATTGTATTCAAGCTTTTATGTAGCTACAAAATGTGCAGCTACAAATTGTGTAGCGGCAATAAAGTTTTACTCATTGATCACCCGATCAAGAGAACTGGCACACGATTCCCAGCTCCTCAAAACCCACCAGGGGCAAGAGCTTAGAGCCAACAAAACACACGTAGGAAAGCAGCTGTCCTGCCCTGTGCACAGACACCGAGCCCCCCCGCGGGCCAGGCGGGGAGGAGAAGCCTGTCAGGAGCCCCGTGGGAAGGGAACCGAGTTTAAGATGCCCATTCCCACCAGAGAGCCACGCCCTGGCCCCTCCCGATGGAGACGGCACTGAAGGGGAGGAAAGGGTGCCACCCGCACGGCGGCCGTCACAGCCGGCACCGACACACATCCTCTCCCCTCCGACTGGCAGCCCTTCTGCTCCGCGCTCCCCGCGGCCGTTCCCTTACCCAGGAGCGCCCGGGCCGCCCTCAGCGGTGGCAGCGATCCCCGCAGGGCCGAGGCACGGCCGGNGGGCCTGCTCAGCCTCGAGAAGAGACGGCTGAGAAGGGACCTCATTAACAGACCTCATTAAGAGCTCACACCTCCTCGTCTTCTCTCAGCCTTAGGTATATGAGCACAGGAGCCAAAACGACATCTTTATGCACATACATCTTTTATATACAGGCCATGGCAGCCACAGAGGAAATAATCATAGAATCTCCAAATCATTTAGGTTGGAAAACATCTCAAATACTGAGTCCAACGTTTGACCAAATACCACCATGTCATCTAGACCATAGCATCACCTGCGGTCACGTCCAGTCATTTCTTGAATACCTCCAGGGATGTCCCTCCACCACCTCCCTAGGTAGCCCATTCCAATGCTTGACAACCATTCCTGATGTCCAACCTCCCCTGGCACATGAAAATGAATGCTAGGAAAGGTCAGTGCCTGCCAAGGGAAGGGTGTTTTTCCATCCAAACACCAGGCCAGCACNAGGGACACGGAGCTCCTGGAGCGGTCCAGTGGCAAGCTACGAGGGCGACTGAAGCACCTCTCTTAGGAGGAGAGGCTGAGGGAAAGGCCGGGGCCTGCTCAGCCTCGAGAAGAGACGGCTGAGAAGGGACCTCATTAACAGACCTCATTAAGGGCTCACACCTCCTCGTCTTCTCTCAGCCTTAGGTATAGGAGCACAGGAGCCAAAACGACATCTTTATGCACATACATCTTTTATATACAGGCCATGGCAGCCACAGAGGAAATAATCATAGAATCTCCAAATCATTTAGGTTGGAAAACATCTCAAATACTGAGTCCAACGTTTGACCAAATACCACCATGTCATCTAGACCATAGCATCACCTGCGGTCACGTCCAGTCATTTCTTGAATACCTCCAGGGATGTCCCTCCACCACCTCCCTAGGAGGCCCATTCCAATGCTTGACAACCATTCCTGATGTCCAACCTCCCCTGGCACATGAAAATGAATGCTAGGAAAGGTCAGTGCCTGCCAAGGGAAGGGTGTTTTTCCATCCAAACACCAGGCCAGCACTTGTAGGTCATGGGACACAGCACAGGAGGTTTTTAAGACTCAGACTCTGTGGTTTGCAATTGCCTGAGAGCCTTCAGGGTAAGCAGGTATTTGACTCCCAGGTGGGTAAGCTTGAAGGGCTTTTATGATCAGCGTAGACTGATCATAGAAGGGGGTGCCTACCACCATGCTCTACTTATGTTGTCTTGATATACACCACTACAGAACCCACCCCACTTCATGATGATGATAGCAAACTTAGTGAAAACAAATCAGTCATAAAACCACACTGGTTTTCATTTCCACAGTGAGTTAATACTACCATTCAGGTAATGTCTAAGTCAAATACTGGGAAAACTTTGAAATCCTTAAACTCAAGCAGTTTCTGGTTTGCAGTTAAACAAAAAAATTTGTCAATATCCAAAGCTGGTAATAAATTTTTCAAACAGGTTCATAAAAAATGAAAAAGGTGTTATATTATGTACATGCAGAAAACAAACTACACTCCTACTTTCACTGCCCTCCAAAAGATTATTTTCCATAGCTCTTTTATGGGAAAATACACTGGATAGTTCGATTAAGTGTTACTGAGAAATACAGTGTTGTTGGCATGACTGTATACAACTATTTAAAAGATAAGCACAAATGTCTCAGGATAATGCATCAAGAAAACATTTGAAACAAGTGTATTTTTAAAAATGTTTATTGAAATGCCTTCATTGCATCATGCAGGATACAAAAATCATTATTAGAAAACCTTTATAACTATACTTGGGAATAAAATCAAGATACCTCAGGAAAAATAATAACTGTATAAACAAAAGCAATTTATTTGATAGTGTTTTAAATTATAGATTACAGGCTGTGATCTGCACAGATGATAACAATTATCTTGCAACAACAGTCTCTTCTATGATTCAAGTAGAAACTGATGTTTGTCATGCTAAAACAACATCACCTGTACATACCACAGACCTGTTCATTACAGTTACAGGGTTTAAAAAGTATAACAAAAATATTCTGCCAGCATACTTCTGTTTTCAGTTTATTTGTTCAATTAAAAGCCATTAACGTTTCATCAAAGAAAAAAAAAAGCTAATGTACTTTCTTCTAGTACACAAACCATAGAGCGTGTAAGTTTCAATTATAATCAAATAGAACTTCTTTAAAGTCATAATATGACACTTTCTTGAAGTTCATTTCAATTAAATAATTTATATTTTTGCAATATTACTCAAGGACTTGGAGGTGATTTTAAAATGGGAGACTGCTGCACCCTCAGTATTTTTGCTGTTTTAGGAATCTCAATCCCTACTACTTCAAACTTTCAGGGTTTTTTGTTGATACACTGCTTAGTGTAAACTCTTAGAACTCACCTCTCCCTTTTTATTCCATTTGACAGCATTATTCTGTGCAGATATACATTAAACAACAAAACAATTCTCTGGGACTGAAAGCTTGGCTCCAAAGAATTCAGACAGGTAGAGATTTTGGTGCTGGCTTCAAGGCAGGCAATACTTGAGAGATTTCAATAGAGCGTTCACTTGGCACAGAGTAAGATTAGAACCACACTGGGACCTTACGATATAAAAGAAAATTGCTGTAGAGTCCAGAATCAGCTTATTCTGTTCAACAGGGAGGATTAAAAAATCCCTCTTTATGAGGAAGTTAATACATGTGTTTCCATTTCTCATCCTTGTGGGAAAAAATGCATCTTTATAAAGCTATCCTTCTCGGGGTTTTTTTTGTTTTTTTCTTGTTGTGCTCCATAGATGCGAACTTTAAACATACAGTTGTTGCCACAAAGTGTTTGAACACACAGAATATAACAATTTAATTACATTAAAAGTCATTAAGAGTTTTGGCACTGTCCCCTCACAGAAAGTTAGGTACAAGTAACGATATGAAAATGTAAGGGAATCATGTAACTCTTTGGCTCTGTTGTAACACGTAACTACTAAGGCAAGAACTGTGTGTACCTTAGGGCTCCTTTTTTGTTTGTATTTCTATAAAATACTTGATTAAAGGTTTTAAAAAGTCACCTAATCATCTATAAATGTCAAATGTTGCATATTAAAATATATGCTTATTACACCTTTTTGTTTCACTACTAGAATTTTTGCATACCAATGAGAACACACACACTTGTAAACTGTTCAGTATAAATTTATGAAGACATTCTCTGTATAAGAGAATTTGTAGAAACTTATCATTCAGTCAAGATGCTGTAATTAAAATTGCCTGACTATCCATTTTGGAGCACTGTGATTCTCTCAACAGCTTTAGCTTGTTCATGCCTATAAAGATCAACTACAACAGGTAACAACCCCCCCTTTTCAATGCATTTGTAACCCCCTCTCAATCTGAGGTTTTGGGTGCACATCATAAGGAGGACATTTCAGGGTATTCACTGGCTTTTCAGCTGTCACTAGCTATGGCTAACTTCATTAGTTACGTTATTGCAGGATGCCCTATTGCTCCCCTTTTCTTATAACATGAAGTGGGTGTAGCCTTCTGCGCCTGTAACTATGACATCCATCCATATCCTCATGGCTTCTGGAGAAGGAGCAACCATGTAGTAGATGCGGTCATGGGTCTTAACACTGAAGGTCAGCAACGGGTTGGGACTCTAGAATAAAACACAAGGAAGATATCAGAAGAGTGAAATCAAAGCCATTTATTGGTATCAGAAGTGGATTTGCTTATAGGGATATTTAAGAAGAAAGATAAAATGCTGTACCACTGCATCTTATATTGGAGCAGAGATGCATTTAAAGTGTTTGTTTAAATAAACCATAAACACCTTTTACAGCATTTTTCCAGAAGACAATTATACATACTACAGGGCTCCAAGCTGTTTCATGCCCAACTAACTAACTCCCCTACTCTGTCCAGTGGCTTCCACAAATTGCTCACAGCTCATTTGAATTACAAATGAGAGGCAGGGCGTGCCATGAGCTGCTGGCACAGTTAACTCCCTCCCTGGGACGGAGGTGTGTAGCCAGCCCTTGACTTGTCCAAGCCACCGATTTCAGTGCTCTTGCTGCTGGACTAAGCAACTCCTTGCAGCAAAACTACTTTGCAGGTAGACACTTATCTCTGCTTCCATCAGTATAAAAAAAGCCACCAAAACAGTGCTAATCACAGATTAGCTTCCTCTTCCTTTTCCTCCACTCCAGGGTTTTTTTTAGTATTTGTTTGAGTTTTTTTCCCCCCAGTAATGTTAGTTCTCCCTTTAATTTTACAGCAGCTACCATACTTTGGGTATTCTATGTGATACGTGGTTAAAACAGCAATAACAAAGTTTACCTTATATGCATTCTTTAGATGATCATAATAGACTTCTTCAATAGCTTGAAAATATATTACACCTTTTAATTTAGTTTCGTGTTTGTCTAAAATGGAGAAGAGAGAATGACTTCAGGACTGAAATGAACAGTAAGAAGCAAAAGCTTAATTTGCATTTCCATATCTATTTAGCTGATAAGTAACTGACTTAACAGTTCTGCTTCTGAAATCCTACGGAAACCTTCAACTTTTCTTACTAGTTTGTTGGTTTTATTGAGAGATGCATTTTTGACTTTAATATGTCTTCTTCTTCACCTAGTTTCCAAGGATAAAAGCTTTTGTAATTTCCTCATCTATTTGCAAGTCACTCCCTTCACTGAGTTGTCTAAATGTTATGGAGGGTATTAGCCCACAGAAGGATAGATGTCTCTCAGATATATCCACTCTTCCAATTCTATGAAAACCAGCCAGACTTCACACAGTTCACAAGCTAAGACCTCCAGTTTGCCTTCAAGAGAAAACTGTAATGATAATCAAATTTTCAATACAATCTGACAGCAAAATATTTATATTAGAACATAGTTTGTGCATGTACTTTTCAAAAAAAATGCTTCTTCACATCTGAACTTAAGAGTCACCACTATAATTTTTCACAAGGAAAAGGAGCAGGGCAGGGCAGGGCAGCATCCACCCTCCATTTTCCTGCAGTGGAGAGAGAAATTGTTAAGAAGCATCCCAATTGCATGTGGACACTGAAAGGCAAACTTCCTTTCACTCCCAGCACTTTTGTATTAGGGGAATATAATGCTTTCTGCCCCAAAGTCATAGTAGCATCTCAACACTGGACAGTCATGCAGAACATGACTGTCTCATGAGGGATTCTGCTGTCATTTAAACACTTGGAGAACTCATATATGTAACTGCAAGCAATTCTTAAAGCTTCATATGATGGCAAAATGAAATCCCAGAGAGCAAACAATGCAGCTTTGGGACTCTTCCTGCCAGCCCCCAGAGAAGCAGTGCTGAAGCACTGAGATACAGGATTATGAGGTTATAGCACACGTTATACTGAGATAAACACAGCACTATACAAAGTGTGCTGTCTGTGCACTACTAGTAAGCAGGGGATCCAGTCTCTTTTCAAGCCCCACCTGAGGCCTTGGTTACCAGACTATTTCAGGTACCCAAGCTCCCATTGAAAGTGTCTTGGTAGAGTTCCCTGAATGCTTCAGTTCAGAAAGTGCAGATGCTTCAGTCACCACACTAAGCTGTCAGACTTCAGGCTAAGTTCTTGGTTCAGTGCACTGGCAGAACTAAAGCATTATCTCAGGACATTCACTTAGAGTTCAATTACTCTGAATTTGCAGCACCAATATTTATTTTGGAAATCTACTACGTATTTAAAGATCTAAAGATCCTCACTCATACAAGCAGCGGCATTTTAGTGCAGCTGAGACTCCTCATAAAACTATGCTTGTTGGCTCGAGTCCTTGAGACATTAGCAAAAGTTTTCTTTAGTAATTGAGATTACATTATGGCAACTATACTGCACTCAAAAGTGAAACCATTAAATGTTAACATAACTACTAAAAAAAGACAAAAAAAATCAGTACCAGATGGGAACACTACTGTGTGTTATAAGCCTTCCTAACCAATAAAGCAGATGTTTAGAATAAAACAAAAAATGTCTGTCACATCCTTCATTGTATTACTGCCAACTAGTAAAAAATATTCAGTGGGTATGTAATGAATGAATGTAATTAATTCAATTTTAAGTTCCTTATGAGTTGCTGGAAAGCAGTTATGCCAGTAAAGTAAATGAAACTGTGTGGTTTTTGTACTTGGTGTTTTCTTCTGTGTCTCAGCAATGACCATCCTGCATATGCCTCTTTCTGGCCTCTCTGAACAATAAATATTCATAGCACAATGTTATTTTGTGGCTTCCTCAGAACTGAAACTTCAAAGTCAAACCACGTGTATATTTGCAGAGCATTTGGAGAAATAAGTCTGTTCTTAAATTCCCCATTTCTGGGTTTACCCTAAGATAACAAAGTAATGTAATGCTTATATTGGATCCAGATATTGTGGAACACAACTTGATGTACAGAAACGCTTTTGGAGTATTGTGTATTCTTCATCTGAAATTCCTTACACTTTTCAAAATAAGGCAAACTCAAAAAGTCTACCCCTGTATGTTTAATTTCCTGAAAACCTTTTCTTCACATTAAGCACACGACTGTGGAAGCATTCACTTAAATTTTTACGATAAGTATAATAAATTATATTCTTGTAGGAAGGGTACAAGAAATGATTCAGTCATTGGGAGAAGTATATAATATTTAAAAATAAAATATGTGGAACCGTTATTCTGTGTACTTGCAACCTGATCATCTCCCATTTTTTCCCTTGCCCATCTGCATCTCCTCCTTTGTTTTGTTTTGTATGCTCAATTCTGCCTTACCTGGCATGAGGATTGAACTATAGGGAAGGGTTCACACAACCTCTAAGGAAATGGATGAAATGGAAATCTAAGTTTTATCTGGACTCCCTACTTGTTCATAACTCAGCTGAGTTTGATAAAAAAATAGAACAGATGTACCCTAGTAGCAATCCCGCAACCTACCTGCATAATAAGTAAAAGTTCTCTTGTTTCTATCAAAAACAAACCACCGTTTTTTCCACGTTTTAATTTTTCCTCCCATTTTAATCAGAAAGCCTCGGCAGGTCTTCTCAGTGAGAGAAATGTGGTAACAGGTCTCTATGTTGTGCCCAGCTGTTTCAATGTGACTTCGTAGGTCGAAGTCTTCCTTTCTAACGGGCAAATAGCAAGTCAAGGGACGGGCCTATAGGAAAGAAAAGAAAATCATATTATTTTTAACAGAAGCCTTATCATCTCCTACTCTTTCTGCTGTGAGGACATAACTGAAAACTGCTCATATAGTCTAAGAATAAATGTAAGAAAAATGAAGAGCTTTTACTGCAGCTCTAATTTTCTTGAAAAGAAAAATCCCTTAAACATCTAAATTTACAGTGTTGGATAACTTTGTAAAAGCCAGATAGAGCATAGAAGTTTCTTGAAATCAACAGCTGGTAAAACAGAGGCCACAGCACAGAAAAGTTGCCTTAAAATTAAGACATTAATTAAATGTAAGGGTGTGTTGCTGCCTTAGATGAAGTCCAAGAACTTCATATATAGGATGTTAAGCAAATCCTTTAGTTCTCTAAATACTCACTGCACACATGCCACTCTTTAATTTTCTGCCACAGGTATTTTTATGCAGAGTATAATATATCAATAATAAGAACATGCTATTGCAGGAAACATTAATAATGGGAATGAACTGTAATCTCAAGTGAGTTTCACACAGATTGCAGTGAACAAAACAGAATTATTTTCTGCTGAATAAATTAACTGTGATAACTCGTTCACATCCCTCTGCAAAAGACAGCAAAGCAGCGCAGGAGACGATGCCTCCTTCTTGAATGCAGTTCAAGACCCTGCACCAAGCCTGGATAGTGTCAGTTGGGAGAGCAAGCAGGAGGAGATAACCTCTGCCAACTGAAGGAATATTCTTGTTTTCTCTGCCTGGAGGGTCTTTGCACAATCACCACCCCCTCATTGTAAACACAGAAGACAGGTCTCCCAGAGAAGGCTCCTGCTGCAGTGGAGGCAGAGAGAGGCTACTTTGGAACAGAAGCTCATTTCAGACGCTTTCAAGAATATGTGAAAGGACCATCTCCCTGTCTCTCTCCCCCTGGACTCCAGAGAAGTCAGTGACCTGGAGAAACTAATCTGCCCCTGCTCCATTCCTTAAGTTAGCCTGTTAAATCCCACTGTGAGTGTCAAATCAAAGGGACTTTCCCTCATTGCATTTTTAAGAGCCTCTTGGTGCAATAGGAGCTGCGTTGCTCACAATAACTCTTAGCACCTTTCTAAAATTATGCACTCCTGTATGATATGAGCTGGCACCAGCTCTGGCAAGTGCAAAGGTGGAGTTCCTTCCTCTCGTTTACATTTCTAAGTGTCGGAAGGTGCTGGGGAAAAAAAATTGGTCTCACTGTACAAAGGAAAGAAAAAAGAAAAAAATCAGTCATTCTTGACAGATAAGTTTTTGTCTTCCTGCCAATTCAGTCTTCTTCTCTCTGCCAAGTCTGACAGTTAGCAGTAACTGACAGGACATTCTATTACAACACATGCATGCTCTAATTTGGGATAAAGATATCAACATTGCATTGTTGTTTATGCCATACTTGAGTTGTCAACAAATTTCTCAGAAAAAAAGGAGGCAAGCAAGTAAAATTTAACATTCCTGATTACATTTTATATAAAAACAAATGAATGAATATATTTAACTGGAAACAGCTGGTGAAACATCAGCAAAGGTAGCACAGATAAAACCAGAAAGATATTCCAATATGATATNATAATATTGGACCTACCAATAGATATGGAATCTTCTGCACTCAAATACATCTATTAAGATGGAGACATTGTCTTGCTCTGGTATACAAGCAATGACTGCCTAGTCTATTTGCTGTACCTTATAGATATTGTTGGTTTTGGAGGAATAAACAAATAGGTAAGACCCTAAGCCTAAAGAAAACTCAAGGTAACTCTTAGCCCAAAGAAGAAGCAAAAATATGTTGGAGGTAACACTTTTTAAATTAAATAATGTTTCTCATGTTGTACAGTCCCATTAACTTTAGAAAAAATAATATTTATTCTTTACTGTAGATGTGGAGCTGAAAAAACTTCCTTATTTGTCTTTTTATTTTCTGTCAAATGTTTGGAAGTAATAATTCACATTTCAAGGTATTTTATGTATTAAAAGAAAAAGCAAAACAAAACAAAACCCCCACCAACTCGACACCAATGGTTTATAAAATTAACACACTCACAAATTTCTGTTGTTCTGGCCAAAAAATTCTGCTTTGCCTACATTCTGTAACAAACTTTATAGGATTAAGATTGATACTTTATATATAAAATGCTAAATATTTTTACCTATGCTGTTATCTAACCTTAAATGAATACTTGGCTCCAAGCCCAAACATATTTTTAGCAGAACAATTGCACCTCAGAAATACTAAATCCATCTGTTCAGCTGAAAGCAGTTCTGTTTACCATTGGCAGAAATACTCTTAGTCGTTTTCTGTATATGAAGGGGAAGTCTTGCACTTCGAAACCATTTCATATCCCTATATCTGACCTGTGCTCTTTGTTTCTCACGTATTTTGACTTCTTTTTCAATTAATTTTTGCCTCTGGCTTGTTTCTTCCTCCAATCTTTTCTCCAGTTGCTCCCTGCGGCGTTTTTCTTCTTCCAGAGCTCGTTTCTTAGCTTCCATCTCCCGTTCCTAGATACCACAGCACACAGAGAACTTCAATTGTATGCAAAACTATAGTTGGCAATGTCATTTCTAAGGTAGGGCTAAATACCTTTTAGTCCCTTAAGTAGGCAGAAATATATATCCAGCACGCTGGACTGAAATTTGGAGTAAGAATTGCAAATAGAAAGGAAGGTTCTTCTTAAGCAGCTCCCCAGCAGTTGTCAAACCAATGCTGATCAAGTTTCTGGGGATTTTGCCATCAGCTTGTCCTTTGAGATAGCAGATGTTGCATATGGGCTCAAGGTTGTAGTGTGAGGTGAAGCCAAGGGGGAAAAGGTATTTTTAAAGTGTCTATTAGATATAAGCTGGGTAGGTTTTTATGTTGCATTAGGAGAATATTATCCAAACTTACATGCCTACTCTTAGTTACTCAAAATTACACTTACCCTGGTCTCAAGCAGCCGAGTCTTTTCAGCATGTGCTTGTTTGAGAAGTCTCTCCATCTCCTCTATTCTTGCAATGTTTGAAGTGCTAGCACTGCAAAAAAACCCATTATTTCTTATTTAAAATAATAGCTGGTATTTAAAGAAATATTTTGCAGTCCAACATAATTTAGGAATTTGACAGTGTTCAGATCCAATTCAGTGCAGCAGCCACTAACAAAAAAACAGGTACGTTTGGTGAGTTGATGAATGACTACAGTGCTTCTGTTTCTTCTGTACTTTGAGCACCCACAAATTTTATGCATTTCTACAAAAAAAGTGTTTCTCTCACCTTAAACATGGTAAAATATAACTTATACATTTTAAATTGGTCAGAAAAAAGCATCATAAATTGTTTTCCTTTAAAGTCTGATATGGCTTGAAAATATGCTCAGACACCATCTAAAACAGTTTGAATTAATTTTACTTAAGGGAAATTTTGTCAAGGAAAATTAACTGCTTATCTTCCAGATTTTATCAACAAAATCAGCTCACACTCTTTTCTTCTTTCACCAAAGTTTGCCTTGTGAGAAACAGAAAGATCTGTTGTAAAGGGTCATTTTCTGGTTTTTGTATTGATTTGGGCTATTTCTTTGTGTTGCTTTCTTTTGTTTTCCTTCTGGCATTGGCTGCAAGAGTCAGAGGGAAGCAGAAGAGCAAGCAGTACCAGTGAAATTCAACAGCTGTTGGGGCTTCCCAGTCCTGGGCTGGAGACTGGACTTACAGGATGGTAAGATCAGACAGACACCATCCTCCTTCCAGATGGTCAGAGCAGAAGGTCAGAGAGAGAAGGGTTTCATATCACTGGCACATTAGCTCAATGCACAGAGTTAGTTCCCAGCCTGTCTCCAGATATCAGAAATTTGCTGACTATCCATTTAAAACAGAAATCCTCAAAACCCAAGTCCTAATGTTTTTCCTTTAAGGAAATCAAAACCAACACCAACCAATGCAAAAAAGCCCAAACAAACCAGCCAGCAGAATGACTGCCACTGGTATTTTCTGAAACTCTTAACACTGCAGTGATAATGACTGAAAGGGAAGACCAGGGGGCTTCCCTGCCACAGCAAATAGATGCTACATAAAACACTACATGCTAGCCAAAAAAGCTGTCCTTGTGTCCACAAGGTATTCATAGTGCTGTGACAAAGCTGTATTTAATCTTTGTACAGCCTCTATTTATGCTTGTGAAACTGCTGGGGCAGGACACTGAGCAGGAATGAAAGCATTACCATAATGTCAGAAATAAAAAACAGACTGTCAGGAGAAAATTGTTTGCACATAGTTTTGAGACTCATCTGGACTTTTAACACAGATCATGGAAATTCCTTCCATCTGAGAAATGGTGTCTGAGCTAACAGCCTCTGAAGAAGAGTAAAGCAAGCCTTTCAGTGTCATCTCTTCATTTTTTACTGACCCAGAAAAGGGAGAGGAAAGGGCAGAAAGACTTTTGGAGGAAGCCTGAGTGTTTCAGCTTAAGCATCTAGTTGGTTAACATGCTGGACTTGTAGAACAAGAGTACATCATCAATGGCACATGTCCCTGAGAAATTTCCTATCAGAAGAAATTTCTTCCCTGCAGTGATCAGGTGATTGCTCTGTAAACTTTAGCATTATCACTTAACTTTTCCATATTTTTATTTTCCATCTTTCAATAAACTGGTGAGATGTAGTTAAACCCAATTATGAGGAGCTAGACAGATATGATGCCTGTCTAATGATCTTACATTTCCTTAAACAATCAGCAGCAACACTATCACAATGTCAACAGGTACATACTCTCTTTTTTCATTATGACCCTATGACCATTGCAGGATCAGAAGGAAAGAAGATTTACCTGGAAATGTTATCAGGTGAGCATGCTGATATGCTTGTCTCCATACTGTCAGAACTGTCTAAGCTTAACGTGTCAAAGGCGTGGTCCTTGTAACTACGATCTGGGTAATGGAAGCTGTTCAAATACACATTGGATTCTGATGCTGTTCTGCTGTAGAATTCCGGAGACTTCTGCCTTTGGTTTTCACAGATGCGCTGATGGTTATACCCTATAAAGTACGGAGGAAACACTGATTTCACACAAAAAATATGTGACAGGAGCATAACTTGTTAGCAGCACAAGCATTTTGAACATCACCTCAGAATTTACTGCACTGTGACCAAGGTACTACAATATTACAGTTCATTTTACACGTTAATCACACTGAAATAAAAGCTTTAAATACCTATTTTATCTATGATGGATTCAAATATATGCATGTTAGTACATCTGACTTTTCAATATATGTTATTGTATGTGTATTATGAAACTCTAATTTGAAAAAATGAAATTTACATTTTAAAATGAAAATTAGGCCTAATCTGGAAAGTAATGTAGTTAAATTCAGGAATTTAGAAGAAATGACACTGACTAAATTACAAAAAAAAAGAAAAAAGTCCTGATATTCATTATTCTTAAGTACTTGTCTGGTTGACTTTATTGAATATGGATTTTTTTTGTCTGTTTGAGAAACTTTGCCTTCCAGTAACTGCAATTGGACTCTTAGTTTCAGCTGAAATAATACAGGCTGCCTGTTATAGAATCATAGTTACTAGCGTAGAGGTACTTTACTGGAGTTTGGAAATTGCAGTTCACCCTGTGGGATTGAAGCAAATCCTTATAGCTCAATGATTCTGAAGAAAAATAAGGTTCATTCAAAGGTTGTTATTTTTCCAAAAAACCAATTTTTTCTGAAAAGTCATCCTTCTTGAACACTTCTTGAACTTTGGCCATGTATCCTTTGAAAATGTTTCTTCACAATTATTTTTATCTCATGTCTCCGTTGCTCTTTGAAAGCAATGCAGACTTTGAGAGAGGTTGTTGAGCTTGCCTGATGAGGAAGAGTTGTCATTTTAACTGCTGAAGTATTTTATAGTGCCCTTTTAAGGTTGTTCCATTTGTGATCTATGTGATCACAAATGTAACTGCACTGCTCTTTTCCTGCATCTTTTCCTTCAATGAATGCCAAAAGTGAGACTTTCTCATAGTTCTGATCGTTAGGTTTACAATATTCTCTGCACATTTCTAACCCAAATACTGAGCTGCTGGCAGAGATGGAGATTAGAAAGGATTGGCAGACTACACGTAAACCTCGCATTCTTACAGGAAGGCAGCCACTGACATTCCACATATTTAAGATAAACAGACACGGGAAAAATGCAGACAAATGTACAAATGCAGCAAGGTCCAGATAAAAATTTTTGCTAGACACCATTAAGACACTGATGTTAAGAAAGCATGCTTAAAGAGCAGTGTTTTTCTGCCTTATTCTCATTCCCTATCTGTGCATACAAGGTTACTCTCTGGTATTTTTTGCCATGCCAGAGCTGGGAGAGTCCCAGTTCAGAGAGCCAACAACTGCAGTTATCTGAAAAGTGTGTCTTCAGCTGAATAATTAAAGCATGTTGTTAAAGAAACTGTGCTCTACGAGCATTTCCAAAGTAGTTTTGTCCTCACTTCCCTCTGTACCATACAAAGCTTTCTTGGAGACAGTTAAAGCTGGTTTCTAAGGAACTAACAGGACTCACTTGCCATTTAAAAGAACACTAAATTTCAATCAAAAATTCAGTTGCATCGATTAGTAAAAGAGACAAAAGGGACACAAATACACCTCAGCAGTCATAAATAATAGCATCACACAACACAGGTGTTACTGATTCACGTGTGGTTTGCTTTTTCCCCCTTAGTTTGGCAAATGCTTCTGTTATTGCAGATAAGCAATTACCTTTCATACTCGAACCTTTGGAATGACTAATTGCTCCTGTGAAATGGTTATCAATGATTCATTAGGGAAAGAGAGAAAAAAATAAATTACTGAAAAAACTTTATTCAAATGCATGTTTTTCTGTTGAGCCCTCTACAAATCCTTGCCTACTCAGAAATTTTAATTCCATATTTTATATTTCACTGAAAAATAAACCCATCTAAAAGACACAGAGCAGCAGAGGAGTGCTACAAACACTCTACCCCTTAAGATAAAGAACCCATTTTTGAAGAAAACATTTATCAGTCAAATTTATGCAATCATGCAAATATAACTAAACACTGGAAGAAATCAGCATTTGTTAGGTTGCAAAATGAGATGCATTCACGGAAACAAAGCATAATTCAGTGTTCTCCTTTTATCTTCATGCTGTAAGTGGCAGGCAGCTCAAAGCTGAGGATCAGCTGTGTACCAACACCACGAGGCTTCACAACCAACCTGCCTCCATTACAGCCACACCTACACACTGGGCAGGCACAACCCGTTGTTTAAGGAATTTTTGGCTGTTCAGGTGCCTATTCACACAGCATGCACTTAAAAATATTAAACTCCTTGTAAGATCCAGCACTTAACTGAAATTTCCCACAAGCCAAGATTGTATCAGTTAAGTCAAACGTGATACAAGAGCTAAAATATTTGTTGCATTGGTTTTACTACAGAGCTCCACTGCTCTGCAGCAAACCCGTAAACTTAACAATGTTAACAGCCATACTGTTGAGAAAAATATTGCAAAAACCCATACAGCCATGTCATCAAAGAAAAATATTCCAAATGAGTTACTGCAGAACCACAAAATCCAGGTATACCACCACAAAATTATAGTGAGGATAGAACTAAAGGTGAAAGCTGTTATTAAAAGTGGCACTGTCAAGTATGTAAAAAACCCACTAGTATTTTATGAAAATGATCCCATTACATTTTTCTTTTATTTTTCTTTTATTCATATTCTTTCCTCTTTCTCTCTTCTTTTTTCCCTTTGTAAAGACTGACATTATCATGTCAAGATACATCTGTTGTGTGGAAACATGCCAAAGTAGGAAGCCCAAGTCTGTCTACCTTGTCATTGTCACTCACAGAGCTGCAAAGATTTCTAAATTTTCTGCTCTACTTGTGTGGCTATGAGCAAAGAAGCAAAAAATTAGGCCTGTGCAAAGCCATAGCTCTGCAGATATTAGCATGAGTCAGAAGTTTTGTTGTGACAGATTATTTGACAGTGGGGAAAAAAAGCATTTTTGAAATGTTGTCATTATTTAACAATTATTTAAAAGTTTTTCAAGAGTCTAGGAACTACTTGACAGTGCTGATGCAACTGGTACTTTTGCAAAAACATCACATGAGAAATACAGCCAGGGAAGGGGATATTTGCATACCTTTTCTGGTTTTTCCTGAGTTTGACAAGAAAAAGAGTGAAAAACAAACAAAAAAGGCTGACTCCTTTGAAAAGTTTCTAGATTGTTTGTACAAATATCCCTCACTTGCAGTATATTGGTTTTTTTATACAGAGCTTAGAAAGGACACAAATAATCATCTTGTTGGTACCTAAGATCTCTGTCCCAACAGCTTTGTTCCCAGTGCTGTGTCTGGTCTCACACCTTAACTCCCAGCTAACCATTCCTTCTTCCCTTCTGGAGTCCATCCTACAGTCAGTGGGACTGCACTGGCTAACCCTCCCTCCTCGTGCCAGCTTCTGGCACCCAGCACTCCCTGGGAGCTCCAAGCATCCACCTGTGCAGGGTGAGGTCTCGACATGGTACCAGACAGTGGCTTCTTCACTCTGTTTTTGCATGTGGTTTGGTTAAAAAGGCCCGTCCACAGGAGGCCAATTTATAAATACAGTCTTTCAAAAATACCTCATGAATGGCTGCTAAGAAATACCTTTTTCCACTAATGATTTATAACAAATATGTGTCCTCTAAAACATTTAAGTTGCCCTTAACTCAGGCTATGATTACTGACTGTGACTGTTTCTTTCAGAAACAATTCTTGACTCCTGACTCTTGACTGAACATAGTTTGGTAATCCTAGAATAAGGACTGTTTAGTACTTAAAAATCCATGAAAATATTTATTACTGCATCCAGCCTAAAATTTATTCATAGATATTGCTTGTTCCTGCATAAAGAAAATGAGAATGAACTCCATGTTAAAACACATGAGGCTGTTCTTAATTTCCTGATTTCACTTTTAACTTTCCTTTTTTTTTCAGCTCAGACTCTTACAGTTCACTACAGTTCACTTCTTGGACTGAAATAAGAAAAACTGGAGAAAGCATATTAGAGGAAACTCATTTCAGACCATGACTAGTTTAGTGATAACACTCAGATAATATCTTTAAACCAGCTGAGCTGCTACTGTCTCCAGCCAGCCTTGAATCTACTTGTTTTCAGATCTACATGCACACACCAGAACATGTGGTCTAGAACTTTGCTCAATGCTGTTGAGCTCTAAAGAGCACAGGAAGCTACTGACATCACGTCTGGAGCACATCACTCTCCATGGATAGCAGTGTGCAGGTCACTGCTTGATTGCCAGGGCTCCAGACTGAGTGGATGAAGTGGCATTTATCATGTGAGACCCTAGTTCCCCACTGAACCCAGTTCCAGTGCACTGGATGCAGCTCTATGCCCAAGGTATCAGGAATCCAAGAGCCCATGTCGTTTGCAATAGATCACCTTGGAAAACTGACAGAGTGAAAATTGACGGAGTGAAAAACCTGTCAAGTGGGGAAAGAAACACAAGGAAAGCAAGTGCTGACTCACTACACATGACAGGTAGAGAGCTCTTTTTATCTATTCATCATCTTTTTTTAGGTGAACAACTAACTTTTGGAGCAGGAAGATTAGAGAGCTCGTATTTATCAGTATTATCAGTCTCTATACGTTTATGAAGTTCCACTAATTTGTCAGTAAATCTTCTGAAAAATATTCACTTATATAAAGGAAAACCTGATCTACCTGATCTACAGGACCACTGACATAGCATGTGACTTGGTTTTCAAAGATGTATTAAAGATATGTGATGAAATTAATCGTAGTTACTCAGATTCTAGTCTTGTTGACTTTAGTGCAAGACAAGTAAGATTTAATAATTTTAGTAGACAATGGTATTCCATTTCAGTGGTCCTGTGTGCTGTGTTGAAGCAGTGCAGCATGTTCAGAACATTACCTAAATCTCATTGTTCCACAGAAATGCACTTTTTTACCTTTGACTTCGAAGAAAGTCTGTTTTCCTTCCATGCGCTGAGTATGGGTGTGAAGTGTGAGGGGAACGCAGAAATCCCACCAAGTTAAACTCAGCCCCTTCCCTGCTCAAACCACAACGGGACTTCTATTAAGGCTTTACCTGTAAGGCTGAATGAAAGGTGCTTGAAGACCTTCTCTGGCCCTTCTGTATAGCTGGATAGAAATACCCTGGCATCTGACTGCAGCCACCCAACTTGGATATTCCTGTCCTTGCTGAGTTCTGCACTGCAGTGCAGAAAGAGCCCTGCAAACACTTTTGTGGTGTGTTACCCAGACGAAGGAACTTTCCCCAATCTAGACATGTGGCACTGCAGGGCAAAAGTAGTTACACTCTTCAAGTTCCTCCAACAGCAATAAATTCAAGGAGCTTGAGGTTGAACCAAAAGGGAATGAACACTTTAGTAACTACTAAGAGAGGCCACAAATGATCCTTGTGTTATTATATCCTTCCTGTTAATGATGCTTTGAAAATCCTGTGACAGTTCAAATAAAGCACCTGTCAGCAGCACTGTTTCCCTTTGGCAAAGCTGATGTTTCAGAAAAGGACATCTAGAACTGTCCTCTTTCCCAGTACAAATTAATCCCTTAAGGCTCTCTTCATAATTTTCTATTTCCATTCAAACTGCTGGATCTTTCAAAAAATATCAGCCAACTATTATGAAAAGTAGTATAGCACCTGATTTCTCAACAGCATATGAAAAGTGCTATGCCACCTTTCCCAATGAATACCTCTCTCCCCTTCTCCCCTGCCTCTCTTTATTGTCAGGCTGTAATTAGATTTTGATTCATGAGGTTTCTCTTTCTCAGTCTTAAGACAAGAAATCTGACCCTACTCTTAGACTGTCTTAATTGCACAGTGACAAAAAATTAACATTAGAAGTGATTTATTTTTAAAACCCTTGCCTGTGTTAGGTTTGGTAACACTTTAAAATTGTGTTTTAGGTCACACAGTAACACTCTTTGCAACCATTTTACAGAAATATTTCCAATTTTAAATACTTGATCTCTTGTCAGAGTTTAGCCAAAACATCCCTCTTGATTTTTAGATTGAAATAACATCACAATGATGACTCTAAACATAATTGCCAGCTATTCCACCTTTGCAAACATATTACATTGAAGACACTTTCCAAGCTGAGCATGAAGCTCCCTTTGTATTGTACCTGAAATATGTAAAGATAAGCTAGCCACAACACTGCAGGTTTGTGTAAGGCCTGCTGCATAGCTAAAGCTCAAAACCAACAAATCACAACAGGATCAGCTCTGGAAAGGGGCACATCATGATCCTTTTTCAGCTTGCTTGTTCCATCCCTGCGTTGAGTCATCTTGGTGTGTATGACTGACCTCAGTCACTGCTCTGACCTTCAACAGCTGCAAGCTCTGACAAGTCCTGTAACAATGGGATGGATCTAGCTCAGCTCAGGCTCAGTTAGCGCACTTCTACACAAGGACCTTTTGCACTGATATTGATAAGGGTGATGCAGATGCTGGAAAGAAAATAAACTGACAGATGGCACTGAGGAGTGCCTCCTTTTGAAGATGGGATACATATGAATAATACATCTCATTAAAGCAAAAAAATATATGTATCAACTCAAGTCAACATATAGTAGACACAGAATCCCATAGCCTGTAGGATCATGTTTCAGAGGTGTAGCTTTTTTTTGGATCCAGAATTGCTGTGTCCCTATTAACAAACCCAGCCATCTATCAACAACAGAACAGCTCTCTCCCTTCCTGTTTTTTAGCCCAAATATTTAAGACCACTTATAATACCACAGTCACAACTTCTCAAAGTTATCTCTCTCTGGGGAATTTATCCAGGCAAAAAAATGTGCCTGTGAAAAACAATTTTTAAGATCCCAACATTAAAAAAAAAGAGAAGAAAAAAAAAAAGAAAGAACATGAAGTACGTTGCTTCAAAATCACTCACAGAAATTACCTAGTTAACACAATGTATATTTTCAATATACTTTTCTTTTTTACTGGATTGTATTTGGTGACCATGTACTTAAAAACTACACATGCACCTACATCATAATATTAACCTCTTATTTTGCCAATATCAAAAATATCAGTTACATTTAAAGCTTGCTTTTGTCACTAAGAAGTAAACTTTTATTTTGCAGACCTGTTGATTATAGCAACACCAGTTTCAGGCTTATTTTTGAAAAACTGAACACTGATTTTAAAAAGAAATTAAACAATTGAAAGGTCTTACCTTTGTGCATCCTTCTCGACTCCGACTCTTTGGTCATGGTTGCCAGGCAGTGAGGAAGTACGCTGCCACAGCTGTTGCTCTGTCCTAATGGTAAATGTCCCTGCAGGAAATTTTGTAAATATGTGCTTAAAACTGTATTTCAAGATGTTTTTTTATCAGCAATGGCAAAATAATGTGCTTTGTCATGGACACTAGTGTCATGTCATATCAATCAGCCAACTGTGTACAGTCCCTATTAGGCCAAAATGTTTTCAAAGCAGTACTTCCACCTTCCTGCTGTTTGCTGATTTACCACATCACAAATAAAGAGTATTTCCACTTTATATATAACTTTATCTTTAACACTTAGAGGCCTTCAGCAGGAGAGAAAACAACAAGTTGTGTCTCTAGAATCAATTTAAACCAGCCCAAAAATACAGTCCTTGAGACAGAAATCGTGTATTTATGATTAATGTTCTACAGCACGGCTTTTCCAGAGGTCAGAAGAATGGCCGGAAGTACAGAAGGTTTCACATACATTCCCATTTGTTAATAAACCTCAAGTCATTTCAAAGTCAACTTCATGTGTGAATTTGGGGGGTTACATAATGCTTAGGGTGCTGCCCAGCCTTCCCTGTAACCCCGTGCAGGATTTCCTGCAGAGGCTGGAAGGCTGTAAATAGCAGCAGGCACGTACTTTGTTTGCGATGCTGCGTCCCAGCGTGGCGCTGTTGAAGTGGGGAGACACGCACGGGGTCGTTTTCTTGCGGGGCAGGGTATCGCTCAGGTACGTGCCCTCCCTGTGCTGCTTCTTGCGCTCCTCCAGGCTTCTGAAATGCTTCAGGGGGAATGCGTTACAGTTTTGACAAAATGAATTGATACACTTGCACAGTTTTACTCTATATGGAAAATACTGATAGTCTGGGAAAAACAAAATCTAACATACAGAGCACCTCCTGCTTCACCGTGCTTTCCATCACATTATAATCATACTGATTTAAAAAATGCATTAAATTCATGCACACATTTTATGTACATGTCTCTGTACCTTTCCTTTGTGTTAAATATTCAAGTCTAGTGTACAAGTGGAACCCAATCATAAAGGAAAACGTTTCCTTAAAAGTTATTCTAATGAATTAGTGGCTTAAAACCAATACAGCTTTTGAAAGGCATTGTTCAAATGTATATGAAAACTTAATTTAGGATTTCACACATACATTATTGCTGCAAGTCCTCTGAAAGTTAAATGGGTCGTGAATATTAATATTTGCCTCTGCATTATAAGGTGAATTTTTGTTCAGAAACACTCTACATCATGTGGATTTTTAAATGAGCAGTGCCTTTAAGTGCAACACTCCGCAAGCACAATCAACTTACAGTGTATCACACTAAAGTCCTCATACATAAATCAATTTTGTGGCCACCATAACAAAAGCAAACAAAACAAAATAATCCCAATTTATCAGCTTTGAATCTGTTACCTGTTGTTGCCTGCGGTGTTTCTTAGCTGGCAGAGGTGGAGGTGTATCAGATAAAGGAATAGGATCTACATGAGTAGCCATGACCTCAGGCCAATGGACTGATGGAAGTTGAGCAATAGAGCGAGGAGAAAGAGAGTGAGGAAACACAAATCCAGAACAGAGAGGTGATCTTAGCTTTATAGAAAAAAGAGAAATTACACACAGAGTTTTCTTTTTGGAATTTCTCAAAAGATACGGCACATAAAAGCTGCAGTTTTAGCACTGTGTTTGTTGGAGTGTTTAGCAGGAAAGGAGGTGTACTTTATTGCAACTCTCAAGGCATACTGAGCTACCAGAAGCAGCACACAAATGCCAAATTCTAAACCAGTTTCTGACTTATTGCAATGCAAAAGTACGTGGCTTTACAATTATAAGGTTATTCCATTCCTTTAAAAGGGGATTTATTCAAAATTTCACAAAGAATGAGGAAGAGAAAGTAAGCTAGAAAACAGACTGGACAGATTCCATGGAATAGCTAAGATGGGTAGAAGCTATTCATCTCCCACAACTATTCAAGATATACTTCTACCACCTTACAGGGGGGGAAGAAAAAGAAGCTACAAAACAAAATGAACACCTGAACACCACTAATCAAGTTGTCATAAACTTGTCCACAGACTGTTTCCCAAAGGTGCATTACATTATAGTGTTGGGCAGGCAAAGTTTGTCACTTAGTGCTGCTTGGGTCATAAGAATTCAGGTTTTTTGGCCTTCAGAGTCCCATCTACCTCATCAAAGACACTTTACAGCTGGAGCAGTCCTTCAGCTTTACTATTACCCTATTATGTGACTTGGTAACTGGCAGAGGCAGTTTGCTTTAGGGTCAGTTTGTTACATGTTGAATATAAAAATAAAAAATAAAGAAAATAAAAAAGGCAGCCATGAAAGAACAATGCAAACAAAGGGAAATGTCTCTCAAACAAACCTCTTTATTTTGTGGCTGGCTCGTCAGCACAGCCGTGGAAGGCTCAGTGGCAACTGCTTCAACATCTGAGGGGGTCTGAGTGGAGGGGGATATATTCGTGGAATTGCCATACAGCTCACTAATTTCACTTACACTGATATAGCCCTAAAAGGAGGAATTCAGAAGTTAAAAGGAGCAAAAGCCAAAAGACATGCAAGAGTATTAATGTATCCAGTACAATGAAAGTTAGTTTAGAGTGATTCAGCCAAATATTTGTTATCATTGAATACTTAATCATAAATAAAATAAAATTAGCATAAAGATTTTCAAATGTTAAATACTTGGATTGTGAAAATTGTTCTTAATTTAATGCCAAAAACATTTGTGTAATCAAAATGCAAATGTACATTAAGTGTCCAAAAGATTTTACTAAAATGCAAATACCCTTTAGAAAGTATGCAGCTCTTTCTCAGGAAAGCAGATTGGGCGAAATGGAAGAATAAATTTTATTCTGAGATCTTAATTTTTTTTTTGTCTCCAATTAAATAACCTGATTTTTTTTCTTGTCTAAATATTAGGCTAATTTGAGTAAATCAAATGACTAACAGAACCGGGAAGAACTTCTATAAAGACAAGCCATTCTCATAAATTACACTAACACATCTTCCATTTGCATCACCTGGAAGACGCTTCTAACTTTTATATGTTACCAGAAGAACCAGGTGAGATGCTGTTAATGTTAGCCTGCAGCCATTACAATTTGCTTTTTTTAAATTTAATTAAGCAGTCATACAGAAAGTGATGGACTGAGGGATAGCAGGAACATCAGTGTGCTGCTGCCTGCTGAGAAGATTTATGCAAGCAGATTTAAGATATGACAGCAAAATGTAGTTATTGCATGTATTTCAGTGTTAACTGCACAAATGTTTTTTAAAAAGTAAAATATGGATTCTAATCCTTTGTGCATAGAACACCAGGCTGTACAAAGTCAAATGTCCTAATTTCTTATCCACAGAAAACAAGGCTATACAAAAGTAAATCACTGTTGAAGCAATGCCATAAGGATGAGCTAGAAATATGATTATTTTTAAATCAAGATGTAAAGCTGCTTTCACACTGACAGTGTGTGGCAAGGGCTGTGTTTCTATTACTGCACCGACATAGTGACATACCAGTGTGTATACTTCAGCAATTCCGTAAGAGAAGCCACAGACTGCTATAGTATTTCTTCTTTTTAGAAATGCCTAAATTTACCAATGATCATAGAAGACAACTTGAAGAGAAATACCAACATTACTATCTATTAGCATAATTTTCAATGTATGATATCAGTTATTTCAAGCATAGAAGACAATCCTGTAAAATTATGCATCATACAGTGAACAAAGTGCTCTACAAATGGGAGGCAAATCTTAACTCTCATATTATTTGATGACCCATTAATTGAGGAAACTGGCTAAGATACTAAAGTTCATCTCTTAAAGCATGTGACTACAGTACAGTAAAATAGAATCTAGGATGAATTGACATAAAATTTGCTTAACCATCTTATAGTGGCAGTTTATCAGTAACCAAAACTCAGCAATTCCGCAATGCAATATTGTGTTAATATTAAAGATATAAACACTTTCACCTTTATATGAAGAACATCCAGTTCTGACTCACAATGCCAGTGAGGTTTTAGAAGGGGGATAAAAAAACTAAGTAAGGAACAAATGACTGTGCTGTGCACTAGCTCAGACCCCTGTTACATTTAATTAAATAAATGGTTTCAAGTCAGATTAGTCATCCAAGTCATTTTTTCAATGCTGAACTTTTAAACAGCATTGATTTTCCTTGCTTATTTAAGTACTGGGATAAGCATCCTACTTCTTTACGTGAGGTAGTGTTACTCTCTTACTGTGCAGGCTGTGAGTCAGCTCACAACAGATGGCAGAGGGTTACAAATGTGTGCTTTGGTGAGGAGGTCTGGCAAACATTGGACCACAGACTCGACTGATGCATGAGCAACCCTATGGTGAAATGAACTGCTGTGCCACCAGTCTCTGTAAGCCTGTCTTTGGTGCCTGATTTTCAAAAGGGCCAGGACAGTCAGAGAACAATTAAACTGGACCAAGACAAACATGGCATCTGGCAAAGGTACTTCTTTTGTAGGACAGAGCCTATGGAAACACTGAGGATGAAACAGACCCTTGCTGTTCCTTCTATTATTTGCCTTGGAGTAAGTCCTGACTGACTTCATTGTGGTGATCAGACTGACAACACTGAATAATCCATTTCATTAAAAAGAGTGTAGCCTCACTTAATGTAGTTGCATTTTGAAGTATGTGAGTAAACAAGCCATGAAGTATATGTGAAAAAAACCAACCAGATAGCACCCACTCTCTAGTGAGAGAATGGGCAGATCCATCTCAAAAGGAAAAAAATGAAGCTTAGACTTGCCAGATGTCCTGGTGGGGGGGTCGGATGTCCAGGTCAGAACACAAGGAAACCTAGGACACCGAAAGTCTAAGCACGCAAGGAAAGGTGCTCAATCCCACTGGCATGTGAAACTGCACACTAGGAACTTGGAGATCAGATAAGCAAGACCCCAGTTCCCAGGTGCTGAAAGGTTGTGGTTGCTTCAGACTTTGAGAGCCCAACTTCCCAGAGTGACACCTACATCATTAGATTTGGCAGATCATGGTCAGGGCTTCAATACAAGCAGATCCAGCAAGTTCAGTCAGAACTCTTAAGCAAAAGTTAATGAAGCAGCCATAGTTGCCTGTCAGTGTATTTTAAATGCTAAATTTTCTGCTTCCTCTAATTGTTCAAAAAAGGGAAATGAACAGCTCAATACATATCTTAGAACTACAATAGCTTGAAGTCTTCAAATCAATGCTTTTTAAAAAGAACAAATGTACATTTGTCATGCTTTAGTAAAGAGCCCTAGAATGAGGGAGGGGAGGCAATGATAAAATCTATAGTGCAAAAATAAGACCAAGCTTTATTTGTATTTGAACAGTTATTCCCAGATCTCATCCTTCTTCACTTCAATGAGGTTTAATTGTCTATTTTGAGAAAATTAGACATAAACACACACTCCACACACATAAAACCAATAATTTCTCCACAGCAAGAGATTAAAGCGATACCAGTTACATTTGGAAAAATGTCAAGAAAAGCTATTTTTGCTCACTAATGAATTTAGATTTCTATGAATAAGTTTAAAAAATGGTATGAAATTACTTTGTAAAGATTTGATGACTAGGACTTCACTAAATACTACATACTGAAGTGTTTTTGTATGAAGCATTATTAAAAGTTAGTTATGGTAACGTCAAAAGCAGAGAAACTCTTTACCTCTTTCAGACTATTGGGACTGACAGGAAATCCCTTTCCTCCAGAAAGTGTGGAATATTTCTTTTCCAGATTACAGAGATTTTCTTTTTCCTGTTAAAACCAGACATTTTATATTAAATACCAACAGCCATGTAGTGAAAAGAAATGTTAGCCATTTCCTTAACTATGTGAAGAAACACAGTGGGATAGAAGACTGAAACTGCACAGCAGAGCTTCAGCGTTATCCTTTTAGAACAGAACTGAACAAAAAATGGAGGTGTAGAACAAAAAACAAATGAAAGAGTTTATTTAACAACCACAGCCATACCAAGTAAGTGCTCCTTCAGTGTTTTGAAAATGATGATTCTGCTTAGTGAGCTAAACATGGTTTCTCTCATGATTAAGAGCAGAACATAAAATGGATGTGAAGGGCTCATGGCAGCTTCTTATTAACCAGATGTTAGCTGATGTGAAGTAGCTCATCTCACGGCCTCGCAGGGGCTATTATAGGCCAAAAATCTGAACACTCAATGCACAGTCCCATAGCCACACAGGGAACAGAGACCTCCAGCTTCAGCACCTGGGTGGGTGCCTCTGCTTGAGTCCTTGGGAAAGAGGGCACCTCTAAAACACTCTTGATTATAAAACACCAGTTGTGTTTTCTCTTAAGAATATCTGCTGATTGACTGCAAAAGATTTCCTTTTTTTTTAAAAGGTAAATGTCTGTCACATTATTACCAACTTGCTATCTTCCGCACAACTGATGCTCTTCTTCTGCTCTACATTCTTTTATTCTATGAAATGCTCTTTTATTGCTAAAAATGTTTGAAAAACAAAAAATACTTACCCTTTGCAGCATCATTATTAAGTTGTTTTTCTCTTTTACAAAATGATCTTGCTCTCTTTGTGCTTGTTGGACAATATGATTGGCTTGTTTTTTGAGAGCAGAAATCTTTTCCTAATATAAGAAAATCACAATTTACGTGATTTATTTTCAAATCTCATGACAACCTGCAGCAAAGATCCTATTCATGAAAGTTCACTTATTCATACCCATGACTAAGCAGCAGGAAAATAAGTTTTTACAAGACAGCTCACTGCTCTGAAGGAGACAATTAAATAAGAATTAGACAGTAAAGAGAAAACTGATTCAAGAGACAAAAGAATAATTGCATGTATTCTTTGATAATATAGTGACAAGCTTCCATATACCGAACAGAACTGGTTTAGAGATCCAGCCTCTGATTTCTGAAAAAAGTGGCATTAATTGATTGAGATAGGACCTTTCAAACTATTTTTTAAAATTACTGTATTTCCTTAATTTGGTGTTCTACTATTATTTTAACAAAACCATTTAACAGCAAATCAATAACAAGCCTAAAATAACTGCAGTTTTGTCCAGAGAGTACAAATCTCCTTTCTTGAAGAGGAAAAAAAAAAACTTTGGTACTTTTTTGGAGCAAATTAAAGGGTTTGATTTTCATGAAATACTCAAACAGGGCATGAAATGTTATTAATTTCTTTCTTCTTGGATAAGTGCATTATTTGATCTGTGTGGGATGTCACTAGGCCATTGTCTTTGCTCTGCTTCAGAAACTCCTTCAAAGAGGAAGGTTTTGCATTATTTCTTGCAGATGGACAGGTTGTAGATCAATTTCCTTGCCCTTATGCTCAACAACAAAGAACAAATTAATTGAGTGTTGGTGCTTTTACCTTTCTACTGACAATGCTGCGCTGATATTCAGCTACTTCATGTAGGAGCTGTTGTGTCAGATTTTCCTTTTCTTCATCTAACCTGCTTTCATGTTCAAGCTGCTGAAATTCTAAATCTTCAAAGTGTTTGCTTTCTATGTCCAGAATATCAGCATCCTTAAGGAAAAAAAGGTAATATAAAAAAACATAATCATGCTTTTGCTGACACCACAGTAGAGGTACTTACAAACAAGCACAAAATCAACAAAAATCAACCTAAAATTATACTTATATATTTCCTACAACACATCTCACCAGGATCTCAATACTTTTAATAACCTTCTTTTCATAATAAGTGAGTAAACAGGGCTAATTATTATTTTGATGTTGCTTTCTCCATCACTCCTACTGTGCCTCTTGCTAAGAAGTACCTGCACTGCGAGGGAGCTGTTTTGCAGCACTCAGAGCAAGTGCAGCCTCCCAAGCTGGCTGGGCTCTGCTGTAGCCTGGCTGGGACACCACCAAAGCCTGAACCTACCTGGTGAGGTTGTCACACGCCAAACTCAGAGGACATCTGCTTTCCAAACAAAAAGGACAAAGTATTGCACCAGTACCCTGGAGAACTGCACATGGAATTAACTGCTGAAAATTGCTCTCTGTGCAAGTAAGGACTCTGGTCATCCATCCTAGCCAGTAGCTACAGACAGTACTTCAGAAAAAGTGTCAGCCCACTTTTTGTGCAGTCCCCTGAACTGATATCATGTTTTGTCAGAAAAAGAAGAATCTGAATGCTGCAGAAAAGAACCAAGAAATAAGAACACACCTGCCTTCCGCTTAGGGATGATGAGATAAAACTGATGGTGCTTTTCAGCACAAGAAATGAATGTTAATCTTCCCTCCTGCAACATCTGCGCATTCATAACATGAAATCCTGCTTACAAGTTTCAGAGTACTGAAGAAAAGGATGTATTCAATAATTGCAGCATTAGTAAATGGTAAGGCTCTCTAAAACAAGCACATTGTACATGCTCCACAAGAAAACCTACATCCTGGAAGGAATGCAAACTTGTTCCTTTTCTTATTGCAACCTAAGGCAAAGGTTAGTGGCCAAGATAAGCTACTACTAAGACAGGTCTCTATAAAAGGAATTCAAAAGCAGGTTCCAGTGTACCAGAGAAAGACACAGGATGCAGAAACTGAAGAATCCAAGTTCCTACATGGAATACAAACATCTTCCCCTTACTCTCCAAAGATATGCTCTTCACTTGGAGGAGATAGTGAAGAGATCAAAAGCAAAGGTGTGTGCTAAAATTTACAGGACAGCAGTTACCTACAATACAGAACTAGCCAGACATCTTCAGCATCCCCAAAAACCCAAAAGGGCTTTGCCTGGGCCATGAAAGTCAGTAAATTCAGCCTATACACAACAATAATTGCTACTGAGGCAGTAGAACAGACTTCAGAGAAGGCAACTGATGATGAAAATGCCAACTGGGGGCATTTAAAATACACTTACTGCCCAACAGGGAAAGTGTATATGCATTTCAGGCACAAGGAAGCAAGAATGTCAGCTGCCCACCCCAACCCAAACTCCAGACTCACCCTGCAGCCAGCTGCTGCAGTGAAATTGGCTGCCCACTCCCCTGGGCACAAATTACTGAAGCCCCAGAGAACCACAAGGGAATTTGTCTCCTTCATGCCATCCTTGTTGTCAGTGAAGTAGCACAACAGAACATGTTGCAGACTCAGGTATTTCACAGGATGGTTTGGGTTGGAAGGGACCTTAAAGATCATCTCATTCCAAACCCCTGCCATGGGCAGGGAACCTTACACTAGACCAAGTTGCTCAAAGTCCCATCCCACCTGGCTTTTAACACTTTTAGGGATGAGGAATCTACAAGTTTTCTGGGCCACCTCTTCCAGTGCCTTACTGACCTCTGAGTAAAAATTTCTTCCTAACATCTGATATGAGCCTCCCCTCTTTCAGTTTAAAGCCATTGGGTCATCACTACCTGCTCTTTTAAAAGGTGCCTCTCCAATTTCCCAGAAGAGTCCTCCAGGTACTGCAAGGAGCTGTAAGGGCTCCCTGGAGCCTTCTCTTTTCCAGGCTGAACACAGCTCTCTCAGCCATTCCTCACGAGAGCAGCGCTCTGGTCATCTTTGTGGCCTCCTCTGAACTCACTCAAACAGGTCTATGTCCTTCTTTTGTTGGGAGCCCCAGTTATTTTTGGGGAAGATATTTTCTCTATTTTGGGTACAATACTTACAATCATTTCATGACTGCTCTCACACTTGAGATCAGTTTGAGAGCCACTGGGCACTAATTCAGTGATAACTTCTACTGCATTGACTACAGCAGCCACAGCAAACTCCCACTACAACTGGCCTGGAATAATATGCAGTAGAATTAACTGGACACTTAACCACACCCCCACATTCCAAGTTTTGTCCCACTTTCAAATCCAAAACCATTATTAAGGCAATTTGCAAGGAACAAAAATAATTAAAAAAAAAAATGAACCAAACAGATTTCTAGAAGCATCTTGTTGGTCAATAGTGAAAAGAGATTTACTACCATCCCACAGCAACATGACTGCAGCATCTCATGAATTAATACATTCAAGCATGTGACTGCAGAGGAAAAGCTTCCTTTTCTTTTAATATGTATGAGACATTACATAATACTCCCCCCTTTTTTTTTAAGGTAACACACAAAAATCTTTAAGAGTCTCAAAACTAGCAAACTTTCTGTAGCAACTGAGAATTTAACATTGTTGTTTCCAAAGCTGGGCTTTTTTTCTTGCTCTTTGAAAAAACAAAATAGAATTCTGCAAATAAAACAACATCTAAAGAGTATTTCCTATAAAGCAGAAAAGCCTTTTTTTCATTATTGCTATTACAGCCTTTATTCCTGATACAAACACCCAAGACAGAAAAAAAGATTTAACTTTTAGATGGCCCCTTGAGCTTCCCATACTGATTCTTTTAAAATTATTTCCCCCACCCACTAAAGCTAACTATATGTGCTGTATAACCTACTTCAGGCTAATGAATACTAAGATTTTTTCACAGAAACTAAGGGTGCTTTCACTGACAATATTCTAATTTTTTTGCTTACAGATAATACAAACTAAAATCAAGTTGCAATTAGACTTTATGAAAAGTTTATTTATACCAGTGTGACATTGTTGAAAATGTAGAACAAAATAAAGCTATTTCAGTAAGTGGTAAAATCTTCAAAATTAATTTTTCAAACTACAGTTCAGGCTAACAGCTAAGTTATATATTGAAGAAAAAGAAGTTATCCATAGCTTCATTGAGATGGTAATTTACTGGCCAATTCCTGTCTTTGCTCATACAGGTGAAGAATGCTGTTCCACCATCCATCTAAACATCACAACAGCTTCCACATCACCCAGCAGGCCTAAAGGGCTAATTACAGGCAAGTGACCCAAAGCTTTAGAAACATTCAACACCAAATGATTTCTAATCCACACATTTTCACGATACTTGTTTGCGATCATGCACATAATCTATTACAAGCATTCCACAAAAAAACCCCAAACCATAACCCTCATGCCTATTACAATTCTAAGTTGCAAATATGTTCAGACACTGGATACTTGAAAGAGAAAATGTTACACTTAGCTACAAAAAAAAAAA
>VXBC01005611.1:807078-842984 GCA_013399945.1 Ploceus nigricollis | reverse complement strand
AAAAAAAAAAGAAGAAAATTAAAAATCAACAAAATAAAAAAATTAGTGCAATCTTGAAACTTGCTACTGACCCTCTTCAGCTGCTGCTGTAACTGTTCCCTCATGGACTCAGGGCAATTATCAAGCTGCGTCTTCTGCTCGGAGTAAAGCTCCTGAAGCCTCTCTAGTTTTTCCCTCTCAGCATCAAGTTTTAATTTTTCCTGAAGCATGAACCAGAAAATAAAGATAATTACCTTCAAACCCAAGCAGTTGTTAGTGATTATGACAGTGTGTGGCAAAACCTTACTAAACAGTTGAAGCACGCATGTCAGAGACAGAAACCTCATTAGTTGAAATGCAGTGGTGGGATGTAAAAGGATCAAAACAAAACATTCATCATTTTAGTGGGGTTATTAATTCTCTCCTTCATCACTGTGCTTTGGACCTGTGCCTGGATGATGCTGTTAAAGCCCCCCGCCCAAACACTTGTCTCACCTAATGTAAAAAAAAAAAAATAAGGGAACTGTAGCCATGTCAGTGAGGTAACTGATGAAGCTGAGAGAGAAAGAGTAGCTTTTAGAAAGCAAAGTAGATGGAAAATGACTGCAGTTTGGCAGTGAAGGAGAAATGGACCTTCCCAGGAGAATCAATTTCATGCCTGTGTGGCTCTGGACATACAAGTACATTTAGCAAGCAGTGAAAAGCCAGAATGAGACAGAGCATTACAAAGAAATAACTCTGGGCCAGGAAATCCTGTTGCAGCAGAAACACCAAGTGATCCAGCAAATTTGCTTCAGGATATAGGAACTGCAACCTGTCCATGGGGATCACAGGGGACAGCTTCCCTGGCCTCCTTCAACTAGTATCAGCTTTCCTTTTGTTCCACTCAAGCAGCAGTACTCAGAACACTGCTTCTCACCTTCCAAAGCCTTTGGCCTTTTAATATTTGTAATCAAATACTACATGATTTACTGTGCAACACTGCTCAAAAGACTGGCTGCACATCACTTAAAGCTTGCCTGTAGACTGTTACTTATCTATGGACCAAAGTTTGGGAACCAATAAATCAGAGCACAGAGCATTTTTTCAATGTTTTTCACTGGCCGACATGGCAGATGCATTTTTTCCAATTCAGCAATTAATAACTGGAAAAAACAATTTATGCCTGATATGCCAGGCATAAATAATCAAGTAAGTCCCTGAAGCCAGGCTCTCTGCTATCTTCTAGCATCACATCTGTAGAGCTCTCTTTTCCTACTTGTTGTTCTGTGATAATGCATCTCCTTCCAGACAGTCTATAACTCTCCTTAATACTCAAAAACTAGTAGTATTCTGATGACTCCAAAAACAGCTGAATTCTGTCACAGTATCTACTCATTTCCACTCTTTCCAGTCCCAACTATTATTTAATTTTGAAATCAAATGTGTGGCATAGCAGGTGCTGTATGATCAGACATTGCATCGCCCTTTGCCATAGAGAAGGAATGTCTTTCAGTACACAGTACTTGCCATTTCAAACTGTGGGAAAACTTCCTCTTTGCTATGCCTGACATGTTTCTCAAACCCTTATGAATGGCAGAGGCATAGTAATAAACATGTATTAGCTGCCTGCTTTCTTTATGGTTTTATCTCTAAGTGGGACCAGGGGCTGGGATTCAGTTCTCCCAGTATCTAAAAACAACAGGAAGAATTTTTATTCAAGTCCATCGTCAACCAGAGTCCCAGCTCCATTATGTTCATTTACACGTGCAGCTTCTCAGTTCATACCATCAGATGAACGTTATGCTGAACACAAATACATTCTATTAAGCTTGTGAAAATGAGCAACTGAGCAAGCATATTCTATGACCTGAACTTCCTGTACTAGGCTCTGTCTCACAACAGCAGCAGCAGGCATCAGAAATACAGAGGATGTCGCACAAGGGAGCTGCACAACGAGGGAGAAGCATGTAACCCCTGCGATGTCACCTCCAGACCCCTGCTCCCAAGAAGCCCCATTTGCTGAATCATCCTTACTTCCAATATGGAAGGAAAGCTATGAATAAACTGGTAGTTCCCCTCCTCACAAACTCTCTTGTCCATTTAACATTCAGCCCACAGTCTGCCACCCTGTTTCGCACTTGCCTTTTCTGCCCACCTAGCCATCCAAAGCAGCAAGGACTTCTCTGACCTTAGCTGCAGCACCTCTGAAGCTATAAATAGCTCTCTAAATGTCTATGCACTGCTATAAGCATGCTCATTCATCAACAAGCAAGTCAAACCTTGAGTGTGAGGAGACATCATTGGCAAGGATAGTCCCTGAGAATCCTGCCGGAGATACTGTTACATGCCTCAAGAAATTAGAAATGTACTCCTTTGAGATTGAAAGTGATACTCATCTGGTCTATTTATAGCATAGGACGTGCTAACATCCCACCAAACTGGCTCCCTTCAAAATGTGCAGTCTTAACAGGAAATATCACTTTCAGCAATGAGAGCATTACATGTTTTGCAGCTGTGGAGTTAAGTTTGCTGATGTCTCAGGCTGTGCACTGGTGAAGTCCATTTAATTCACAAAAAGTAATTTGAATGAGAACGAGAAGAGAGAAGTGAATGAGAAGTTTTTCATACAGTATTTTCTATAAGTGAATCAAGACAAGTTCTTCTAGAAGGGGAAAGATTTGTGACCTTGCAAGCCAAGTGCAAGATGCAGCTGAGGCAGGTCTGTGGCTGACTCCCCATCTGTTTGCTCCAGAGCAGCCAGCGGCTGGCTGAGAACAGAACTCACGCTCCCACTGCTCATCCTCATTTAACCTCAGGAGCTGGGACTTGGTTAATACCTCTCTGCAGACAGCCCCAGCACGGATGCCAGAGGCACATCAGCTGCAGTCTGGCTGAATTCTTAACATCCTATTTCCAGAGAAAACAAGTGCAACATCTGGTCTCAGCCTACTGCCCAACCTGGCCTATGGTCTGCCTCTACGTGCACGTTATGAACCAACTTGGGGTCAGTCCGAATACAAAGCAGGACTGACTTGGGGTTTGATCATGCTTGGGGCAATGCTTGGATCAGTTTTGGAGGACTTCTGGGAATTGTGAAGTAGAGCAGTAGAAAGAATTGATGTGTGACACTGTCTCCAAAGGCAGAAGTGGGGTATCAGAAGAGAACACATGGTATGAACACCGACCATAAGTGATCAGCATGGGTCAGAAAATCAATCTTTAGATCTGGTAGAATTGATTTTAGGGCAAAGAAAGAGAAAAAAAAAAAAAGGGAAAAAAAAAAAAAGACAACTCTATATACACAACACATCTCATAGATGATCATGGCACAGAGGAGAGAAAAAGATGGCATTAAAGGCAATTATAGCCCCTACAGGAATGGGAACAACAGGAAGAAGGAGAAACAAATTGCTTCAGTGCTGTCTCCAGCGGCTGAAGATGCCCTATGCCTGATCAATACTGCTACTTTAAGCCTTAGTGGTTTTCCACACCCTTTCTGCAGAGGACTGCTGCTTTTCAATTTGTCTTTCACCCCAGTTTGCTATTGCATGCAGGCTGGCTGGCTAAAATTGTAGACCAACATGTGGCTGCATGGACATGTGCCCTCTGCATAAACTTATGCCTTCCTGCATAAACTCATAGAAACTCTGAAGAAATTAAAGTAAATTGGATTAAATAGAGAAAACTTCTCAAAAACCCAGCTAAAAACTAGACAAAAACCCCCCAAGCAAGTAAGAACCCTATCATTTTATCAGCTCACTATGAAATGAATTGTATGGCTAGGTGATTTGGGCTCACTCACCAATGTTCCAAATCTGCCTGCCCTCCAAAATAACACAAAAAAACTCCAAGACCCCCAAACAAACAATCCCCCTCCAAAACCCAAGGTATGTGTTAGTTTCAGACAGAAATAAGCCTACAAGGCAAATGAAAGAAAAAACCCAACAAGCTGAATGATTCACTTCTAATACTTTCCATGATCTAGTCTGAAGTATTTCAGGATCTTCCTCAGTCCAACTCACCTATAAATAATCATGTTTTAAGGTAGCAACCTCTCATAACCCACACTAAACTTCAGACATGCATATTCAGTCAGTCCCTGTTAGTATGGAATCAGCTAGTCTCACAAGTGTCACAGGTTTCTGAGAAATGTAACTGCATATAACGGACCAGAAAACTCCACTGAAATAAAACAGTCTCCTGTGCAAACTGTACATGCTCCTTTTCTGTATTTTCTGACTACTCTTTCTTGAATTCCTCCATCTCTTAAAGGACAGTTCATTAAACTTGCCACAATTTTATTCTTTGTCACTAAATCCCAGTCAGTTTCATGACAAAAGCGATTAAGAGAAGAAAATAACAGGTATGCCAGGCATATGAAAAGGAGCATAGTAAGACAGAAGAAGGTTGTTCATAATAGTTCTTTTTTCTGTATCAGTGGTAACTAATTTATTATATAAGTTTGTATTCAGTGATGGCATCTATACAAGAGATCTCAATAGTTTTGTTTCAGATGCACGTACTAATCTACTGTTAAAAAGCGTTTTAAATCAGAGTAAGCGATCCCTCTGCTTCAAGTAAAAAAATCCCAATAGGTGCACACATTAACCTGCTCCTAAGACAACTCCAGCATTTTGGAATTTCTAAGCTCATTCTCTGACCATTGCAATGTGTTGTCCTAGTGAACAGATGGAGGGACAAAAGAAAGCCCATGATTCTAGAGCACTGTTCCTTCATGAGTGTAAACATGAGGAAACAATCATCTAAACCACAAGCAAAAACCATTCAAGTTAGAAAATTCAAATTCTTATACTCTTCAATATGTAGATGACAGTAAGAGGATTCCCATTAGGGGTATAACTCATTCTGATATTTCTCTCATGAATGTTTTAAAAGAAAGCTCGCGAATTCAGGTTTTTCTCCTTGAGTCTTTGTAATCCTCTTTGTGGTCGTTAGTGCTCTCTCTATAGGATATCCTTATGGGGAAATATCCAGCAGATACAAGTATTCCTCTAAACATTTTATCTTGTGCATTGTGTCTTAAGGAGGTAGATAATGTTATGGACATGGTAGCTCATCCTTTTAAAACACTTGCTTAAATCTTGCTGAACAAGAATCTGACCAGTAAATAGTTAAGAGGCTATGCTATAAGACATAAATTTGTCACATTCTTCAGGATAAAATCCAGCAGTGGGAATTTTGCATCCAGAAGAGGAAGGACTGAGGAGAGAGGTGACCAGTATATTTAACTTTGATTGCTCATGGCTCATCAGACAGCTGCTCTTTCCTTGACTCTATTCTTGCAAGTCTTCACAGTACAAATTCAGCAGCGGCTGAGCTTCAAATGTTTTGGCATGTCTGGGATACTCTGTTAATGACTGAAAAAATATTTCCACAAAAGCATGTGGACAAAATTAAACATATTCCAAAAAAGATGAGTTATCCCCTGCCAGCTGCTCCTGATTTCTGCTCTTGAAGAGGGACAGGAAACCCAGATTGATAAAGGCATTCCAGAGTACATATTTCTCCATGACATAAGGCAAAGGTCCTCTAGAAGAAAAGGAATAATCTCCCTCTCTTTTTAAAGTCTCAATTTTTGCATAAATACTTGTTTTGAAACGGTCTCCCAAAACTCCCATTTAGCTGAGATTACCTCCCACAGCACATCTGCTGAATTCACTACTAATTTTCAGTTATTCTTGTTCATTCATGCTTACTGATCTATTTTTTCTTTCCCCTGACTATGCTGTTACTTTCAGCCTCATGCTTTACTTGGAGACACAGGGTGTGGGGAATCATTAACCATCCTTCTCCACGTATGCTGGACTGCATGTTTTAAGATGGCACAGATTATGGAGGCACTGTGTGAAAACAAAGTACATTGCAGAGCTGGATGACATCCAGTCAGGCTAACACAATTTTCTCCAAGTTCCTTATGGACAAGCGTCAGTGCTGATCTAAGTCTCATGAGCGAGGGTTCATCGGAAGGAAGTCATAAACATAAACAGCACCCTGGGCCTGAGGTGCTCTTCCACTGGAAACAACAGCATCATTATTGCACACTGACAGTACTGCCATGGTAACTACAGGGAGCTAGGCCCTGCTGGCAGGAAAAGGGAAAAGGGAAGAGCTTCACCTGCTTGCTCATTTCTGCTACTGCCCAGCTCAGCTCCCTCTAGAGCAAGCTGCGCTCAAAGTAATACTGTCAAGATCTGTAACTAAGCTTTTTCTCAGAGAGCTTCAAGCTGTATCTGTCAAACTGTGTTAGCAAGGACTTATGAGAGCTCTCTGCATAAATGGAACTGGTGATTAATAGCTTAAATAGCTGATATTCACATATGTAGGTCGTAATTTTTTTCTATAGAGAAGAAGAGAGGAAGAAGAGAGGAAGAAGAGAGGAAGATGATTGTAAGCTGTTTTTAAGAAGGCCAGACAAGGAGGCAAAGTTGGACTTTTCTCCATATCCTAGGCACGGTTTCCAGCATAGCTGAAAGCACAGGGCATGTGAAACAGCTCTGGAAGTAGCTACCCCAGCCAGGACAACTGAGTCCTGACAGCACTTGTCAGTGCCAGACAGGCCAGGTATCACATCAGAGCTATGCCAAGTCCTGCAGGGGTGCTGAAAGGTTCTGTCAGCTTTTTGGAATGGCAATCACCCATAGCTCTGATTTTCAAAACCCAAGTAAACCAACACAAGTTGTTTCACTCCTTACAATGTGTGTGGTGGCAGAATCACAAAGCCAAGGGTCTGCACCATCTTCCCCACTGGTTCACTTGTCCTCTCCCCCACATTAGTCCCTCCTCATGACCTGAGAGGGTTGAGCATGGGACTCAGATGAGACCAGCATGCAGCTTAACATATAATGTACAAACCCACTCACAAAACACATCCCTGGTTTACAAGCAAGGCGCTGGGACACAGAGATATTGCACCACAGCAAAGAGCACACCAAAAGCCCAAACCTGAACTCACTCCTGCCTTCTGACTTCCAGTATGTTTTCCACTCAATTCTTTTGCCTTGCAAGGACTAAAAATTGTGGCTTTAATACTCTGAAAAAGCTGGCAAAAGTTTGTGTCATCACCTAAATGAAATGCACACAGGGCATTTTAAAAAAAAATTTTAAAACCCCAAATAGTTAGGTAGAAGGTAGTACAAGAGTTTCTACAAACAGTTCAATTCAAGTACATAACACGGCCCAAAAATTAGATAGTAGTTTATTATCTCTCTTTTTAAGAATTTCACAGGTTTTTCAAACAGGTGCATGGGTAAGGATGAGACTCAAGCAGGCAGGAGTTTCCTGTCAAACAGGTGCCAAGATCAGTGGCAAATTCCATGAGATGCTCAAGTTGCTCCAGAGACAAGTGCCATCATATACAGCACTAATGCCCCCACCATCGTTTCACAAGTGAAATTAACTCTCCCTCTCACCTCCAGACAACCAACACCATGTGGTGTATTCAGATATCACTCCCTTACCCTGGCAGAAATTTAACCACTGTTCAGGATATGGGACCCCAACAGCTTCTTGCCTTGAAGCCCCACCAAAACCAAGACCCCAGGTATCAGCAGGGGTGAAATATTCAGGCGACTAATAGAAACTGTGACCAACCTGTGGACCCTGGGACACTTGTTTTAGCAAGACATAACACAAAAAGTACCATTGGCAGAGTGGAAACTCTTGGTGAAAACCCAAGCCTTAATTCTGTCCTAAGTTTCAAATTATTTCAGCAAAAGGGACCACCTATCAGGCTCCACCTGAGACCCCTTTTTGTGGGTGGGGGTTGATCCTGTATTACTACAGAGCCAAGATGTTGACTATCTTGCATCAGATGTGCATGGCTGAACTTCAACATAGATACAAGCTTTAAAAAATGCTACCATTTCAAGCCAGCCAGAACGTTTATTTGTTGATAGGATCAGTGCCATCTGTTTTGCTGGCTGACACTACTTTCCCCAGAACACTTCAACTGTCACTTTATATTTTACTTCCTTTGTAGAAGCCCATCTCCCATTTCTATTTTCAACTTTCACTTTTATGCAATGCTTTCAGACATATTCCCCCCCAAAAAAAAACCAAAACAAAAAAAAACCACCAAAAAAACCCAACTGTGAGTGCATTCCTGCAAAGATAATTTCAGTATTAACTGAGCCATGGCTTGACATTTAGAGCACACACCCACAGCTGGGTTTGTTTTTTTGTTTAAAACAAAGAGGAACACAACGAAATACAACTACAATTTTGTACCTGATCTGACTAGTGCCATGCCTCATACTGAAAAAAAAATGTTTTGAGTGAACTTGCCTTTTAAACAAAAAGTGCTTTTTATAGGCTGCTTTCCATGTTTCATTTCAACTGAAAATTTAAACTAGACCTGTCATTTGCTACCTACACACTAACAGGTGGCTGCAAGGAAATTTAAATTTCCTCCAGATTTTACAATAACTTCCATTAGTTTAACTGAACTTTCAAGCTACTGGAAAGCCAATACAAAAGACCTCTTGAATTTCTGAACATGTTATTTATTACCACTTACCAACCAAAACTTCCAGCAGCATCCTTTTGAAGGGCATCTGGTTGCACACCCTGTCTGCTGATACCCACTTTAAACTCATCTTTCTGCTAAAAAGCAAGTATGAAACAGATCCTGCAGGCAACTTAAAATGTGACCAGAGGCAACACTGAAAGCTGAAGGATCAGTGAGGGGCACACAAGCACAAGGAAAAGTGCAGACAGGGAAGTTCAGGGAGGTTCAAACTCAAGCTGGATGTGCACTGTCTCCCCACAGAGTGGAGATGTGGGAGCACCATTCTCCTTTTCAGACACCGGTTTGATAAGCAGAGCTACAAAACAGCAGCCAGGCTCTTGACAGGGCAGGCAGAAATCAAGATCAGAATAAAACAATGCAAGCTGTAAAATGTGTTGAATGGGAACTGTGGAAGTGCTAAAAACATGCAGCTTTTCTAAGCAAAAAATGCAGAAGACTTCCAGATATTTCTGGAAAGCTGAGGAAAAGAAGAGAGACTAGCTAGAGCAATTCCACAAGTGACAGGTCTAAATTATCAGGTAGAGGATGAAATTTTAAAAGGAAACAACGCTGGCTGAAATCCCTGGAAAAACTTCCTGACCTTGAGGTATTATTGGCCATGGCACATCTCCTGTGGAGAAGGGAACTGCATGCCTGAAGAGGCCAGCAAAGAGCCCTCTGGAGGGAACCAGCACTCCCTGACTTGAGTGATGCAACTTCATTTGCAGGCCCTTTCCATTTCTGCACTTAAAATCTTCTTATACTGCTATCTTATTTTGGAAATATATGCCTATCTATTTCTTGTGTAGTTGAGAGGAATTAAGTATGTGACTGTATATCAAAACTAATTAATTTCTGAGACTTAATTACAGAGTTCTACAGTACTTGAATTGTCAGTCAGGAAACAAAACAATATAATGACTTTAAAATTACATACTTGATGTATGCCTTATATTATATATTCTATATGATATAAGATAAAAACTGCAGCCTTTTAAATTTTGTTCCTTTGCTGAGAAAATAATTTTTTCCCCCAAATTATATAAAGGAGGGTACTGGAACAGTTCAATTAATACTGTTCTTTTGAACAACAGATAACCCAAGTACAAGCCCTATACAGGGTGTTTTTATTAATAAAAGTATCTTCACAGTAGGTCAGGTCTTTCTATTTTAGCTTACTATATTTTGCTTGTCAATCATACCTTGGAAAACAACACTGTGAAAGGGAAATTATGGTGAAACAATTATTTTTCTTCCATATTAATCAAGCAAATTTACTTACAGGCAGTATTTCATCAAATAAGCTCCATTAATATTAACCTGTAAATATATTTTGAAAATCAAGGGGAACAGAGCACACAGCAGGCTACAATAACTGAATTACCTTTGTCTTTTCACCAATAACATTTCTCTCCAGTTCAGCTATTTTTCTGTTTAGATGATCCAATATTTCCTTCTCTTTCAGCAGCTCTGTTGTTTCAGATTTCTGTTCCCCATCCAAAAGGGCACATTCCATATCCAACTAGGAACACAAAACATCTTTCAGAAGCAGTCCAGATTCAGAAGAAATCTTGATACACGTTATTTTCGAGGGGGAGGGGAACGAGTTGGTTCACAAGAGAGAAATATTTTTTTAAAAAGGGAGGGGAAAAAAACAACCCCGTAAGTTTTTCTGCCACGAAAGTTAAAAAGAGGTCACAAATTTGAGAAAAAGTAAAATTGCAACATAAAATACTGCAAAATAAAGTCCAAACCAACTTTAGCTTGAAGATTCTTTTTTCCAAAACTTTTTGTTTTCTAACTCTTCTCTGTGCTTCCTCCTGTTATGATACTGTCTCTGTGCCCAGGCTCTGTAGGAAACCCTTCTGGAACAGCTGTTTCTTTCCTGTTGCTGATAATTGGAGCAGGCACAACCCAAATGCCTGGCCAGCTTAGTTCGCAACTGTGAGATTCCAGAAGTCAACAGGGTGCCAACCTACCCTTGCCACTGTAAAGCCAAGGAGGATTGAAAGGAAGTTGTCTCACTTCCTTTCTCTTTAAACAGTCACAGGAGATACCACCATAAAACTCCCAAGTGACACAAGGTATTTGGATTAACCGAGTGACCATTATAACAAGCAAGATTGTTCCAATTCCACTTCAGAGTGTAATGGTTACAGCTGGGAAAGGCTAATCCAAGCATCATAAGCATCCCCCAGCTGGAGAAAAATACCCTTCATAGCAGGAGACTGCCAGGTTTGTGATTCTGGTGAAAAAGCACAGCATATGAAGGCTATACACATCCACGAGTTCCCTCATGCTGTACTTGCTGAACCCATCAGGCTTCTGCTATGCAGGCACACGTAACAGGCAAGACATTGAAAACCAAAAACATGTTTTCATACCTCTCTTGAGGATTCATCCATCTGGTCATTTAAATCTTTGATCTTCTGCTCAAGTTCTTCCAAGTTATTCAGTATTACTATGCGTTCCTCCTCCAGCCGACCAAGCTCCTGCCTTCTCTGCTCTTCACTGGTGCATTCTGGTATCTGCAGTTGCATATCACAAGAGGTTAATTAGAAAAAGAAGCAAACCCTGTCTTTTCTGCCCCCTTTCATATGGTTTTTATTTTAGACAAGTATGGCACTGTTGGTTTTGGACCCATTACATATTTCCTATCTACTATATTGCTATTTCTATATTTAGGAGGTGTACAAGAGAAACAAACATGATACTTTACTTCCAGGCATTGGAAGTAAATACTATACTTAACAGTAAATACTATTCATTCTAAAGGAATTACTAAAACTTAACCTTTGAGAATACTTTATATGCTGTGTTATTTAGGTTGTGAAAATCCAATTTTTCACTTATAAAAATAACACAGACAGATGAAGATGCTTTTAATGTAAATTTCAGCTGTTCATTTAATGCAGGCCAGGAGGTAGGATAGGACATTTTTGTAACCAGGCATTAAGATGGGCGGCTTCTGTAAAATAAGGACAAAAGTTGGTTCCATCTCTCCAGGTAGCACTGAGGAAGTGGCACCCTTAATGCTCCTCTTTTCATTGCCATTTCCTTACTAGATACCTGTGTCAAGAATTAAACAAGATTAGGAACAAAACACCTGGGATCTTACACCATCCAACACTACATCAAACAGTACTGAGTTTGAAATGCATTCTTCACATTCACATGACCCCAGGGGTTTGCAATCCACTTCCTCTGGGAAGGCTGCTGGCTCATTATCCCCAACCAGGATTAGAGGTAGGCTGGTGCAGGGCTTCACAGTCACCTCTGGGCCACACAGCCTTGCTCAAGAGAGGCTCAGTTCAGCTACTGAATGACTACTCTGAGAGCAGGCATTTTATCCTGAACAAATCTGAGCTCAGTATTTAAAAACGAGCTGCACTTCATTAACGCAGTTACTTGCTGCTGCTTTTCTCAGGGCTTAACAGAACTCCCTTTACAATGAATGAATGAATGGTATTCCTTGATTTAGCAATAGTACTCCTAGCAGCAAAGCCTCTTTTTGTCCTGTCTCCTGTTTGGACAATGCTGACATAACATCTTTGATTTCAACTTCCTAATAAGGATTTTAAATAGGATCTCTGACTTGCATGAAGAAAGCAACAAATGGGAAAGAAATGCCAGACCACAACAACTTGTAAGTGAAATGTGTTACCATCTTTTCAATGTGGAAAGACCAAGTCAAGCCATAATGCATGTTTCTGTTCAACACAATTTCACACCAGAAGACTCAGCACACAGATTTCCAGAGGGATCGCCCTTTGGAAGTGAAAATGTGTTACTATCACATCTCTCTCTTCTTCTCCACACACACTATTGACTCTGAAGTTGTGAGTGTAGCAGGGGTTAAATACAATTCACCTGAGGCATATAAACACGCTGAAGATCATACAGTGTGTAAATAACAGTAAACAGAAGAGACAAAGTATTTTGAAGGTGTGAACTTGTTAAACAGAAATCTGCTTTTATGGCTTTGCTTGGTCTCATTTCACTCCTGACTCCAGCTCTTCAGTCCAGTTATTTAACACACTGCCTGCCACTGGGATTTGCTACACTGCTGCTCTGGCACAGGCTGCTGTTGCACTAGCATGGAAATGGTCAGGAATGCTGTTAGCTCCTTTATTAAAAGGGACAACTTTTTTTGGTAATGAAACAGCAGTGAGAAGCACACAGGAAAGGAGGTGCGGCTTATTAAAGGCAGCAGCAGTTGGGTTGGAGGGGCAGAAAGCTTGCTGCCACTGCATCATTGCCAGGAGACAACAGCTGATCTGGCAAGCGGCTCAGGTCCAACCCCAGGAAACAGACAGAACAGTAAATTCGGCTCAGGCAACTCCTCTTCACCTTCCCTGTGAGTGTGAGAAAACATACTCCTCTTACAAGAGCCTCAGGTTGGAAAAAAAGAGCAGAGCATCTCTTCCCCCCTACATCTCAGCAGGATGATAAGCAGGGTTCTGGAAACCTTCTTATTTAAGTAGCTATAATTGTTCAAGCAAATCTTTCTCCCTTGGAAGATCTTAAAACTCTTCCTGAACAGCACATCCCACTAAAAAACAAACCAACTTCCAGTACCATTAGCTTCCACAAGATATGGAATAATCATTTGCTGGCTGCTACATTTTGCTGGCTATATTTTCTACATTGGATGGCTTATAAAGCTGTATGGGTTCTGAGATTAATTCTCATACCTAAGCCAGCCTAATTGTGGCCCCTGCCAGGACAGCCAAGTCCTGGAGGAGGATTTCAAGCCTGGATTACACTGTCTCCTCCTACAGAGCATTACCTTTGGTGTGATGCTTAGGTAGGACGAATCGGTGGCGTCCTTCAGGAAGCTGGGAGCAGCAAAAGGTGGAGGCTTGGTGCTCTCGCTGAAGTGCTCCTCCGCCCTCAGCCCCCGCGAGGGCAGGTAAGCAGCAGGGCCACGGCTGTGGCTGCTCAGCTCCGAGAAATCCGAGTCGCTCGCAGAGGATTTCAAGTGGCTTCTGAACCTCATTTCCAGATTCATCTGGGAGTCTTCAAACACGGAATCCTCATCAGAGAGTTGAAGTTTTTCGAGTTCTTTGTTAATTTTTTGAACATCAGCAACTGTAGTAGCTGCAGCAGGGTCGCTGTCAGATTTGGAGTATTCTGCACACAGATTGAGGATTGTCTCAAGCCGCTGTCGTTCCTGGTTCAGAAAAAGATAATAGCACTGAGTGTCACATCTGAGCTAAAGTAAAGATGAAGTTAAAAAAAGTTTGCTGGGCTTTTTTGTTTTGTTTGGATTAGGGTTTTGTTTGTTTGTTGCTCTGGGTTTGTTTTTTTTGTTTTAGAGTGAAGGATTAAAGTCCATGTGAAGTCCATCTACCACTACCACCAGATAATAAACTGTAATAAATAAATTACAGTGCAAGATGAAGAATTAAAATTAATGTGAAAGAAGATTTTAATGCTATTAAAACTTTCTACATTGGAAAGATAAAAGTTAGGACATCTTATTTAACTAGCTATTAATTTCTGTGAAATGTACTTTTAAATTTTTTATTGAGGTTTCTGTGTCTACACCTCATTTGTATGTACACATGTCCAGTGATCTCACTATGTAAATCACTAATTGTTTCACTTCACACTTACGCTATATTCCTACCAAGCTGCAAAATATTGCACAGATTTTCCATGAACTCACGCATTCCTGACTTTTTTAGATTTTCCATTTTGTTTACTGTGATTCCTCCTTTTGAGAGAATTAGTTCACATTTTGAAAAACACAGTTTTAGGAGCATTAACAGAAAAAAGAGGCATCACATCTAAAATACAACATCTGCCAAATGCACAGAAGTGGAGGAAATATTTATTTACCAGTTTACTCAAATTCCCTATCGATTCATACCAACATTTCAAACTTGAGACAGAGTAGCCGTGCCATTTTGACTTGATATGCCTCAAGTTGTGAAAAACATTTAATTTCTGAAGGATTTCTAGATCCATACGATACCTTTTATCAACTGTTAGCAAGTTATATTTGTTTTATTTTACTGTATGCGTAGCTTCTGGTAACTTCTATTTCAGATAGTTTTTTTTACACCTTTTCATTTTTAAGAAGTAAAGCATTTATGTAATTTTATGTTACTTTTGTTAAAGAAAAAAAAATCTTACCATAAGGCTATTGAAAATTTTGCTGGAAAAAAGACCACTGTGAGAGTTCCATGCTTGACATTAGTATCTGCACTAATGATCTAATTTCTGACTTCTAGGAAATCCTTCTACAGTAGTATTTAAAAAGAAAGCTAAAAAACCAACATCCTCAGCCTCCCTCCCCAGGAGCCACCACAGACAGATTTGCTTTCCCAGCTCTACCTGGCATTACATTTGCAAGGAGGATTTGCACGGCAGCTACTTCTGCCAGCCCCAACACCTCCTGTGCCCAACTGCCAGTGATAACAAGGATCAAGCAAAACAGGGCAGGCAATGCACTGCCTCAGCTTTCCCTGCAGCAAGCCATTGCATTGTGTGAAAATTCAACACTGGCTACACGCACCCAGAGTTTTATAGGGCTACTGAGAGATTACCTGGCTGTATGCACCACACGTGCACATCAATTGCACAGTTCAGACCTCTGAGCTGGAGAACCTGTCTGAACCCACCCCTTTCCAAGCACTACCCAGACAAGAGAGCGCTTTTGCCTTTGGGTGGCTTATTCCCAGGTTCCCACTGCAGCTTTCCCCGGAATCCTCCCGTAACGAGATGAGCCGCTGAAATACCGGAGCGCGGGGCAGCAACTGCAAACTTCTGTTTTCCACGAGATAGGTCCAGCAGATTCTCAGACATCCTTCAACCCCAAACGGCCGACATAATTACAACTCTCCAAAGCCTTCTTCCCTCCAGGCAACTACTGCCAGACCCTATAAGCCTCTTCCCTTACCCTTCCACCGCTGCTATCCTCCCTCTTACTAAGAATTTTGGCCAGGCAACCCAATTCCTAAAGCCCTGTGCAAGTGCTGGCTGGGACAGCCGGTAATTATGCAGCTCTCCCTGTTGTGATGGCATCGGGCCTGTCGTAATGGTTATAGATGGGAAACAGGGACATCAGGACACGAGGGAGGTCCCACCCCTCCTGCAACAACAGGCTGGATCGGGTTACCCCACGCCAAGCTTCCATCCCTTGGGCAATAATAGGAAACGGCAAATTTCAAAGCAGGGCCACTGCTCATTCCAGCCTAAGCGCTCAGGTGAGGGGCTCTGGCAGCAAACCGGCCCTTTGCCGAGCAGTCAGGGAAAACAGGGATTCTTTTTTCCCCCCGTCAAGTCTCAGTTGCTCAGAAGAAGCTTAAAAATTGCCGGAAAACCAGTCTTCAAAAAATTCCTGATGAGCTTTCAGATACATTACAGAAATACTGATATTTCTCACTTCTATTTTGACATGTGCTGAGAGGCTTATGGACAGGAAGCTCTGTGGTTATTTTATACACTCTACTCTCATCATTTCATCTCAGCCAGATCGTTCCAGCTCCAGCACACCTGCATGTAACTGTTTCCAGAATGAATTTCTCAGTGGAGAAGCAAGCTAGGAAACCACCCTTGCAATGAAGAACACAGAATGAGTAGCACATGGAAAATCCAGTCAATAATTTTGCAAGAGATACCACACAAGTTATTTGTGATACTGAACACAGCAGAGGGGAAAAAAAATAGGTACGTCAAAAGCAGGAAATGAATTTAAAATTGGCTCTGGTGGGAGGGAAGGATGTTGAATCAAGCCTTGTAAACTGGTCAGTGTGTTTCCCCATAAAATGTCATTTCTAACTAATTTAAACATCTCCGTGTATGTTCTGTAATTCTCTTCCCCACTACAAAAAGGGGTAACAAATCTTGTGCAGTTTCTGCCTGAGCAGCTTCACTACTCCTGGCTTTGAGAAAGCTACATATCACCTATGCTTGGCTGCAAATTTAAGTGCTGAAGGACAAGGGTGGGATAAGGAGATAAGAACCCTCTTCTGCTATTGATTAACAACGACATTAAGAGACTGATACACTGTAAAAAAATTTCCAAAATATCAGAGATAACTATCCCACTTTTTTAACAGCAACCATGTGGTGATGCCTAGATTTGTTCATCTGCTACATATCGCATTTATGAATTTTACAAATGTGTAGAAATGCTGCTATATCTGGACATCAAGGCAAGCCTTGGTTAATCAGCTGTGGCAAACAGGAAGCTTTTCAGGTAAGTGCCACTAGGAACTCAAATTTCATTAAAAAAATATATGCAGTCTGTCCCTTGTGACAAAGACTAACATGAATTATGGCTCGTCCATGCAGCCAGGTTCCCTTTGCCTGAAGAAGCTGTTGCACTTTTCAGCTGCCGAAGAACAATGTTTCCTACTGTTGCTCAGACAGGCAAACCACCACCTTCTCAGCAAAAGCTAGGAACAGTAACTAATCAAAAAGGATGGTGGGAAGAGAGCAGAGAGACTGGAGAAGAAAGCTGCAGAAAACCCCCAAACTTTCTTTCTTACATGTACATTCACTACCTCATGAAGGAGAGGCTGGAGAAAGCTTTCTCTTTCTGTCCTACATTTCGAAGGAGCTTATTTCAATGATAAACTTGAACTGGGACTGAGAACGGTTCACCAAGTGTTCTTTCCCTTCCCTCCAGTTTGCACCAGCTTCTCACTCCAGACTAGTTTGTTTTCTCATTGCCAGTCCTTGTTTTGCTGTAGCTGGTGCTTCAGCTCCAAAGTTACCACCAGCAGCACAGCTTTCAGAAGCAGCACCTGTATTTCATGCCCTCCTCTCAGAGGCAGCTCTGACAGCAGAGACACCTGCACAGAGAAGCACTGTGGAGAGCCCAGGTCACAGCAGAGGAGCAGGTGTGCCTCATCCTGTCCTTCCCAGAGCAGGCACAGGAGAAATGGGACTGGTAAAAGCAGGAGAGAGCAGTGGCACAGAGCAGAGACAGCCTGCAGGGAGGAGCGGAGCAGATGACTTTGCTAGAATTAGCTCCTGTATCCACCCGAGGCATGTGTTCTGTTCCTGAGGGAATGCCCCTGGCTGCCAAAATAACAGCATTGTTCAGCCCTTTTGTCCCTAGAGTACCTATGCAGGTGCTCCTTTTGAACCACACTGAGGGCAGGAGCCTGAAAACCAGAGTTACAGAGCAGTACTTAAGTTCTGTAAATGAGAACAAGTCTCCTGTAGTTGATTTCTTCCTGGCCCATAGTGTTAATTTGCATAATATAGACAGCTGCAAAAATTAAGCATAAGTAATCCAGATTTTGGCTTATTAAAGACCCCACAGAAATGTTTTACAGCACAATTGAAACTGAATGTTCCTGGAAAGTTATGGAGTCATCAGTATTAGTTATATTCTGCAGGGGTTTTTTTCCTATTATACAGCACTTGTTCAATTACAAAACTAAATGATATTAAGTAGCTATTCTGTAACACTGTAGAGACTGTCAAATACTAGTGGTGGGAAAAATTACCTTGAAGCTGGCCTTTGTCGACTTGGCTGGGGCTCCTTTAAGAGCTAATCACAGTTTTACATACAGCTGGATGCTTTATGCTTAAAGGGTCTATAGAAAGACACAGTGCCAATATAGATTTATAAAACATGTATATGAAGTTTTCCACAAATTGTATGAAGATTTACATAAGCTCTATTAACCATGATTTTAAAGCGGTACCATCTTAAAAACTCCAAAATAGTTTAATTTCATCTTCCCTTTGCATAAACACATCTTACTAAATTGCAAGGCATCAATGCAAACCAGGCACAGGGATATTCTGTACTATTCCCTACTTCTGAATAAATTAATGAAATTCAGTGCTCTTCTGACTGTGACAAAGTGGACTATGGAATAAGCCCCTTGAATTTTATTACTGATCAGTAATACTGAGCAGGCACTGATAACTTGAAACCTCACCCAGTACAAATTCTGGGACTACTAAAACTTCATTAACAATGTTTATGTATGTTCACAGATCCCTACAGACAGCTGGGCAATGGAAGGCATCATGAACCTACTGCACATCTAATTTTTAGGTACCTACCACCATCTAGAGGAAATACACTGTACTGCCTAAAAACCAGCACTGAAAACTTTAGTGCTATTTAAACAAGTAGCTATCAAAGAAAACAGATGGCCCTTAGTATCTACTCAACTATGTTGCCTGTGCAGTTCCACTCACAACCACCCCATCAGCTGAAGAAAAAGGGCCCCTTTTAGTTCCAGCAGCTACAATTGGGCTTTCATCTCAGATAGGGAAAAAAAGGAGTGAGATTTCCTCTTTAAATAATAAAAAAAAAGAAGCTAACTGAATCACATGGAACATTATTAGATCACAGCAGCAGCTTTCTCCCTTGTTTATAAGGCTCCTGGGCTAGTGTCAGCAATAGCTACTCCAACTTGTACTTGTGTACAGCTCGTACAAACATCCCCGTGCCAGGATGCGATGTCCGGTCAGCTGGGCTGGAGAGGAAGCAGGAGCAGGTCGTGACCCTGCTGCCTGCGCCAGGAGCAGCCCCGGCTGCCCCACCTGCTCCCACAGCCCATCAGCCCTCAGCACCAGTGCCAGGGGGATGGCAGGAATCAGAATGCCAGCTCCCCCTGCCCTTCAAGCCACAAAGGAACAGGCTGGCAGAGCAGAAGTGGCACCAGTCTTTAGCTAATTTATGTGAACCCAGCCACAGACAGCAGATCTAAAGAAAGAGATATGGAAAAACACCACATCCTACACAAGTACTTATGTGTCTTTTGTATTTGGTGCGCAGGAACAAATTAAAACTTGGACTTTTAAATAATTAAAGAAAAAAACAACCTGCATACTTTTACTATTTGTACTTTTTTTTTTTAATCTCTGGTTATTTCTTTGGGCAATGACGGCAGATCATTTGTTTTCATATGCAGGCTGCAGCAGCAGCTCTAAGTGCAAACTTCCAGAGGAGCCTCTGACACTTAAAAGCAAACTAAACACATGTAAAACTCATAGAATAATTTATATGGAAAAGAAAAAGTAAACAAGTGAAAGTAAACAGAAGAGTTCAAGGGCAGATACCAGGTCAGATTGCAATGAGTGCGTGGATTTTACTACCAAAAAAAATCCGGAAGTGAATACCAGCTATCAAATAGAACACTTTCAAGCCACTCTTGTGCCAGCAGAATAGCTACAGGGGCAGTGCTGGCACAAAGAAGGACACTCTCCACTTCTTGTCTGGGCCACAGAGCAGTCTAGTCCTCTAAAAAGGGTGTTATTTTTCTGATGGACTTATTTGAGTATTCCTACACTGTTCTTCTCCCTACTGTGCTTCAAAAACCCGGTAGGGAAAATCCTGACACTTGTGCACAGAGAGACTGCATTTCCTCTGCCATTTACCCACCAGCTACTCAGCCTGGGCTTTTACACAGTACTGAAAGCTCAGAGCACAGAGTTTTGATATCCATGAGTGCTTCTTTAGTTGGGGTTTTTTATTCACACCTTCCCCAACTCCATAAAAAAAAGAGACCTGAGCAGACATGGATCCTTTGCCCATGTCAGTACACAAGGGCAAACAAAATTGTTCTTTGGAAGCTCTGGCTGGATGTATCAAGACCCTGTTTGGACAGATCCTTGACTATCCTTTGGACAGGGATCCATACAGAAGGACAAAGTAAAATAACACCAGAACAGGACAGGCCCTAATATACAAAGAACTGATGTGTGGATTTTTTAATATATATCTTTCTGCTTCTCAGAGATCTAGAAACCTGCTTATGGCATTTTTCAGACTCTCAAACCATCGGAAGGAGGTGCTGTCCTGATATTTCACTCTTCTATCAGATAGCTCTGGCAAATGGAGAATGGAGCAGATAGGGAGCAGTATCTTGAGTGTAAGATGAACTCAAGCAGGAGGAAAATCCTTCATGTTCAAATATGCAACACACAAAACACCATCTTGTTTTCATAAGCTTTGGAAAAACAGTAAGCAAATTCTCTTCTTGAAGAATTGGGACTTGAAGGAAGTATTGTTGAGCAAGAAGAAATACTGAGGGGTGGGAATGTAGCCATTTCATCCAAATATAAAACCAGAACAATTATCAGCATCGCTGAATACTGAAACAACCCAGTATCTTTCATCCCTCACTACAAATAATAATTTAAAAAAAAAAAAAGGGGCTGTTCTCTTTGAAATACAAATACGTTGCTTTTATGACTGATTATCTCAGGTTTTACAGCATGACTGCCTGCAAAACCTTCTGATAAGAAGCAAAGAAGCAATCACCATTGCGCACACAACACACCAGGACTAGGGAGAAGATTACTGAAATGAGCAGAGGAATGGCAGGACAAAGGCAGCAGGAAGAGGGAGAAACATGTTTCCCAAAACCTTTGTCCTAAGCCACCCAGCCATTTCACTCACAGCTGGTCCCTCTTGCCCTGGGGAGCCCAGTCCCTGCTCCCAAGAAGCTGCAGCTTCAAGGGGAGCCAGCAGAGATTTTGGGGAGCAAAGCACGGCAGGGGTGGACTTGCCTGACACTCAAGGAGTGGGGAGGGGGCAGTGCCTGCCCCCTCTCACACCAGAGCCTCAACACTACAGCCTTTGAGCAGGCAAAGACTTTTTCACATCTTGCAAACAACAGTGTGTATCTTTTAAACTATGGTGATCAGTGGATTGGGGGGTAAAAGGCAGACTCTGTCTGCATAACAGGCTCCTCATCAGCTTGTATCAAGGACATAAGGATGGGGAAGGGGGAGACATCTCACTGGGTTACAGTTCTTTAGCCTGAACATGCTCACTCGTGCAGTTCAAGATGGGAACTGTGGCCCTGCACAGGCACCAGGTCATTGCTAGTGGTCATTGACAGGCATCCCCTTCTCCCACATTCCCACTACCCCTGCATCCATCTTCCCCATGGCTTTTCACCTCCAGCCTGCCCAAAAAGTGAATTTTCCTGCAGGCTTGCTGTCTGTATGCAAACTAGACAGGTTCAAGAGTATCCTATTGCCATTTTGCTCAAATTCATAAGATGTGAATTAAGACATACGAATGTAAAATTAGTGTCTCAAATGTATGACTCAGGAATACCAACTGGCCCATCTAATGACCTCTGTTTCTATGTGGATGCTAAAATATGTTAATAGGATCAGAGAGTCCCAAAGCCATTTTGAAAACCCTTTGGAAGATCTGTTATGTGTTCTTCCAGAGACAGTTTCAAGACAAAACTGTTTCAAACACCTCTATGGGTTCTGAAGACCTTTTTACTTTTCCTACCCACAAGCTGTTTCAGTACACCTAAATTACATTTTACTACCTAGATAATCCCAAGCTGAGGCAGTATGCTCTGACTGAGACAAAGAGAGAAACTGCCCCCCTCTGCTACTCTCCATCTTGGGAGGGGGAGAAGCAAGGAGGCCTCTATTTTAGTGAACATGCTCAGAAGGAAAAAATGAAAACTAAGCAGAAAAAACTCTGCTGATAGCTGTTCAGCCCACACCAATGTATACCTGACTCCGCAGCACACAAGGCTGAGCAGAATCTCTTTTTCTTTGCCCACTTACCACAAAACAGTGCCATCATCTAAAACAAAAAGTCCTGCAGGATCCCTGCAGTGTAATTTGTGGGTTTTATGTACGTAGACATTTTAACACAGCCTGCAGGATAACTGAACACAATTTACATGGGTTCCAACATTTTTCCAGGGTGGCTGATGGTACTGTCTATGCAAGCAGCATGCTTTGCAAGCATCAGCTTCATGGACTGTGATAATAAACAAGGTATCTGGAGCAGGCTGCATTTGAATTTCAAAACAGAGCAGCTTACTCTTTGCTGTACCTTCCTGATGGCTAGACCTGGGATTGGTGTTTTTCAAATGCTAAATATCACAGATAACTAAGAGGAAGAGAAAAAATTACCAGCCGTTCCATCTCCTGCTCCCGAAGTCGCTCTTCCCTCTGCCTCCTGTGATAGTCCATGAGGTCTTCCCTTCCTGAAATCGAGCTAATGCTGTTCTTCCGCTCTCGCATGGACGTTTGCAGAGAATTTGGCGTCTGTCTGTAACTTTCCAGATCTGGGTCATCAAGTTCTGTGGAACTGGTGGAAAGGTTTCTTCGGACAGAGAACGACCTGTCAAAATCCACTGGGGAGAAAGAACTACTGGGACTTGTTCCTGAGAGTCCAAGCCTATCAAAATCATCAGGGAGATATGGGGAAGAAGGTGCTAAAAGCATTTTTTTAGCAATACGAGGGCTTGCAGGAACACTAAGAGTTGAACTGACATACGGATTACTCCTGGAGACAGAGTTTGCATGTGGTGAAACCCCTGAGCTGCAAGAAGAAAAATTCAGGTAATTATCAGCATCAAAAGCATTCTGAGGTAGATCTTTTTCTCCAAGTTTTTTCCTTTTACTATTACCCAGAGAGCTTCTGGGGGGCAAACTTAATGGCACCAGCTGGTTTTCTGTTGATTTATAAAGTCTGGGTAGGGAACGACTGTACATTCCCATATGACTTAGAGATCCACCAGAGTATTTCCTAGGCCGTGAACCCAGAGTTTCCATCATCCCATCCTTGTACTTCACTGGCTTTATGTGAAGGGCCAGACTGTTTTCAGCATTCATTCTCCTGCCTTGCTTTGGGCTGGAAGGCATGCTGGCTGCCCCAGAATTGCTACCAGGTGAAAGCACCAGCTCATTCCCCGAGCTTCCATTCCACATAGTCAGAAGAGAGCCTGAGATCTTCTTCGACTCCAGCATTCCTGGGAAGTAGATGTTGTCATAAGATTTATTTCTCTGACTGTACTTTGAGTAATGAAACTTATCCATGTGTCCAAGGGATTTTTCATTTTCTCTGCTGGCATGAATATCAAAATCTGTCCTTCCTGAACTATACCCGCCGATGGATGGAGACATGCCTGATATGGATCCCAAATGCTTTACAGAGATGCTTTTATCTGGAAGATACGGGCTTTCACAGGGGAACTGCTTGCCTCCTTGAATTTTGTTAATAGAGTGTGTATTTTTAACACTGGTGGAAGGATTAGGTTTAATTGGCATAGGTTGTGAAAGGGTTAAATAAGAGCCAGCATAGTCCCCATTTGTTTTAAATTTAAGAGTTGATGAATATTTCTTCGTGTTGAGGTTTTCCATAATATCCTGGAGACCATTTTCAAGGGAATTCGCCACAGAACCCTTTCCCAAACTAGCATTTTGTAATTCCATCTGGTTTTGTGAGTGGCTATAGTCTGCCATAATCTTACTGGAATCTGTAAAGAAGACCAAACAAGAAAAAAGATTTAGCAAGTAAATAGCCTCTTGCATGTGCATGCCTGCAAAATAATGTGAACACTTTTTGCAATAATTACTGTTCTTGTAGTAAATGCGTCTCAGATCACTAAGCAGAGGAGGAGATGAACAATTTTCCCATCTGTTTCTGCAAAAGATGGGAAGCTGAAAAAGAAGGGGTAGAGGCACAAAACCATACCAAAATCAGCAACACAACTGGAGAGAAGTTAGACTCTTTCTTTGCTGTCCTATCCATTGCAGGATAGGACAATGGATAATGGCTCAGCCTTTATAATCCTGAGCCTCTTGAGATATCCATGAAGTAAGGAAGAATTATCGTCCTGATGTTTTACAGCTGAGGAACTGAGGCACAGAGAGAAAATGCAATGCAGACAGCAGAGTAAAGAACCCAACTCAGGTCTCCCAGGGCCAAAGAGATAAGATACTGCTGTGGATCACTGCTTCCTTTAATCTGTGCAGCTAGTGCATCTGAGCCCCAGCACACTAGTGAGCTCAATTTAAAGCTCAGTAGGAGTTTGTTGCCTTTCTGCTTACTTTGTGGATGGTCCTGCAAAGCTTAATGGGAAAGTACAAAACCAAGGCACGTTTTTCAAGGTGTTTCAGCTCATTGCTCTAAAAATGCAAGGCTGTAACTACATCTGCAAAGAGCACTTTGGTTAAAAGATAACCTTAAGGAAGCAGAAAGCTAGGTTGCATGACTTCATTCAAAACAACAAAACCACATGACTATTAAAAATGCTGCTGGGGGGAAGGTTACAGATCGTAATGATTTTGCAAAAATCCAATTTATACTCAGGAAGAGAGCATAGACCAAAAAAGCCTTTGCTGTGGTGGATGTTCAACAATGTATCAAGCTCTAGCATACAGTTCTGAGCTCCACTTTGCCAAAAGCAAAGAAAGGAATTCAGCTCCTGACAGTGCCAGTTACTGCAGAAGATAAACAGGACCCCCAGCAGGTTTGCACTTAGACCTCAGCTGATGTAGAAATGACACCATTAACATTTACAGCAGCTCCTGGTTTGTGCTAGTCTACACTTTGAACTAATAAAGCACACCTGAGTGTCAGTTACTGCAGTGCCAGCAAGTGTTGTTTCTGAAAATAAGGGTCAAATCTGGGATTTACTCTGGGCTCAGTCACATTTCACCTGTGACTTCAGCTTCCTCATGAAAAACTGAATTTCAGCTTGTCACTCGGTGGGAAAATCTAATGTGTAAAGTGCCCTTAACGTCCTCAGAGGCAATACTTTAGTCCAAGTACCCCTTCAGGCAATTATATGAGCTAAGAGACAGAATTTGGGACTCCTGTCCGCCACCAGAGCTCACATGACCTGGTTTCATTGAGAATCACTAGGTTCAGATCTTGTGGAAGGTGGCAACGCATTCTTCACAGGGGACCTGGTTTCTGGGACCTTCCTTGCTGATAAAGCACAACGCCACGGAATTCACCACTGTCACGGGCACCAGCAGTGCTCTGCTGCCCAGGCTCCCCCCGCGCCACCCCGGCGTGCAACAACAGCTTCTCCTCGGTTATTAAGGAGAAAAGCCCTAAGTTTGAGAACAAAGATAATCATCACTGCTAATGGAACTGAATAGGCAGAAGATAAAAGGAGCCTGCATTAGGGGACACAAACAAAAAAATCAAAGTAAAATACAACATCTTCTTGACCACAGTGGACCTGGTTAAGCAGTTGTTAATTACAAGCTCTGGTAGTGGCCAAAAGCATTAACTTGCACCTTCAAAACTAAACCTCAAGTCTATCAATACACAGAATTTCATATTTTTATGCTGGCTGTAATTATGGGATTTATATTATATTTATAATTTTAACACACTTATTATGATGATACAACTATCTAAACTGCCTTTGAACCAGTGAGTTCACAGAGCTCTCCATCACACCATCACTGCACTTTGAGCAGTGGTGATGGTGTTTCTTATATTTTGTTGTGCAGTTTCTTATATTTTGATATTTTACTTGACATTTTTTAGCTATTTTCATAAATTTTGATAACAGCAATGATGAAGTTCAAATGAACAAAAGGATAAATGTGACCCAAATTCAAAAGAACTCTTGTCAGGACAAGAAAACATCATCTGGATAAATCAAGCATTCATCATATTAGTGGTGTTTTAAAGAAAAAGAATAAGATGTAGAAGTTATTTAAGAGCCCAGATGTAAAGCACAATGTATATGCCTTTTATACTTAACCTTTCATTGTGGAACTGACCCTAATTTCCATCTCAGTCTCTTTTTCTCCTCCCCTCTTCCAAATCTCTCTTAAAACTGAAATCTAATTTCATATGAAAATTGTACTGTCCAAACCTTAACTAACACAACTAAGTTCAAATATTTTTGCATAAATTTCACTGGCTCCTCTATAAATAGCTTGGCAGACATATTAATGGGACATTAATAACTGTTCATTACTCCCTTGCAACAGCAGTAGGACACATTTAATCCTTCAAAGACTGGATGCTTTTGCCAAAAAACAAGTTAGGTCATGGAAACTTTCATGCCTGCTCACCACAGCAGTGAAGGGTTCATTGTACTTGAAATCCAAGCAAGTACAGTAAGAAAAGGTCACGATACCTTCATGTGGCCACTCCAGTTCAGCTTTTCTCTACTATCCCTTATGCCAGTTCTTCTGTTTTTGCTTCCAGTGCCACAGTGCCCACAGTCATACAGGTAAATCCCAACTGGACAACAGCACACGTTTAAATAAATCATAGCTGCTTCCCACCAACCAGATCTTGTTTATTTTGTTTATTTTTAGGGTAATGTTTGAGTAGAAACTTGATGAATATGCCAGGATGTGTTACACATCCTGGCTGATGCTGTCTTTGCATGCAGCTATAGAGACTGAGGATGGGAGCTTCAGCTCGTGACGTGCCCTGAACCCATCCTGCATCCAGGTCAGACCCAGCTTTCATGCTCAGCACAAGGGTCCTCTGTTTAGCAAAGTACTTGCTGCCTGGAGCTACAGAAGGAAATTCTTCCTTTTTTTTTTGAAATTTTTATTTGATTTTCCCTCCCTCATTCCTTTTCTTCCTTTCCCGAGTTGTTTAGCTGGGGGTCACTGATATCTATTCCAGACAGGCATTAAAGTGATGAGGGAGGGTTGGCTGTCTGCAGCATATCCAGCTGTGGCCTTGTTCTGCCTGGTAAATGGAGTTAGACATGGAATAAGAACAGAGCACTGATCTTATCCATGTGTCAGGAGAATTAAAGGGCCAAAGTCAATTAGAAATTCTGAAAGATCTCAGTGCATTACAAATAAACTTCATTTTAATTGATTACCTGATCCAACATTCTGGAAGGAGGAGAGGTTACTTCTGTTTGGCATCATGTTTCTCTTCTATGGGATGGTTAAAATGACACTAATTTGAGTGAACCAGATAAATTTTGACCTGCAAATAAAGTAAAAAAGGAAAAAAAACGACATTGTGTTAAGAAGTGTATCCTGGGAACATTTTTCGAGTGCATAATATAGAACACAATTGGCTTTTCTTATAGTAAAATTTCCAGAGACAACTCAAAGAGAAATATGTTAAAAGGTATTTGGAAAGGACACTCCAAGTTTAATATGGTGACTGGGAAAAAAAAAGGGCCAAACCTGTCTGCAGCTGGTTTATCCTTTTAAAAGTACATATAATTATTTTGATAACAAGCCATTATCTATGATCCTGACTCTGTACAGGCAGTTACTAGTCACAGCTCCTGAGTTTTGTCTGTAATCCTGTGGCTTCCTTAAGAAATCACTAACAAAGTTGGACTTCACTGCTGAAGACTTTATTTGGAAAGCCCATATCCCAAGTTCAGCCCACGCAACACCAGCATCCTGCAATCATGAATAAACCTATGCAAAACCAGGTATGTGATCCAAAACAAAGAAAATGTTTTGGCATGCAATGATTTCTGAGTTTCCAAAGAAGCCAGACTAGGAATGCAAAGGGAAACTTGAAAGTTTATTTAACATCAAGTTAAAAAATTGATATGGCTACAAGAGAGATTTAGTTTAAAAGAAATGCCAAAATTGAATCCCAGCCACTAAAAACTAAAATTAAATCTAAATCCAAATAGAAGACCTCTAGTGAGTTGCTCTATTAACAGATTTATTTATTTTTTATATACATCTGTTTTTAAAAGAAAAAAAAAGTTTAAATTGCATCAAGTGACAAAATTAATGGCGACCATCTGTAGGTCCTCTGGGCTTAGCTCTGGACAAGCAAATAGAAACGTGTCAGAAAAACAAGTAAAGAATGGAGACAGATGTCTGGGCTGTCTAGAGACAAGCCACCTATTTAATTAACTGCAGTCATCACAGCCCCAAGGTTGCAGGTCTGTGGTGCACAGACTTTCTGTGCCACGCTTTTTCATGTGATTCTCCCGGGAGGAGCGGCCCGGGAGAAGGGAGCTGGCTGCTGATCCTTGCAGAGGGAGGCTCCTTCTCTCTGACCTCTGGCTTTTGCCTCTCCTGCTCCCCGCAAGCTGCTCTCCCAAGGGAGGCCAGACCTTTCCCTCTGTTCCCCCAGGAATCCCCCTGTGCTGGCCTCATTTTGCAATGCTTTTTCTTCCTCTATAGAGGTAATTTCTCAGTCCTAAGGAAAGTTTTAACCTCACTGTGCATATTCTGCCCCTCACAGCAAGATGCAGGTTCCTTTAAGATCACATAATCTGCTGTTCCTGAAAACAGCACTGCTCTCCAAGGAGCCAGAGAACAGGAGCCCCTGCCGAGTGCTGCAGCTCCTGAAGGGACTCACCCACATGTCCAGGCTCTCCAGCACAACAGGACTGAAATTCTCCAGAGCAGCTGACGGGGAAGAACCTGGGCAGCAGAGAGCTTTTCAACCCAATTTTCATCCTCAAAAGGTTATTTTATTGACATGAAACATTTATACCATCCTTTTTACCTCATTTGTCTTCCAACCCATGGACAGACCCCTTCCCTAGTTTCTTCCAGCCTGCCCCAGATCCTCCAAACTCAAAGCCTGCACAGCCTCCCAGGCACCCAGCTTTGCTGGAGCAGGGCTGGGGACTGCCCCTGGACCCCCAGCACAGCAGCAGCCACAGGCAGCTGACCCCAGCAAGAGGTGACAGCGGCTCTCCCACTTGTCTGCAGACCAAACACTGAAGGATCAAGACACAAATCCAGTTAATACTGCCATTGTGTTGACACCTTGGCATATTACTTGTATTATCTCTATTAAAAATACTGCACTTTGTGCCCAGAGGTCCCCAGAAAAGAACCAAAAAATTAATTTTTCAGGCCATGTTCAACTTAACACAGAAAACTAGAGACACTCAACATTTCACAGTTGTCTGCAGCAAAGGTGTCACTGTATCATTGAACAGAAAACCAAAACAGGGACAACTTGGAATTAGAAGACAGAACAAAGGGTTGGTTAAAAAACCAGGAAGATTCATTGCATTTCCCATGTCTCTAATATTACTGATTTATGGTAAAGATCACCAAAAACCTCATCTCTCCTATCTTGTGAGGTGACAGCTACCACTTAATCAATGTGACAAACATTAAGGAGAGCACAGCTGAAAGGGAAGGGCTTCTACGCAATTAAAAATTCAATCTTTTATTCAGTTTTGTGAATACTTGGGTTTTCTAATAACCTTTTTTAAGGTTAAATATTTATATGGTTTCATTTCAGGTTTGAGAACTCATTACACATCTCCTTTCCTAGAGGATGAGAGATCAGAGAAGTCATCACTTAGTAATAATTGGATTTGAAGGGGAAAAGAACTTTTTAAAAAACTTTTCACTGTGAGCAAAACCAAGAAACAATCAATGAATTAATGAGCTAATGTAACAAACAGCTCAAAATCCACAGTCTATCTGCTCTCATGAAATCATATTCTTTCAGATGAGGTTATGCAGGGCCTCCAGCAAGGCTGACTCTCGTTACAGAGCAAATGGCACACTCTCCCTTGTCTGGAATGAAGCAAAATTATTTCATCTGGGATTTATAAAGTCATCTGAAGTGAATGTATACAGCATTACCAATCATGTTTCTTCTCTACAGTGCCCACGCCAAATTAAGTTTTGTTTCACTAACGACCAGAAGAAATAGTGATTCACAACTCAAGCAGAGAGTCAAACAAAGGATTCCAATTTTAAAATATTATAACACTGGGTGACTTTACAGTAAGAACTCCTTTCCCTTGTGCAGTGGTTTAACCCCAGCTGGCAAGTCAGGCTCCCCAGTTGCTTGCTAACCCCCACCCAGGATGGGGGAGAGAATCATAAAAGAGGGAAAACATGTATTAAATTAATGACAGTTGGATAGATAAAGCAAAAGTAATTTACAAAGCAAAGCAAAGCAAAATAAGGAATTAAACCCCTAGGAAAGCAAAAGTTCCGTCACTCTGAATGTTTGAGGCCCTTTTTCCTTCTTCTCCCAGCTTTATATGCTGATTATGATGCCATAGGATGTGGGATATCCCTTGGGCCAGCTGTTCCAGCTGTATCCCCTTCAAACTTCCCATGCCCCCTCAGCCTCCTCACTGGTGTGGTATAAGAAGGTGAACAGTCCTTGAATCAACAGAAACACTACACAGCAACAACTGAAAACATCAGTGTGTTATCAACATTATTCTCATACTAAATCCAAAACACAATGCTGTAGCAGCTAGCAGGAAGAAATGAACTGTACCCCAGCCAAAACCAGGACACTTTAGTGCAGGAGCCAAAAGCTGTAGCTCAACCAAGCCACAAGTACACTACCTGTGTACACAGCACTTCCCAGCATTTCATCCATAGATTTAGGGAGACGTTTTCCCAGCACATAAGCTTCTCACTTATTCTTTACTTCTGCATGGGCTGAGACCCACCTCCCTTTAGCACAGTCTGCTCTGGCACCCACTTTGCTCTTATGTTACCAGTCAAGAGGGTTGCAGTGCCTCAGGCATCTCCAAGGCCCATCTCTGACTGATAATAAACAGTTTTAAACAAAACTCTCAGACTTGGCCATCTATCTTTTAAGGCTTTTCTGCTCTTCATTGTTTTTTCATTTTCAGTTTCTCGCTGAACATTAACAGTGGCTCCCTACAGCTCTTGGCACCTCTACTATCTCTGACATTTCAGTTCAGAAACTCCTACAGCAGTGTATTGCCACTCCTGGAAAACAGATGAAACCCCAACTGATGGAGGGTGAGGACAAAAGCCCATCACTGGCACCGCCTGCACATCATTAGAGTTTCATTTGTTCTGCAACAAGATCTTCAAATGATTAGGGTCTGCTTCAACTATTCCAATAAAAGACACACTGTTTTGGAAACAAGAAAGCCTCTTGAATTTTCACACTCTGAACAAAATTTGGTGAATGAGTGCTGATGGCTTCAGCGTCTGGCGATTTCATTTCCCACACCTACGTGCATAAACAGACTGTTCCATCACCAAGCTCATTTACCTTTTCCCTGTGTAATCTGAGGACAATGTACTTACTCCTGATTAAATCAAACCTGTTTTTATTCCTGATTTACTCTGCTTATTTACAAACAAAAGTCTTGATAGGCTCAATCTGATAGCAAAGTAAAACTCACTGGAATCTACTGTTTACCTCCGAAACACTTACGTGGAAATCCACCTTCCCCCAAGCCCACTGTCATACTAAAACAATATATTCACAGAAAGGCACCTGCATTAATTTGGTGGAGATTCTGTACCCATGAATGGACACATCCTTATGAGACAGCAAAGTCATCTCTGCCAAAAACTGGACAACTCAGCAAGGCTGTGATCTGAAAGTTGCCTTAAACATCCTTCTTCATTTCCTCTTCCTCCTCCCCCACAACATAATACACTAGACCCCAAACTACACCTAATTTCTTGCCAGCATAGTCCTGAAATCTGTTCAGTCCATGTCTTTTCAAGATATAAATCCTGCAACACATAGGTCCTTGCATCCAAGTGAGCATAAGGTCTGGTTACAGACAGAGTGTTTTAGTTCCTAGAACTCACAGCTTGGCACCTTCAGCAACACTAAATAAATTAAAAGTCAAATATCTGTGAATCATATTTGACTAAGTCACTCCCTTGAAATCCTGCAGGTTTCCGATGTGGAAAAGGGAGTGGCAGAGGAAGTCGCTCTTATGGCTTACCTCTTCCTCTGAGAAATTATCACTTTGGATACTGGAGCAGAAGGAGAAATAAAACAGTGCAACAGAAAACACCCTGAGTAACATTATCTCACTCATAAACCACATATATTTTACTGTAATAACCCACCTGACTACTCCAAAAATTGCACTTAAATTTGACATTTTTAATTACTCTGTCTTACTGTTAAAACATGATTCTCTCCTATTTGATAAGGATTGATGTTGCAGGCATTGCCACATCAATTGCTCTTTCCAATAGATGGACATAATCATTTTAATCAGGTCACGACAGCCGACAATTTTAAATGCCCTTCAAAAATGAAAACATTCATTACCATGTAAACACTACGGTTGGGTGACTACAGACTGAGGGTCGAGCCACTGATGTATGAGACACAAATAAAAATGCTGGGGAAAATGCTGAAGCTTTCTAACTTTTGTGCCATAACATAGCTACTATTACCTGAAACTGAAACTGTTAAAGCACTGATTTCAGTGAATCTAAACTAATTCCTATGCATTTGGTAAGACAAGATACTCGACCACCTACTCAAACAGCACTACTTAGTAGACATCACTGCCCCTCCTTACCTTAGAGTCACACTAACCACCGTTTCATCTGGAGTAGCTCACTGAGATAAGCTGAAGGAAGAAGGAGGGTTAATTCTTTTCTGCTGGAACAAAAGCCCCAGACAGGTAGGAACATACTAGAAGAGATTTCTGTTAAAACAATGAACTCCTTTCATCATGCAGAAAGACAGGGTTGACAGAGGACAAGCCAAACTCCAGCCATACTCATCTTTCCTATTTTGGTACCTTTCTGGTAGCTAAGTTCCAGAGTCAGTTATCTGACCCAATGACTGTATCATCTCATGACAGTAGTGACAAGCTCCCTGGTATCATTCTGATGCTATTTCATTAACTCCTTTCCTACTGAAAAGTTGAGTATGCTCAAAAGATTTGCAAACTGAAACTTTAAAGTTTCACACAGAGATGGCAAATAGAAAGCTCTGCTGGTGGGCTGTGACTGCTTACTGTGCAGACTAAGAAAACCCAAACCAAACAACATAGCTGGTGTACAAATAAATACACTTAAATACTCTAGACCAATATAATTCTCACTCCTGAAGCCAAATAAATACAGATTTTCTTCATCTAAAATATCAGGAAGGGTATTGAGTGCAAAACAATTATGTATCCAAATTCATATCATACAGGAGCAGAAATTCCATCTGTACAAGAGCAGAAAGACCTTAAAGAGAAGTTTCTCTGTTCCCACCCTACTTGACATGACAAACCTGCTCCTAGGGCACCCCTGAGAAATCCAATGAGAACAGGTAGGTAAGGCCCAGGAAATCTAAGCAAATAGAAAAACTAATCAAAACAGCTTAATCCACTCTTATTCTTTTTTTTTTTCTTGGATGTCCTTACCATTTTTCTCCCATCTACTGCATTTTCCCACTCTCAGGCAACCTTTGCCCATGATCTGCTTTCCTCTGTGCTGATTTCTTTCACTGCCACTTTGTGCCTGTCACTTCCTTACGTTAATCAGTTCTCTCCAGTGCCCACTTATTCCGACAGCTTCTGTCTCTCCTGTTCGCTCGTCCATTTCTCCTCAATTTGTCTCCTTCCCGGGATGCTTGCCCCATATTTCCAAACGTCCCCTCCAGCTTTTAACGCTTCTTCATTTCCCAGCACTCTCAGGGCAGCAAGCCTGCCCCCAGACTAAATGCTTCTCATCACACGTGCTTGGCAAACCCCACCACGGCAGTGACAGCTCGGGTGGCACCCGCCGTGGCTGCTGTGCTGCCAAGCCATGGGTCTGCCTGCACCAACACCGGGCAGCATTTATCAGCAGGTCCCAGGACTGAGTTCCCTCAGGCGAGGAACAGAGGTGCTACACCTGCAGTTACACTGTTTACTATAATAAAGGAAGTTAAATGAAGTGGTTCACTTAAAAACTGACTCCACCTGCAGGAGACCTGAGCAAGAAAAAAACCCCCAACTTGGTCATATTTACACAGCTCACTCTACACTGTAGTCTCTGGAGGACCTTCTTTCTACGGGGGAAAAATCCCTTTGGATTTCTGTGGCATCTTGGATGTGCTCCACCAGTCCAAAACAAATCCTAAATGAACAGCACCTGCTCAAAACACCCAGAACATCGTTTTGTAGCTGCTTGTTTAATTCAGTGGGAAACACTGTTTGCCTTGCTGGCAGTTACTACACACCAGAATTAACCATTCATTTTAACAAATTAAAATGGAAATAATACACTACATGTGCAGTGAACACAGCATTAATCTCTTCATTAGCAATCACCAGCACTTGCCCACACCTACTTTGATTACTTCAGCTTTTCTCTGGATCTTCAAGTGGAAAAGACAAAAAAGATGTTCCTATTTAAACATCTTCAGTCCTTCTCATCCAACTCCAGCCTGCAACCTTTAGCTCACCCAATCTCCACTTCCCATCTGAACCCAAAATACTTTAAATTTTTCATGATGGGCTTTGCTCTTTCTCAACAACAGTCAGCTGATGCCTTTGACTACTTCCAAGGATATGGTCAATAATTGTATCTGATAAGCATAGGCAGTAACTGATAATGAAAAAAAATGACCACTCTTCCTGCCCTGGCTGATGGCAAAGATTTCCATTTTCTCAGTAAAAAGAGACACACGAATAAGTCGATTTAGCATTTGTCAAAATGGAAGCAGAATGAATTACTGGTGTAGAAAAGGAACTGTGTAAAATGAACTATATAGAAAAGGTAGGATGTGATGCCTGACAGCCCTAAAGGTATCTCTTTTTCTGTAACCCTCTTAGCTCAGACTACCCCTCCCCACGACAGCAAAGGTAGGCACTCTCCCATCTTCTGATCACTTATCTCCTTTCCTTCCTACACTGCTTCCTTCTGCTGTGAGAAAGTAAGCCCATCCTCACCCTTTGCAATTCCATTCTATCATGCCTTACTTCCTCCCATCTCTGATCCTTTCCCATCTTAATAACTCATTTTTGAGGACATTATCCACAAGAATATAGAGAATGCAAAAACTAGAAAGTTCACTAAACAGGAAAATCTGCAAAAAAGGCTGCTCTTGTGTCCCTCTTCCTCCAAAGGAGAGTGAAGGTGTGGACAAAAATGAAATATTCACCATGTTCTGACTGGCAACATGTTCACCTAGATGTCCTGAAGATGCAGACACAGAGGATTTGGGCACGTGCAGAGTCAAGGCACAGAGACAAGATGACAGGTTGACAAGATGAGCATTTGGGGGAAAAAGGAACTGGTGACAAAAGCCATGTGTGTGAGATCAAGCAAGCACTCAGTGGCAGGAGCAGAAAGCCCATCTCTTGAGTCTTTATGTAAGCGCAGACAGTCTATTTACACTTCTGCACATGGGTAAATTCCTCAGGCAGCTTTAGGGCAGGAGAAGGAGCGGGGACCGCAGCTTCCACCCGTTGCTCCCTTTGCTCGTGGGCAGCAGATATCTTCCCGAGAAAAGCTCTGATCTCCGAGCTGAACTCACCACCGAGCGCGGGGCTCCGGGCGCCGCCGAATCCCACCCGGCTGCTGACAGGGCTACACGAGAGGGGACTTAGGAGCTCTGAATTTGTCAGGGGACAGGGAGCCCAAACCCCCGATTTTCGTCCGCAAGCCGATCCGCCGTAACGCCGGGTTCCTGTTACTAAACTCCGGCGATGCCGAGACGGCATCCATCGCCGGCTCAGCGCCGGGAACCCATCCCCGCCGGGCACGGCAGCCCTCGCACAGCCGCAGGAGCCTTTATAAGCCACCAGCCGAACAAAGGATCGCGGACAAAGAGCCTTGTCCCACGTCTTCCCCTCCACCAGGTAGATTATTTACGATGGAAAACCAAACCAAGCAAAGCCAAGCCCCGCCGTTCCTCCCTCGCTTCCTCGGACCTCGGACCGATGTCCCCGGCGCCCCCGGGGCAGAGGCTTTGTTCGCCAGCGGGGACGCGGCAGAAGCGGGGGAACACCCGGACAAAGAGGGAGAAGCGTCTGGTGACGAA
>VXBC01005611.1:726758-804176 GCA_013399945.1 Ploceus nigricollis | reverse complement strand
CTGCCTGTTCCCGTGTGCCACGAGCAAACGGAGCTTGCTGTGATACACTTCCTGCCTTACGTATTCCAGGGGATATTTTACTTGGCTAGAACCGTAACTTTACTACAATATAAACTTTGTAATAATTCATTAGCACCTGAAATCTGTATAGTGACACCCACAATACTAGAGAATATTAAAAAAAAAAGTGCCCTTGACTGTTCTAGTGTCTACTCTAGTTTACTATAAAAAGACAAGAGTTGAGACTAATTACTCTAAAAGGCCAGAACCTAGATGGTCTCTTCTGTGATGCCTCCACAAACATCCCAGTGTTTCATTTTCCACTAGCATTGAACCTGCTCTTCTGTTTTGTTCACTGAGCAAGCAAGGCACTTAAAAAAATAAAGGCATATGTGTGTAATAAATGCAGAATTAAGGACATGCTCACAGTTGGTAACACTGAAAATTTTAATCCTGCCACAGCCAGAACCAAAAGCAGCCAGCCTTCCCTTCATCTCACATGATCTTCCTTTTCCTTTTAAGTGGGAAAAATTGTAAGTAATAGCCTGCAAAAATGTCCCTAGGGAATGTGAAGCCTAGGAGTATGGAAAGCTGCAACTTTGCTCTTGCAGTCAAACTGTTGCTCTGAAGGACCTGTGATATGTCGGCTGAAATGTTCCTTCACTTAGTTCCTACCCAGTAGGTGAGGAGGCAGCAAAGCTGGGTAAGGCAGACCATATGTTTCCCCTGCTACCTGTATGCTGTGAAAACTTTGTCTAAATCAGTGTCATCTGTTTCTTTTCAGCAAAAGAAATAAAAATACAGAATAGGACTTATTTCTAAAATAATAGTAAGTACTCAAAATAATAATAAGTACTCAGCCATAGCTGAGGTTCTAAAATAACTTGTTACATTGTAATGTTTAACAGGCAAGAGTCTGGCCATATAAAACAACAACAAAAACCCCGTCTTACATTTTATGAGTAGGAAATACTTAAAAATTAGGAAACAAGAGAACCTCCATAAACTAAAGAGCTGAAAACTCTTGTTGGAGCAAAAGAAGCAATGCTACTATTAAAAAAAAAAAGTCAGAAAAAGTATATGGAAACTTGCACGAGAGCTACGAGTCATAGATGGGTTCAACAGTCCATCTAGCTAGCATTAACAGTTTTCATGGCAATTGTACTTCAACATCAACATATCACAGAGGCTTTTAAAATTCTCCATCCTTCAGTATGCAAGCATGCCCAATAAAAGTTTAGTTTCCATGGTAATTCATATAAGTAGAAATCAAATGTTGGAATGTTTACAAAAAGCATGCTTTAATCAGGAGCATTGCAAATGGTAATAAAATGCCATTTTGTTACCATACTTCCATACCATGCTTCTGTAAGATAGGTGAGATCACTTCAGCTGCTTCAGAACTGAAGTAATCTCTGAGCAGGCACCCGCAGTCACCACCTCTGCATTACCTGGTCCCTTACCTTCACAGATTTTATCCACATCAGGTGTGGACCAGACTGCATTTCTGTCAAATGAGCCAGAGCCCACAGCTGGGAGTTGGTTCAGCCTTTTGTTACCTGCAGGAGGAGAGGCGATTCCCAGCCTGACAAAGTCGGTTGAGATAAAGCTTCGCATTGATGACTGGGTGCTGTTACACCCAGCCTTTTCTTTGGTGGCAAAACTGGTCTGGTGTCTTCCATTTTATGCCTTAACTACTCATTTGGATTCATAGTCTATGATTTGTTACATTCTTTGGTGGGGTGATGCAATTATTTATTAAAACCAGATCAAGAAAATGATCCGGGTGAAACCCCTTCCTTCCCAACACCTCTACATCTTCTGAAAAAGGTCCAAAAAGTACTTGCATTAGAGTGATTGATAAGAAGAGAAACGTCTAGATCTGAGCAGTTGTGCTTGAGACTGAACCTCTGTTTCTTGAACCAGCATCACCAACACACCAATGGATTATTAAGTTGCACCCTTTTTGAACAAACCTATCACAACAATTGAAGTCATAAGGATTCAGTGCTTTCCAGGATGTAACCGGAGCATTTTGGACCACTTGTTTATAGCTTGAAAACCTGAACTTTGGGTGAAACTTCAAAGTAAGCAGTGATTCCTCTGCTGTAAGCTTCCTCATTTTGAGGCAGTGTAGCAGGCTGGATTCTAGGTTATGAAAGAATCTTGATTTTTAAGGCTCGTTGGGAATCTGCAAAATCAAAAGGCAATGTGGAGGATGACTGCATTCATCAGTATCATTCTGGTGAAAAAAAAATCACACCCTGTAGTTACACTGGTCATCCTTGTTAAAAATCTAAAAATCTCTTAATGCAGCACTCAATAGAAATGCATATCAGTAATAAAAGAAGTTGGGGTTCAACCAGTGAAGTGTTCTTGTGACTCGTCCTGAAACTTCCTTGAACTGTCACACGAGAGCTATCAAGGAGAAACTGCCTGGGGAAAATAAGTTACATGAGTAATCAAATCTCATGCTTCAGGGCACAAGTCAATTGCTGGAAGGGTCAAGAAAGGAATTTCCTTACTCTCTTCCTTTGCACAGTTGTACACAATTAACTGGGTTGTAATTGCAAGGCAAAAAAAAGCGATTATATTTTGCATGTTTTCGGAATCATCAGGTACTAGCTGCTTTTGCAGCTGAATTCAGAGCTTAAGGGACAGGTCTGGTAGGTGGGTTTTGTTGCACTTCTGTGAGGTTTTGCCTATATTTACAGTGCATTTGGGACGTTTCCTCTTCCTTTATGCTGACTGCCTAGCCCACAGTATAACTCTGTTGCAGAACTACCATTAAAGGAAGACTAATTTAGACAGTTCATTTTCTGTTAATAATCAGTAGTTACCTTAAAAAAAAAATCCCTCTGTCTATAATTGCACAACTCATAATGACTCATTTAAGTAGCAGCAGTGTTGTATCCATAATGGCCTAAAGATATAAACAAGACAAGATTTGTCAGAGAGGCAACCATTTTTATTAAGCAACTCGACCACTTAATGCAATAGAGGAGCACGCTATTTCTTCATTAAATGGGGTATTTTAGGAATCAAAAGAATTTTTGCTACCACAGTATGGACATTGCTTCGAATCACAAGAGCACTCCCCTATTAGCTTGTGTATGGTTCTCTGTCTTCACAGCTGATTAATTGCTTCCCTTTCCTAGAATCAGCGTGTGCAGTGGTCAGTGGGGGTGGCTTAGGGCTTCTTTCTTAGCCAGCTCTGCTACTGCTGCTAAGCTCTCTACAGTGCTAGTAAATTGTTTTTTCCTGCACACAAGTACGTTTTTGATATATGATCTATGAGAAAACACGTTGCAAACTACAAGCACTAGTAAAACCTTGGTCAGTGCTCCTCATAGATGCCAAAGCAGTAGGAAAGCAGTTGGCACAAGACATGGTGCAAATTCTGTAGCTACACTGGTTTACAATTATAGTCACAGATTAAGACAGCTAATAGTTTTGTACTCAGTGGTTGGATACATGGGTACTCTCATTCCATATTTGCCCCTTCCAGTCTTATCTTTTACCCAGCAAGCAATAAACTGATTCATAAGTCCTTACAGGCACAGAAGTTTGGGACCTTATGATTTCCTTCTGATTCCAAGCTAGGGAAGTTTTCTATTCTCCTTTGGTCTCTATTTATCAAATCTGGATGCATATGTAACAGTACTGTGGGTCATGTCAGTAAGACAGTACTTCCTTTAGTAGGAAGTGAGAGGAAATCTAAAGCAATTTAAGCTATTTGCCCAAGGTTACACAAGAAATCTCAGTGAGGGCATGGTGTGGAACAGAAGAACCAAAGTTACTACTTTAATTTCACAGTTAATCTGTGTAAAGATGGATCTCTCTGTGCTGAAATAAATTCTCATTTGTTTTCTTCCTCCTGCAAAAAAAGTATGCTTTCCCTTCAAGTGAAATGAAATTCATTAATATGGAGTCAAAAGAGGAAAAACAATCTATTTGTATCAAAAAAGAAAGATGGTTGCCAAAACTTCTTTCATTCTGTTCGGAGTCATTTGGGCTTTTGTAAAGGAAAAAGCTTTGCCTACTGAGGTTTAGATAAAATATATTCTCACAACTTATTCATGAAGCTGTTTTTGCTGACAAGTTTTTATATGTCTGTTCAGAAGGGTTGTAGAGGTTTTATTTTCAGCAGGTGGCCCCCAAATGTGGAATTATGTCCCATTAGCAGCACAAAGAATGACACAATATTGCTACTACTTTCTCAAAAGAATAGGGGCAGAATAAAATGCAGAGATATATTTTAGCCTCAGATTTCTGGGTTTTTTTTCTCCTAACAGAGGCAGGATTAAAAGCTTCTGAAAAATGTAAATTAGAACAATTCTCTCCTTACATAGCCCTTACTTAAGGTTGCCTTAAATGCTTAGACAAAATATACTAAACCCAAAGACAGACATCCTGAAGACGTGCTAATACCCAAGGTAAAATCAGCCTAAGCTGAAATAGAAGTCAAACAACAACCCACCACCACATGGCTTTCCCACTGCACTTGCACCCCCTTCAACCCTAAAGGTATATCAGGATAGTGGAGAATGTCACAGAATGCAATACGTTCATCTCCTAACAGAATATGCAGGGGAAGGGGAAGCTGGTCCAGGATTTCCCCCCAGGTTTTTAAGGGATGGGTGCTGTACAAGCCTGGCTCCTGAGGCCAGGATATATGTGCCCTGTGCCAGATTAATCTGTATTCTGTTCTTGCCTTTCCTCCTTGTGTCAGCCCCAGTTTGGGTTACCCTGGGGGATAGTGGGGGACCGTGCCCAGCCATCCTGCAGGTAACACTGTTCCCTGTGCCTGCTGTTGGATGTGCCACCTGCCCCACAGGGTCTGTCACAGGCCAGTAGCAGGACTGGGTTCTGGCAGGCTGGGCAGGGGACGAAACTGTGGGAGGGCTCTGGATCACCTTGTTCTTTGTGCAGGCTGCAAACTGCTGGAAGAGCTTTTGGTACCTGAGCTTAGTGTAAAGAAAGTAAAGCACTTGGGTACTTCAGATTCAGAGCTCTGCATCTCTCCATCTGCCCAATTGTTGGTGAGTGGGAACTCTGCTCCTTAACCAGAAGCCAAAGCTTTACAGGGCAGCACACCAGCTAATGGTACAAGGTAAAAACTGAAAAGCAAATAAACACAGATATTTTGGGAATATGAGTAGTTTGAAAATGCTGTTTTACAGGAGCTGAGCCATGTAAAGTCTGCTGTCTTATGCAGATGTCCTTTTCTATGCTGGTCCCCACAGAGCACCTGTCCCGCTGTGCTGCTCTTGGAGCTTGGGCACCCCTTTTCCACAGAGCCCCATATGTGCTCTTTGCTCTGGGATGCACCGCTGTGGCCACGACTCCACACATTTCCCATGAAGGGAGTCCCACTGACTGATGTAGGATTAGGCCCACAGGAAGTAATAAAATATACTTGCTGATCCCACAGTATCACAGGAAATTAACATATGACAATATTTAGCACATTGTTTTAATAAATTCTAATTTTGTACTGTAGCTTAAAGACCACTGTAAAATCTGAGCTAGGAAGCTGGGGGTAGTCTGGCTTCTTTGTCATAACGCCTTGTTTACATGTTCCTTTTTTTTTTTTCTTCTTTGTACTACTGAAACCTTAAAGCACTCAAGGGGAGGCATCTCAGTGTTGGTGAGCAACAACCTTCTTTTTGGTTGCAAGCTCCTCAGACCATCCTGTAAACTAGAAACCTGTTCTAAACAAAAAGAGAAATGCACTATTTCACTGATACACTTTGCTAACAGGACATAAACTACTAAACAATATCAAATGGGGACACAAAAGTAGCCCATAGGAGCCAGGCAATTAATGCATAAAGAGAGAGGAGGAATGACAGCAGATCCTCATTAGACTTAGAAACAGTTTGTCATTAATGTATTTTTTTAAACTTCAGAATTTTAATGGGAAAAAAATGTTTATTTATGCCTCCAATCTCCTCTTTAGTTAACGGAGGCTTCAGGTTCCCCCTCCCCCTTCATTTCTGTAGAGGCTGCCAAGTTTTCCCAGAGCTAAAAGCAACAACTTTCTGTTAAACGTTACTTCATGCTTCTGGTATTAATCTAATAGGAGGCTGGATGGGGAGGAGGGGGAAGCTGCAATGAAAGCTGATTTCCTGCCATGCAGTGGGAAATCCATAGAAAATTCAGATCTAACACTAATTTTAACAGCTGGATGACTGCTTTGGCTTTTACTTGCCATAGGAACATACAACTGCATAGGGGTTTTTTGGTTGTAAAAACAAAACAGCTGTCAAGCAAAAGGCAAAATAAAAAGGAGGCTTGCATTTGTAAATTCCCCAATTAAAGCACCCTTTTCCACTACTCTAGAAATATCAACAAATTTTGCAAATTGTCTCTTATTTCTGTTAACATTTCTAATATGAATATTCATGAAAAGAGAAAATATCCAAGGAAATTGTCTTGCTAATAAGCATTTCAACAAATATTTACTTGGGAAGTGCTCCAGCGACCACGTTGAAAAGGGCATTAGTGAGTTTGAGAATCACACAATAGAGACATTTAAATAAATCTCCTTGATGGAGATGAAAAAAATCATAACAAAACCAGTAGATTGTGAACACTCAACATATAAGTGAGAGAAAACTGTCCTGTAGCTGTCCTGGCCGTAGACAACATACAGCACAGGACTGTTAGCAGCACATCTCTCAGGCTTGACTATTCTGTTAATAATTGTTTGGAGAGTGATGGCCACAAACATAATCCTTTATCTTGACTATTTAAAATAATGGCTGTTTTCTTCTTTCTGGAGCTTGTTGCTCCACCTGTTTCTTACACACCATATGGCTCAAATCACGACATATTGCAGAAGATTTTTTTTACATTGATGCAAAGAAAGCTTAATACAGTACACATGCTGAAATTAAATGCTGTTTTGCAGATGAAGCAGGGCTATAGCTCGTGTTTGTATACAAGGAAGGACCCTTACCACAGATTATATTGATTATAAAGCTTTACCTGCCCGCTGATGCATGCAATCAACAGAACATGGCAGCTGGTTTTTATGTCCCTAGCTGCAGCCAGCTGTTAGGCTGAAAGTGTTAAGTCACCCTTTTCATCAGTCCCAGGCTTGCATTAAGCAAACTGGAGGACTCTCAGGAGCAGCGATGCCTGAGAAATCCCAGAAGCCAATACCCAAAACATGAAGTTATGCTGTGTGAGCAGTGAGGCTTCTCGAGGGGCAGATAAGCACAGGGCTGGAACATTTGATAGTCTGAAGTACTGATGGGCAGGAGAGACGAGGAACGAAAGCCTGGAAAATGAGAGAATGAGAAAAGTTCCTGTGGATATCACATTAGAAAGAAGTTTGAACAGATGAAGCTCTTAGGGTGTTGAAAAGGCAGAGACCTCTAAAAAGAAAATTGTTTCCAGTTTCTTTATTTTGTGTTCCTAAACCCCAGGACATTATGCATAGTTTTTAAGTCAACAGGACTATTGCCATTGCTCTCTCTGTACTCCAAAAATTCCAGCTGGTATCAGGTTTTCCTTGTAATGGAAACAAGCTGGCAGAACTTCAAAGTCTTGATAACCGTTTATACAGAGAAAGGACAGGAACAGTTAGTTATACTTCCCTATTAAAAATGTTGTTTTCACCTCTCAATTTTTTTTGTAGAAGTTGGATAGAATTTGGCAATGAAATGGTGTCACTTCTATCTGGTCAAAGCTCAGGAAGAGAATGTCAAAATGTAGCTGTACTGGAATTTGTTTGGAAAAGGCTATCTGAGAGCTCAACTTTTTGTTAAATATGCCATGACCAGGGGCTATGAGCACCATGAAATCCTTGATCTCAGTTGGACACCTTTTAAATGGCTAAGAAACTGAAATGGAAATTTGAAAAATAGGGATATATGCATATCCTATTTCTTTATTGGAAAACACAGAAATCATGCAATCCTGATAAACACTAAGACAGTATGAACCCTCCAAAGAACATAGGAAACTGAGTGAAAAAATGTTAAGTGAAAATAACACTTTAAAATAAATTTGCCTTTGATTAACAAATCCAGTTCAAACAATTCCATCTGAGTCTTAAGCTTTTCTAAGTTTTTACCACAGTAGGATTGTAGCTTCAGTTTCAAAACTTTCCATTTTTACTTATCTGAAAAAAATATTTCTCTTTTAAAAGTACTACAGTCCCTCATTTATTTTCTTCCTTCTTTTCTTCTTTCCTGATCATATGCAACAGCAGAAATGGCCTTTGTTAGCTTTCTCTGGGCTGGCAAGAAGCCCAAAGATCCAGCTGACAAAAACCTCAAGTCAGCAATTCCAGCGTGAAAAATGTCCCTTTCAGAGCTCCCGTTTCACAGGATCCCTGTCACGGAGCATCTCAGCAGCTCCACACAGAAGAGCCTTGCATTGCCCTTCCTTCCAAGGTGAATTATCCCTGCTCTGTTCCTTGTGCTTCGGCGCTGAGCTCTCGTTCCCCACCCGCTGCTGCCCGGGTTTGTGCGCTGAGCTCCGGGGGAGGCTGATGCGACAGCATCGGTCCAAAACAGAGCTCCCATCAGTGGGGTCACGGGGCGAGTGCAAGGCACAGTGGGCCAGCTCCTGTGCCTCCCAGCCCTCATCACATCTGAAACAGAGCATCCTGTACTCAGAGGGAAGCAGCTTGAGAGGCTGTGTGAGCCTAGACACAGTAGGGTCAGCAAAAGGTCCCCGAGTTAAAGACACGTGTGCTGCTGTAATCCTCATCCACTACTGGATCATTGAGTTTGCACCAAAATTTCTAACACAGAAGGGTCAAGAGCTTCACAAAAGTTGCTGGTTCACAGCGGACAGCACTCAGAAAAACAAATGCTGTGAACAAACTTAAGGGTCTATCTCATGCTTTAGTTGAATAAGGTGAATTTTGATTTATTTTGTTTCTCCAAGGAAATTAAATGATTTTTGAGGAAACAAAGACCACAGTAAATAAAGACTTCACTGAACTGCACAGTGATCTGAACCACAGCTTTGCAGCACAGAAGTGGTTCATCCTGCAATCACAGCACTTCATTTAATATCAAAATAAGCACTTATTTCTCATGCAGTTTTCTTTCCTGAGCCTTTCTTTAGTGGACACAACAAGTGAACACTGTGCTTTTTGTTCTGTCTCCTCCCCTTTCCTCAGTGGTCCTTTGGTATTTACCTCCTCTCATTTTGGATTTCCTGTCTGTACCCTAGGGAAAGGATTTTCCTGTGAGAAATAAATGTCACATTGCTGATCTGTTTGGATGCCAAGAGTTCAAGCCTATCCTCCATGTGAAGCAAAGCTCTCATCTACCTGCTACCAGAAGAGTAGTGCTCTCAGATTTTTTTTTTTTCCTGAATAATTTCATTTGGAACAAGCTTTATAGAATCAATTTTCTGGTCACTAATAGAGCTGCTATTTCCATTTTTTTAAATTAAAGTGGATGCAACTGTTTTGGGTAAGTTAAGACCTAAACTGGATTGAATCTCAAAATTCAAACCAAACATCATTTTGAAAACCTACGTACTTTCTGTAGGGTCCTGCGTAGCACATATGTTTTGGTTACTGTATTTGATGTTTTGCTCTGAGAGGGGGAGAAAAGCAAGTGAGAGTACTCTGCATTTCTTCTGCACATATATAGAGAGCAGGGCACAGTGACTCTTGTAGAAGCATCCAGATATGGTGATATTAAACACACACAGCTGTTCCTGAAATTGCAGAAGGTGGTTCTGCATAAGAGAAGAAATATTCCTGGAAATTCACACCTAATTATTCATGGAAATAAAAGTCACCAGCAGGACAAGAGAAGGGAAAAAAGCTCTGCATTTGAGCAGCAGAAGTCCCAGAAGATGTGTTTGCTGACAGTTGAGACCCAAAACTTTATTCCCCTCAAACACAGATCAGAGCTTTTCATTTTTTCCGGTGATCAGAGAAAGCAAAAAGCCTCTAGCCTCTGGGCTGGATCACATCCAAGGCTGCTGAGCCTTGGGTGACTTGCTGACAGGCTTTGGAAGGGCTTGGGAAGAGAGGTGCCACCTCTGGAGAGGCAAGAAGACACACCACAATTGTGCTGTGAAGACAGAAAAGTAGTTTTTGGAAGCTCCCTGGGAATTACGTTTATGTATGTGCATGCTCAAATGCAAGGTACAAGTCCTAAATGGAGCATGTGTCATACCAGCAGGGTGCAAAAGTAGGGCTAAGGAGTGGGGTAGGATATGTTGCTTAGTGCATTTTCATTTAGAGGTCTTCAGGGTGTTTGGTGCTTAGGATATTGAAAATGCCTTAGATTTCTTTGCTACCCTTTTGTGGTATGTGATAAATGTTGCTGGATTGCTGTGATTGCAATGGCCCGACTGTGGCAAGCAACAGCCTGTGGCTTTGGTTGTGCTGTACAACTTGAAGCTGTTACAGAGCATTGGGGAGGGTTTTGTGGCTTGTGGTGTATGCAGAATGGGTGATTTGTAGACCTTCTGGGTCTAACCCCTGTGCTTGTGAGGCACTGGATTGGATGACCACAGTGGCTTATTCCATGTGCAGTGTATGATAACTCACACTGCTCACTATTTTAAGAGAAATAAATAATTGCCTTTGTTGTATTCTCACTTTGAAAATTGACTAAAAACTTCTTTAATGTACCTGAAAGAACGTCTAAATGTTGAACTGTGGGTAATGCATTCTGAAAAGCTCAGAGAAGCCAGCACTCCTGCCAGTGCATCACCGGAGAGCTCGCTGAGGTTCAGAAGAATGCAGCAGAATCATGTGCAGCCTTGCTTTAGTCTTACCTTGAACCCATTTGCTTTTCATTTTCTTCAATGTCAGTGTAACAAGAATCTAAATCTACACTTAGTGATCATTCATGGGACTAATGAAAATCAGATGCAGACAGTGCTTTAATAAAAGTCAGACTGGGTTGCAGGGGAAATTGCGTGGAGCTTGCAGACATTTTCAAACCAGAGGAACTATCTGTGAAAGGCACAGTTCAGAGAGTCTTGAACTTTGTCTCACAAACTCATAATGTTAGAAATCTCTTAAGGTCAGGCATATAAATAGACTGTCAAAAGCCTTATTTTTTCAAATAAAGACACAAGGGACAACCTTTCTGTCACAGCAGACAACCCATTCACATGCTAAATCTAGCCAACAAAACAAACATTGTGCAAAAAACCTTCTAGGCAGTGAGATAGGTGAATAACCAAGGAAAGCTCGTTCAAGGGAGAGACCATGCTGGACACTCTAGTAATCAAAGAGTAAAACTGAACTGTGATCATGCTGATTGTACAGTAAAGAAAAAAAGCAAACCTCCAAGTGCAACTCTCACTTAGCCAAATTCAACTCTGTAACAAGTAAATACTGCTATGTGGAAAGCTCCAGTAGAATTGATTTAGGCTAGGTGGGTCTGGTTTGTGTTTTATTCTGACCTTGATGTTTCCTTCTAATTGATGCTAATTTTTATTTTCCACACTGGAATCTGAAGCTGCATTCCAAATAAAAGGTTCACTTGCTTAACTACAGTTAAAAGCTGAGATACCTGCTTCTTTGCCACTGCAATAATGAGGAGATCTATCAGAGCATTGCCATGTTCTAACTGGTCAATACTTTGCATAACTTATCTCTTGCAGTTGAACTTCAGAGCAGATAACACCTTGCTTTCCTGAAGCTCCAGATGCCTGACTTCTGAAAACTCAGCTTTTACTCAGTCAGAGAGAAACTATTTATTTGGCTGTGACTTTCTTTATGCCTTCTCTGCATGCTGCCCTTTTGTCTTTCTGGTTTCTCTTCCACATGAACAGTATTCAGCCACCTGCATGTTAATTCAGCCTGTTGTCAAACCCTCCACCTACACAACACTTTCTTAAACAGCTTTGTACATACCCTCATTTTTGGGGTGGTGGCTCCTATTGTTTCAGCTATCTATTCCCTAAAGCCTAATTGCACTCTGCAGTTGATTTAAATGAACAGTGCTTGTTACACCCACTACCTTCAGCAGCTGCCAGCATCACAAGATATGCATTTTTAGTACCCAGGCAAGCCACTGTGTTTATGTCCCTCAGAACTACTCAGCAGGACACTAACCACAGATTGCAATTTTGCTCAGATACACAGATCTCTTCCCAGGGAACTTCTAGAGCTGCAGACCACCTTCCTCTACATTCCTACAGTAATGAAACCCTGTATTTAAATGCAGTGGATCCCTTTTTTTGACAAAACTAGACTCTGAATACTACAGGAAAATGACCTGTTCCACTCTACCTCTTGCTATATAAATCATTTTCCCATCCACAGCTAAATCTATTTTCCAGTTAAGTATGCCAACAGGCTGTTCTCTTTGCTGAAAGATCTGGATTTTGCCTTAACTGTAGATTCATAACTTTGTGAAACACGACTCTACACATTTCAAAATTAACCTGTATTGTCAGCTAGCTTTAATGTGGTAAGATACAGCATAGCCAGAATAAAGAAATTTTTACCTTTCAGTCAAAACTGTCTTTTATGGCAATGAGTAGAAGCTGGCTTCATTCTCTGGAAAGCTCTTGACATTGGGAACCCACATTCAAGTTCCTGCTTTGTTTATCTTAGTGGGTCTGGAGTAAAAACCTCTGGTCCAACTTGGGCAGAACTTTTAAGTGGGATCCTGTATCAGGTCAGTGCCTGATACCACAAATATTCATAAATTAAAACATCCTGTTAGCATCCAAAAGCAAACATTAGTGCAACTGAGTTAACAAGAAAAATATATGTGTAAAAAAGAACATTTCAAACAGTTCTCTTTTCACTCCAGCATTGAATAAACAAATTTCAAACTTCCAATACTGCTGAGGAGCAAGCATTGTGCTCCAGCAGTAACAGAACTTCAGCACTGGCAGCAATGGGATTTGAGCAGAAACCTTTAAGATTACACTGGTCATAGGGTATTTTCAGACTTTTGGATGGTTCTTCAGATATGAGTTTCCTAGAAGCCAAACTGTGCCAACTTGTCTCTCCCCAGCTTGTCCAGGTTTCTTTACTGCCTTAGCTTCCTGGGCAAAAGCTGACACCTGATGGAACAAAGCCTGCTGCCCCTTGCAGAGCTTCACAAAGCACAGGATGGTGCTCTGAGTGCAGCAGCAAGCTCTCCTCCCTGCGGTGCTGCAGATCCTCCACCCTGATCCTGCCCTTTGCAATCATCCCCTTTAGCACAGCTTCCGAATGCTCAGCTCTATGTTGGGCCCCTTCCAAGGCTGAGGAACAAGCCTCGTTTACCTAATGACACCAGCCTGGCCTAGAGCAGGGATGTCCTTTCTCTGACCCATTTGACAGAGGAAATTTATCAGCTTTGGAGCTTTTCCACTTTAAACAGAGACTTACTTCAATGCCGCTTGCCAAGACCTGCTCCACGGACCACACAAAGGAGCACAGTGTCATGGAAATAAATGAGCCACCTCCTTGGAATTCTTCAGCCTGCCAGTCATGCCCTGGCAGGAGCCTCACCTGGCACCTATTTTTGTCAACCAACAGGTCATAACCCGGAGGCAACATGCTGTTGCAAACAAGCTGTTCATAGGAACAAAGAAAAGTGAATGCATGGGCAGGCTTTGGAAATCCCATGGAAGTTTTACCTGATGAATGACAAGCAGATTGCAAAAACACTTAGATACTTCTGGGAAGTACCCGATCCCATAACTGCTCCATCCCAGGAAATTGCCTCATCACCAGGCAGAGCAGTCATGCTACCTCTAGCACTCTGCTCTGTGGCTCGATGAGTCTTCCTTTTCTGGCGAAATCATGACTTCACATCCACAGGTGAGGTGAAGAGCCTCTCTGTCAATTCTTTAACTGGAAAAGCCAATTATCCTGCACAGGGGGTGTAAGTTTGAGTTGCCTCAGGAAGGAGAGGAAGCTCATGCTGAACTGATTCTCCTTCCTGGATCAGAGATGGGCGCTGACACAACTCTGAAGAGAACAGCAAATCCCCCAATATATAAAGCGACAATGCAAGTGCCTGAGCCCAGGCCATGAATCTTGATTTCAAATAATCCCTTATTCCAAAGATGTTAGCATGTGATCAGCTTGGGAGAGCAAAGGAATTTTTGGCACATTTTTGTTCTTGTCAACAGCCCCTTTCCCGGGCTGTTTGCTCTCTTCAGTGGGCTATGGCTAGTAGCTAGTTTTGGACACCTGGACCAGCACTTGGAAATGCAGCCCAAGCCCTCAGTTTTTAAAAGTTAGACATGTTGCAACTCCATGTTCTTATTCTACTGTTCAAAATGGCATGTGCTGCAAAGTAGACCCACAGAGGAATCACACAGGTGACTGACAGCTGGGAATTTTCTAGTTTTCAAGCACTCAGTTCTCTTTTAATGAGATTCTAAAAACACACTTCGATATGTTTATAAAAGAAAGTTTTAAAAAGTGTTGAAATTATATCACATAGAAATTTCAGAACTTCATGTGAACCCCTGATCTCCAGAGTTGATGGCAAAGTTTGTGTCACGTCTCTGCCTTAAAGCATGAGGTACTAATATTCCTCTCTGAAAAGGTATGTACATTTCCCAAACTAAGTTGAGAGACCCTCAGTGATGTTCATTCTATAATATTCAGCATGAGCCATATGTCCACTTACTGAATAGTCCATGCTTGACTTTTGGAATTCATAACATCCAGAACAGTCAAATGGAACCCTTAATGTATATATTTTTAAAGTAGCCTTGAATGCACATATTTGTGTCTGCTCTTTCCGTAACAATACTACGCTCCTCAAGTAATGGCTGACAGACCATGGATGCTTACTATGCTTCTGTAATGGGCAGTCTGGGAGAGAGTGAGCTTTTGCAATGCTCAAGAGGAGACAACAAAACCGGCTGTTCAACTTAGCTGGCTTGTCAACACGTTGTCCCCATAATTAGCTGTGCCCTCTGCAACCTCTTATTACACCAGCTGACCTAAGAAACATCAACATCTCCTCAGACCTGAAAAGTGCAGAGTCCCGGTCAAGAAGTGGCATGAGCTCACCTTCACAGAGACGTGGTAATCCTCAGTGTGAATGACTCTTCAAGTTTAGCTGTCACTCTCCAAAAGCCGGGGTCAGGACTCAGGACTTCATTGATGAAGACATATTAAACCCTGTCCAGCTCAGAGCACACACACTGAGGCTGCTGAAGGCAGAATAACCATACAGTCAGAGCCAAGTCACACTGATATTGTATGGAGCCTATTTGGAGGCTTGGCCTCAATTAGCATATAAATGAAGTGGTACACGCAGTCGCAGCTTGCCAGAAAATGAGACAAAATAATCTCCCCAGTTTGGCAGCTCTCTAGAGCGTTTAGTTTGTGAATGAAAAGCCAGGCACACTTTGAAGCCAAGCTGGGTCCACAGCTTACAGCCCGTTGACTTTATGCGGCAAAACCAGATTTTGAGAAGTCATGAAGGAGACCAATGCTTTTCCTGCTCTTAAACTAAGTTTCCGTTATAGGAAAGTGACTTTACAGATACTCATCATCGTTCCAGAAGACTGATAGCATTTCACCTATTGCATCCACAGGCCCAGATGAGCTGTGGTATGGTCCTCCTGCTGCAGGCTTCTGGCCATTAACAGAATGCTTGATTTTATTCCAAGTAAAGGAGAAGGAATGGAAAGTTCACAGGAAAAATGATACAGAGAGATGTGACCACGTAGCTCCTGAGCTTAGACACAGACAGAAATTTTACTTAGGGATCTTTATTAGGTAAAGAAAAAAGACACAAAAACAGTTTCAAAGACCTTCAAAACTGGTGCAAAACAGCATTGAGGGAATGAGTAGCCATGTTTACTTTTATAGCCTATACAAGCCTTTTAATGTATTTCAACTGAGACAGAAGAAAGAAGGCTTGTGTTTTTGTGCAGATGCCTTTCACATTCATTAGGGTTTAGTTGTTCTTCTTTAAATATTTTCAGTTGTCAGGGGCTCAGCTCAGACGCAAAAGCAGGGGAATGTAAGCCCAAAGGTATGCAGATTTTTCCAGAGAGTAGTGCAGTTTTACTCTTAAAACTACATAGTCTGCTTTGGGTAGAATTGGATTGCTAGGAGAAAAAGCACAATATATTTAAATGCAGGTAAAATGCAAAGGGAAGATCAGTGCTGGGCAAGAGTGGTATTTTTCTTCCTACTTTAAACTCTGTTTTAAATATAGCACCTTGGAGAAAAAAAATCCATTCTCCATTTGCATTAGCAACCACAGTCAAGCCGACTTTGACTGTACACATAGCTGCATCTTGTTCCCTATCCTGGGAAAAACTGTTCTCTTCATTAAAGGGCAGAAGTCACAAGAAAATCTTAGAAGTCTCTATTAAAATCCTTTAGGCACCCTTCAACTAACTTACAGTTTCTTTCTACACTGAGTTTGTCCCTTCCCCTAGTTTTCAAGCTTCAGTTTAGTGCTTTCCTGTGATGGTGTAGCAGCTGCACTCTGGAGTTGCACAGATGATTCACACTTTGACAGTGCCCTGAGCCTCCTCCTCTGTGGGGTGAGGTGGGTGCTGTGCCTCTGCTCTTCTACCGGTTTGGCCTTGTAGGCACCTGAACATGTGGGTTCCTGTAAAAATCCAGAGTCATGACCTGGTCCTGGACTTGCTCTAGCAGTCAGGTAGATACTGCTAGAAGTCCCATCTGCTCCTCACAACCAGGAAAGCTGTGATGTGAATAACCTCTTTTTCCATGGCATGAAATAGTCAAATAACCTTAATGAAAAGCAGCAATGACAGCGTGCTTGAGCAAGAGCTGGGAATTTTAACAACTTGGATTAAAGAAATATGTGACATCCAAGTTGATTCAGTGCAAAAAGAAAAAATTAGATTAATATCACAAGACAAGAAACATCAAAATATAAGGACCCCTTGAAAAGCCCCCCCTTGTCCCTCTCATTCATGTTACCCACCCCTTGGCAATCTGCTTTCCTGGTGAGCCGTTTCTGGCACAGCTATTGTGTGAAGGGTGGTTTCTGATCTTGCACTCTGTAATATCCCATTCAAGTTTCAACAGGGGAGAAATATTTCACTGAGGAATTAGCATTTGTTTAACCCACCCTCACAAAACAAAAAAAAAAAAGGAGCAAAATGGTTCATCAAAAATGAGTATAGCAGAATGAAATAATCCCATGACTCAGGGTTGAACCAGAGTGATGATGTAGATCTACTAGTAACTTCAACTTGCATCTGTTCAAATTAAAGGGCAAAACTACTCTAATCTTGTTAGGTCTTGTATATTCTGACAACACCACCTGAACTGGAACAGCAACATAATTTTCCAGTTGTCTCCACTCTTTGCTTTCTTGTGGTCAGGAACCTAAAAGTAGCTCTGGCAAAAAGAGAGGGCTGCTTCCAAAAAATTTTGCTCTGTAAATATGTTTCTCATTCATGCTTCTAGGCACATAACATCACCTCCAGGATCATGAACCTTTTATGACCACGACCTCTAGCTTAGAAACTACAGTCTGTTACAAAATGAAGATGCTAGCTCTGTCCTGAACTCACCCACAAAAGGTCCTGCACAGATTAATTTGTAAATCTTGTCTCTGTCTCTCTTCCCACATCTCAAAAATGCAAAAAAAGCAAAGCAGCATATCTTAGTAGAGCAGGAATAATGATAATTATGTGGAGCTTTTTCTTTGTCTGTATTATTTTAGCACACAGTCACATTGGCCACCTTCCTCTGCTTCATCACCTCGATGGCTGCCAGAGCTGCATCCAGCCCTGACACCAGCTCCTGCCTCTGGTGCAACTTCCAATGAGGAAAGTGTACCTGGTGAACACATTTTAAATATTCACAAAGTATTGAGTCTTCCTGTACCTATTGCTTGTAGAACTTAGCATTTAAAAAGGTCAGGAGGAAGGCTGATTTCTCATTTTAAAGGAACTAACATGTAATACAAAGATCTCAGAGAAGCTGACAACTTTTTGTGAGCTTCAACATAAACAACAGAGACCAGATGCAAAATAACAGTTGGGTTTCAGCTATAAACAGACTGAGTCGGTTTATATATCTATTTTGGTTATTTATTCTACAGGAAAATGCTCTTTTTAAGGCCCCAGGAAGGCAGGGGGATGAGACAAGAAAAGGAAGTCCTGCTTATGTTGTTAGAAGAAGCTTCACTTCTAGACTCAGAAAGGGACTCTAAAATAAATGTTTCACAATGGCACAAATTTGGAAAGTCTTCAAGAAAATTATACCTTAAAAAAAAAATAAACCTCACAGCTCTTCCATCAGGATATTTAAAGCTACCTTCCTGCCTTTAAAACCCTGTCTTTTGTTTCCTGGCTGGGTGGGGAAAACACCCCGCAGAGGTACAGAAATTACAGCCCAAGGTAAACAAGAATAGTATGTGTTTCAGTATCTGAATGAGGCAGTGAGGTAAATGGAATGAACACTGGATTGAATACAAAGGAGAAGAATGAGATAAATTGTTCAGGTCAAAGACTCTTTGAAGATCCAGATGAAAAACTGTCCTCTGTGGCCTTAATACAAACCATACCTTTTAAATTAATTAATTTTACTCAGTTAATTGCTGCATAAGGGTAAAGCCCATGCGGAAAGAAGGGTAGCTCTAACTAAAAGATGCTTCTAAATGAAAACAGGTGATATCTGTCATCTTCATCTAGTGTAAAACACACAAGTACTGAAACATGCCATTTCTCATACTATCCTGTTTTGTCCCTCAGAGAAGTCCAGTTTCTTCCATAGCGAAAACTGAAAAGCAGGCTCTTTTGGTTTCTATTTTAAAAAATCAAATGGAAAAAACCCAAAAGATGAGGTACTTGTTTTTTATTCTCAAATTTCTGCAAAACACCAAAGTGGTGTGGAAACCTAATTAAGAGTAACAGACACCCAAATGGCACCAAAGCAGGAAACATTTCCAGAAGGCCTCATGCCAATAGCACCTGGAGAAACCAGCACAGCTTCACTGAAGGGCCCCACTCGTTCCTTCCAAAGATGAGTTTTGGGAGCCAGGAGCCACAGATTCTAAGTCTTAAGACTACATCAGCCACTGATTTGTCATCACCTGGTTTCTTCTCCCACCATAACCTATCCTACAGATAATTGGGTGTTGAATCATTAACTTAAACTAATATTTTAAAACCTAGCCTTGTGTCCCTTTTCCTTCTGCTTTCTGATTTTATTCTCTGTATTAATAATGGCTGAAGTGTTTTTTTCTTGTTTAGTATACAATAAATACTATATTTAAATATATATATGTACTCTGCTAGTTCTGTCACTTACACATTTTATTTAATAATTTAATCCAAGAGCATGCTCTACACTCCTGCTTAATGAAATTTGATGCATAAATAAAATTCTTTTCTTATTCAGTATTGGCAAGAGAATAAGTATTAGTACAAAATAGTGAGAAATTTATTCAAACCAAAAGTACAAATTCAGATCAAATTTGCTAAACCATTTTAGGCCAAATAGACAAGAGCACAAGGGCCAACAAGTTCGCTTTGTGTGCTCCTCTTGGTGGACTCCAAATGCATTCTGTTGGGAAAAAAAATCAAAGCACTGAATTTTTTTGGAAGACAAATTAATGACATTTTTACTGCCTAGCTCATTCAGAGCCTGTTACTGTCACATTTCAGAAGGATGGAGTTCTCCATCAGTATCTCCAGCAGCCAGCCTCTGTGATTCTTGTTATCTCTAAGCAGGAACCACTTGGACAAGGGCATTGTCACATTGTCACATGGCACCCAGGCAGCTGTGCCAAAAGGCAAGGCACCCAGCAGGGATTCTGCCGGGAAGGACGGCCCCAGGGAAACACTGACGGGGCACAGGACCTGCAGTTTGGGGGAGTGACGTGGTTTAGGGGAATTTCAAATGTTAGTTTTATCTCAGCAGGTGAGCTCAAGGTGTATCCTGCTGGGCCTAGGAAGCTTGGTAAAGTATTACTGTGGGTATTTGAAGCAAATAACTCACATTTTCTAGGAACTATTGTAAGGATTCTAAGGGGACAGACATCCAGTATTCTGTCTTTAACTAGCAGGTTGTCCTTTCAGACATAAATCCAAATGAAAATGAAATTTCACTAATGCCATTTTAATGTCTGCCTACTTGTTGGTTACGACTCCTAATGCTCAATTCCTGCAACCAGGCTGTTGAAATTTTATTCACAGTATATTATACATCTGCATAACTCTAAATAAGCAGCTTTTTCTTAAGTATATAGTTCCACTTATTATTACATTTCAGAAAATATTTTAACAGGATGTAACCAGTATCAATTAAACCATGGCTTTATTTTCCACAATCAGAATGTTCTGTGCTTTCACTTTGAAATGATGAAAATATAAATATACATTTTAAGACCTATGTAAACATTTAAAAAGTTTAATCTGAGGTGATTAATTTGAGAAAACTGGGATCTTTATCAAAGTTGCAGAAATTACCTGGGCAGCATTCCATTCACTTGCCTGCAAATATGTAAATTTGAGCGAGGTATTGATTTTGGAAGAATTATTATGGATCTGCATCAGTCGGAGTAGGGAATTTAGACCTTATCATTCAGTGTAATGGAAAGGAGTCAGAATAAGTTTCTACAGATGCTAATGCTTTCTTTTTCCAATTTAGTTTTTGGCAACTAATAAAATTTATTATAATTCATCACAAATGTCATTGACATTTTGGTAGAAAGCCAAAGGCTTTTTCTTTGAACATCTTTTGCTCAAGTGTCACATCTGGAAAAACTAATATTTTTGAAGTCTTGCAACACTTTACTTCGGTTTTGATTTGTGATATACAAGAAAATCTAGATTTAAAAAAAAAAAGAAAGAAAGAAAAATCTAGAAAAATTTAGTGCCATGATCTAGTTCATATGGTAGTGCTCAGACAAAGGGACTCATTCTCAGAGGTCTTCTCCCACCTAAATGGTTCTGTGACTGGTTCTGTGAAAAAGACTTCCAAAAGTCACCATGTAACCAAACTTTTAAACCAAAGGCTGCAGTTTTTCTCTGCATTCAGTCAGAACAAAGAAACCTTCTAAAAAAGGCTGGGATTTACTTTGCACTACAAGAATTTGAAGTCTTACAACACTCACATTGCTTAGGTACCCACAGCAACAGGAATGAAATTGAAAGACTGACAGCATCTGTGTCAGTGGTGATCTCAGGAGAATTAACCTTGGAAACAAAATGATGAAGAATAAATTTTCTTCTATTTTAGTCCGTATTTTCTAAAGTACCTGTGAGTTTAGATCTCTGATTTGCCATATGTAACACACAGAACAGCTCAGATGTTTTTCAGACAGCATTGAAGGCTTTCCCTCTGAAAACCCAGATCCTACAGTGTATTTTAAGAAGACACCACCAATTGTCACCTCAGAAAATGACACCATGCAATTTTAGCCTGTGCCTACAGCAGTGACTTCATTGTGGATTACACATAATCCACGTGCAGTTTTCAGTCACAACACTCAAAGTAAATTGTAAACAGCTAGTTTCATTGCCAAGAGAAGGATAGGGTAATTTCACTGTCTAGGTTACATTACAGGACCAGTGTCCTCATGCAGCCCCCTTTCATCTTTGATCTTTCTGTCCAGGATATATTAGGGACCAGTGACACTAATACATCTTTTAAGAAGAGACAATACAGCATGCATGAGCTGTGTCAGGAGAATCCCTTTTTACTTCCTTTGTGAACTGCCAGATACCCCTCCCATACCATGGAATAACTTTGGTCCAAGGGGGATTTTAATTCCCTGGGGGAAGTGACAGCATGAAATAATTGCTCCTGCAGATCCTTGCTGGCACAGGTTGCTTGGGGCAGCAATGGCCTGAACCCTACGTGTGAGCCCCACGGGGCTGCCATGGGCAAACAAAGCCCTGCTGTGCTGTACAGCTCCCACTGACGGCCCCTGACATCTCAGATGTAAGCAATGGCCCAGTGCTTCTCTGAGGCAACGCTCCTGCTCCAAGCTGCCTGCCTGAGGGAGGCTTTCTCAGCCTTGCCCCACTATTTAAGTGGACCAAGTGCCCTTGGCACTTACTGGGGAGATACAAAACATCTGCAGACATCTGACCCGAGGCCTGGATTTTTTGGCAGCTGACATTCACCTTCAGGAGTGTAGTCACTGACCTTGACAGCATCCAAAGTGCACAGGGGGTTACAATGTGCCTCGGCCTCTCTCACCACCCCTCATGTCTGTTCTGCCTCTCTGTCCTAATATCCAACTCTTGCATGCTCATGTCCCTAAAAGTGACAGAGGGACTATAGAGAACCCAGGAAAAGTGATGGGTGTGCACATACATGTGCTACTTTCTCCCAGCTTCAGGCCATCCCTCTCCTCTAAACTCCTGGGTGAAAGGGGTGTTCAACCACCTCTGTTTCTACTTCCCCCATATACCAGAGCTGCCTATGCTCACTGACATCATTCATGAGTCCAAATAATATAGTCACACACCTGTTGGAATATCTTCTAGAGGTGCAGAGAAAAGGAGGTGGAGTGAGAAGACATACTAAGAAGACAAATGTTAGAAGTGTCAATGTTTAAAGCTGGCTAAAAAAAATATTCAAAACTGAAAACCAAACAAGTTAAGAAGTTCCTATACAAAAATCATCTATCAACAGAAATAGCCTAAGGAATGTTCCTATAGATTCAAACCCTTGTTGTCTGCAGGCTTTATGTAGGTGTATTTCCAGTTCTTATAAAGTTGAAAAGACTGGTTTTCTGACTGACTCTTTAATCATTACTAAAACATATTTTTTAATTGATCAGAAGCAGCCATCCCTAGAGGCTGGGAGGCACTGGGCAGGGGTTCTGCTTGCAAGAGAAACCCAAGCTAGATAGCCTAAGCAGGCAATACCTCACAGGACCAGAACAAATGCAGCCATACTAAGGTCCATCCTCACTCTTTTCTTTAGATTTTGCTCTATTAATGAAGAATGATGACAGATTAAACATCCCCCTTCATCAGTGAAAGAAATGTTTAAACTCACAAACAAAATAGTCTCTAAAAACCATCTGTAAATACTATCTAACAAAGTAAAATAATCAAGTACCTATGCCAAATAAGTCAGCAAATACACATAATCCTTTCTAAGGAGAAGAAATGGCTTGCCAAAAGCTGAGTTTGTTTAGGCAAGTTCTACTGCTTCTTACTGCCATATTATCAAGATATGATGACACTGGAAAGACTGAGACAGTGAATTATTTACTTCTGGATATCAGTGACTCAGTGAGGAATGGAAGACTACTTTTTTCTTCAGTGCTAATATTTTCTCCCTCAGTAACATCATATGCCCTTATGGAAAGACTGCTACTGCCCATCTACCCCTTTGCCCTATTTACCACCTATGGCTGCAGCAGTATTAGCACGAGACTGCAGCATGTGAACCTCTGTGCTCCATGGCTCATCAGAATTTGTTTGCAAAATGGCCCATTAAGACAAAGCATCACTTTACAAGATGAAGAATCACATGCTTAATTGCCTTCTCTGAACCAGAAGAGGTAATTGCAATATCTGGCACTGATGACTCCTCTACAGGTAGGTTCAAAAGGAGAAATGAATGTGAGATGTTTTCACTATGGGACTACAGAAAGGGGTGACTCTGCAATCAGAGCTGCTTTTCTCATATGAAAAAATGATTACTCAACCAGTGCTGACTGTATAAGAAAGAAAAATGAACTACAAGGAACAAATGAGCAATACATTCAGCTGAAAATTGCTGCACTCCATTGGAGAAGAGCAAAATGTTTACTATTAATTGCCTAATCATACAATTTGCCCATCAAGTATAGAAAACCACTTGCATGGATCATTCAGAGACAGAGCCATTTGCCTACAGCTGAGACACTGCAGGAGGTTTATTATGCTTGCATACATCAGACATTTCTAAGACATTATGCAAAGCTGTAGAAATAACCAAAGAGGTCTCTTCTAGGGTAAAGTTTAATTTTATTGCCTGATATTATAAAGCTGTATTTTCCTCTTGAAGTTCGTGGGATCTAGCAGCAAAATTATTTTTATTTCCAAAGGATGCTAAGGGACTTACATAATTATGTATCCTGCTTAGCTTGTATTTAAAATAATTAACCCTAAAATTTAGGAGCCACACAAATAAAACTAACACCCCAAGGAGCCAGACAGTCAAAATCTTTGCAAAGTGCTGAGCCTGTGCCTCCCTATTGCCTGTTCTACTCAAGGTCTCCTTTGGTACTCATTAGATCCATTACTCACATGTGTAGAGATGTACAAGACAGATGTCAGTTGTTTCTTAACTTTTCTTCATGGATTCAAGAAAAGCAGAAAATGGAAGGCTGGTACCAAAAATGAGAGGCTCACAGCTGAGGCTCCAGGTAGGTCCATGACATCTCCTCATTTCTACATCCAGCTGTAGATGAACAACGGGTTATTAGGGTTCATTAGGGTTTTCTAGACAAGCTGCATGTCAGATGTTACAGAAGCTCTGCCTGAACCAACAACCATCTCTTACTGCTCACGCACAAAGCACAGAGTCCAAAGCTGCTGCTCTTACCAGGCTCAATAGTGGTGTAAACTAATTTTAAGAACCATACTTCTAAATGAAGATGTATCAGCAAGCAATTAGGAGATGGTGGAGGGCAGAAGGAGATAAGGATTTATGTGGGAAGGTGGTACTTGCTGATACCAGCCATGAGAGCTGCCTGGAGGCACAGGTCAGGAGCTTTTTGTGCTTTGTGCACCAGCCAGTTGGCACAAGGACCATAAGAGTGACTGCCACTGCCAAAAAATGCATTTCTTGAACTAAGTTGATGTGGTGCCTTGAATCTTGCATGGACACCAGGTGCCCATTAAAGCTGCTCTATCACTCCCCTCCTCAGCTGGGCAGGAGAGAGAAAATACAGCAAAAGGTACAGGCTTGCCACAGGGTCACAGCCTGCTTTGGGCATCCACCCACTCTGTGGGCTGCAGGGGAATATCTGCTCCACCATGGACCTCCATGGGCTGCAGGGGCACAACCTGCCTCGCCATGGTTTGCAGGGAAACCTCTGTTCTGGTGCCTGGAGCACCTCCTGCCCCTCCTTCTGCACTGACCGTGGTGTCTGCAGAGATGTTTCTCTCACATGTTCTCACTCTGCTTTTCTCTGGCTGCAATTTGCTTCTGCACATTTTTTCCCTTTCTTACACATGTTGTAACAGAGGTATTACTATTACCACTGATGGTGATGCCTTAGGTTTTAGCTTTTATATTTTTCTGATTCAGTACTGCTTTAGTGTGTAGTTCTGAGCTTCATATTTAGGGATGGTAAGCTCTCTTCACAGAGTACATAGGCAAAAATATTCCTTCCCTATGTGGGGACCCAAGGACAACCGATCCAAATTTCAAGCCCAAGAGCATAAACAACGTGGACTGAAGAGAGAAAAAGAAGAAAGATGGGACTTCATGGGCTGGAGCTGTAATTGGACAATTAGCTCCAATATGCAAATGGACCAGAACTTATAAAAGTGAGAGACCCCATGATTGGTTGTCCATTTTGTGACCATTTTGGGTTCACCTGGGGTGTAGCTCTGACTGGGCTCTTGTGCTGCCCGAGGTGGGTCTATTGAGGCCTCCTAATAAATACCTACTTTATTCTTTAGCTCCATCTAGTCTCTGTTCTAGGTCAGCCTTCACAAGGCATCACTGGGCTCAGCCTTGATCCATGGCAGGTCCATCCTGGGGCCACGTGGCTTTGGCTCCATCGGACATGGGGGAGGCTTCTGGCAGCTTCTCAGAGACGCCCCACCTGCAGCCCCCCTGCTACCAAACCCTTGCCATGCAAGCCCAACACAGTCAAGTTCCTGCCACAAGTATGAAGTAGAAAAGCAGGCAGGGCAGCAGTGGTGAGTGTGGCCGTGCGCATGGCAGAGACCCCGGGAACAAAGCACAGCAATGCAGCAAGAGAGCTCCTGGCCTCAGGAACCCAAAGGCCCCTGGCCTCTTGTGGAAAATGATAGCCTGTGACAAACACAAACCCCTGTGGCTAGCAGCAATTTCATCAAATACAGTAGCATGGGAAAAGAAAGCTTAAAGCATGGCTTTAAAAAGAAATTAAACCCGTAGCTTAATTTGTGTTCAGTTACCAGACCAGAATATTAAAGGCTTGAAAATGTTTGGAGATTACCAAGTATTTGTAAAACTGTTCATGGCTCCTAAAAGAGTGATCAATATTAACGAGATTATGGATTTTAGAAGTCTAAGTGCATTTCCTTTCTTTCTTTAATGCTCTTCTGGCAGTGCATTTTGGTCGTGTAGTAAGGAAATAGAAATAGCATAATCAGGATTACTAAACCAAGCCCAGAGTACAAATAGCAAATAATCTGAAAAAAATGAAGCAAACCATATATACAACCATACAAAAATGACTAATGCCACATACATCTGGAAGAAATTAGAGCTAATTGGAAATAATGAACAAATCAAGCAGGGCCAGCTTTATAGTCACTATTATTTGTGGTGGCTAGAACTAGCAACAGTCAAAAGATACATCCATATTTGTATGCTCCATTTTTTAGCTGTCACTGCAGCTCTACATAATTAATTCTATCACATCCCCATCATCCAGACATATTGCCTAATATGTAAAAATAAATTGCTATATTTCTTCTCATCTCTATCCTATCCAAACCACAGATATCTCCTGTATGCAGCATATTATTAAAACTTTGAGGAAGGCAAAAGTTAATAACTGGTTTCTCCATAGGAAAATATTTTATGCTATGAAGGGATTTATTATCTGAAGTCAGGCAGGCTGCAAAGTCTGCTGATGAGAAATAACCCCTCTGCCATATTCAACTGTTTTGACAACTGTTAAATACAAGTGATGACACAGTGGAAATACCTAGTCTGAAACAAGATAAGATGAATACCTCACATTAAATGCTTTCTCGTACTAATGCCTGTTTTTGCATGTATTAGCACCAATAGCAGAACAGCACTTGATACAGATGGAAGTAGAATGGACTTGTAACCTTTACGTGAGTCAGATACGATTCATAGCTCAAGCTATATCATTCCTATCTGTACTTGCTTATTTTGCAATAAACAATGGACCTTTTGTATTCTAATTAGCACGGGATCCACAGCCTGGGCCACATGCTGGCCGTTCAAACCTAGGACAGGGCACGAATGAAGGAAACACTGTTGTTGCTGAATAGGGAGGCTCACTAAAAGACATCCCAAAACCCCACCCAAATCCCCAGCAGGCCAAACACAGGGATCTCCCCACCTTTTCTGGCTCCCAGCCCAAAGCCACTCTGTTTCTCCCAACATCTTTTCTTATTGAGCAGCAAAGTCACGGAACTGGGTCAAGGAGGCAGGTCTGAGGCTCCATCTCACGAGTGAAAAATCCCTGTGCTCAGCAGTGAGACTCACCCAGCATGACAACAGCGCTCCAGCATCCCTCCAGAATTTCCTCAAGGACACAGCAGACTGGGGGAAAAACGCCCTGAATGAAAAATATCAGTGCACAGACTTATGCTTGGAAAGATATTAATACATCAATAATATGACAGAAGAAGGCAACAGGCAACCAGACTGGAATTTCTTTGTAGGTAGCTTGCCAATAGTCTGCACAATAGCTTGCATGGAGTGAATACTGAAATGTTGAAAATAAGTTTGTTTTCAAAGGCCAGTAGAAAGCCTCTAAGAGAGAATAAGCATAAAGACTATTTTACTGTTCTAATGTATTTACTGTGGAGCATTTTGTAGGCAGGTGAAGAACACCATTCTGTTCTCAGATAAACCAATCCTGTATTAGCAGCCCACCAAACTAAAGCTGAGATTTTTGTACTGTGTGGATTTCCTTAAGTCTAGCTTCCAGACTTGGCTAGCAGAATGAATTCTTTTCCTTTGATACATACCATCACTATCTCATGAATATTATAACATGTCCAAGTCCAAGCAACTGCAGAGTCAAGTACTTGCAAGCAGGCGATTGCAGCGCAGAGCTATGATGGGATTTGTCTCTCTAAATGCAATCATGGGATGCCAGTGCACTAAGATGAAACCACACTTAAAACCAAAGCATTTCACACTGCTGCTTCCAGAGCAGGGCAGTGACTCTTCTTATTCTAGAAGGTTACCATAACTGGTTAAAAACTATGGAAATTCAGTCTACAAGAGCGAAGCAAGTGAAGAAGCAACAGAAAATTACACTAGGTGTTTCAATAAAAACACCACTGGTTTTCACCTGTTCTTATTTACACATTCTAGATTTACATACAGTATAGTGGGGTTTCTCTACGAAGCTGACAGCTCCAATGGCAGCACAGGTTCAAAAGAAAGCTTATGCAACCCTAACGTGAATTTCTCAGCCTTGTAGTGTGAAAAGTACCACTGTTAGATCAACAGAAAAGCACACGAGCTTTTCTATTAGAAAACCTTTCAGGACAAGGTAGGAGAAAGGGCTCCAAGTCAGTGCATTGCATCTGCATGGCAGATCTGTATTAAAGCCCTGCTGAGGGAATGTTATCTATTTCACCATACTTGAATCTCAAGGAATAAATGGAAGAGGAATATTTCTGCCCTGCCTCACAGAGACATCTACAAGCAGCACAGTCTCTGTGCCTGTTCTCTCCTTCTTCATGCAATCCGGAGCAATGAGTCTTTCCTTGCAGCCCCCTAATTCAAACTCTGGACAAGGGTAATCACATTTCACACTTCATGGTTTAAACTGATCACCATATGGATTAGGGAAGAAACTGTGTCTCACTGCATATGAAACGATCACACAAGTTCATAGCTCTGTAAGTGGTTTGTTTGCTGTAGGCTCAAAAATCGGGTATTTACCCCAGAGGGAGATGTGGATGCTGGACGTGCATATCTTCTTGGTGCTCTACTTTTCTAGCTCTGTGTCTCTGTGTTTCTGAAACTTGTCCAGAGCAGAAATTAAGACAAGTTTCCTTGCTCTGAGCTGAGCATACCTTTTAGATATTCAATACATTGCACTTTCACATACCAATAATGACTTGCTAGGAAATTCCCTTGCTCTGCTAGTTAGAATGCACTGGAAGAATGGCTTTGATCATCTTCAGATGGATTCAGTCCTCAGGGCAGATTCATCATTTCAGATGAAGATTTAGCATAGAATCCATAAAGGCCTTTAGCCATTTTGGGGTGTTTTGATTTTGGGGCGTTTTGGTTGGCACAAAAAGGCACAAATTTTGCATTTTAAAGCTATTTTAGAGAAATCAAAATTTTATAAAGAATTTTTTTTTTCATGGTGCACCTAAAGTTTGCCTGCCCAGGTGACTGTCCTTTGCAGCTCTGAGAAATCCACAGGGCAAAACAGCTGAGGACCTTAGCTGTTTCCACAATTTTAGTGGGGAATATAACAGCAGTTTCCAGGGCCTGAATCCTCATTCAAGAGATGTTGAACACTCAGCAGCAAAGCTGTCTGAAACAGGGCAGGTGATAGGAGTAACTTTTCCTAGTTTCTCCCCACCAACCAAAAAGCAAGCAGAATATGGCAGGAACGTTCACCAGAGGTAGAAAGCAGCAGGGCAGAGAAATGGAAAAAGAAAAGGGCTTTTGGCCCATTTCAAACAGCTCTGGATGCCTCAGTGCTTTGTGTAATCGGCTCTCAAGCAACAGAGCTGCCATTCCTTCAGAGACCATGTCCAACGGGAGTCACTTGGCTTCATACCCTGCATCTTTGGCCCCTAAATCTCACTCCCTCCCCAGCAACTATTGTTCCTATCATCTCACTTTGGAAACTCCAAAGACTTTCTTTTCATCACCCCCTTTCCAAACAAATGGGCTCTTTCAGCCATCTTTCCCATGGCTGGAGTTTGTTCCCTTTAGGAAGGCTGCACATACATTTCACACAATAGGTGCCATCTCCATGACACCATGTGCTGTCTGCACAAGGAAGAGCCACAAGTTTGCCACATAAATCCTACCATGTAATTGATTTTCGTGCCAACATTTCTGGGTCACAGCAAGCAGTAATGCTCTGGGGAGCTTTTCATAACCAAATGACTTCAGATTGCTCTGCTCTGAATAATCTACTCTGACAATGGTTATTGTTTATGCTTCAAGCACCAATTAACACTGCAGCCCCACTGATGCCAGATAAATAGGCAGGTAAACACAGCCCCTGCCTGAAAGGACTGGCTGCATAGTTTATGTCAACAAGGAGGCAGAGCAGAGTCTGAGTTCAGGAATTAGAAGCATGAGGTTGAAGAAAGGCAGAAGCAAACACTGGCCAAAAAGTTAGACCGCCACAGGTTAAGGGTTCCTCCCTCCCCCACCACCTCCCAGCATGATCAGAAGCACAAGACCTAGCAGGACCTTGAATTCACACCACACAGTCATGTTCCCAGGCAGAATCAGCTGAGTACACACCACCCCTGACAGACATCACCTACATGGTTTGAACAGAGACTCTGCAACTTGCTATTCCAGCCACTGTTACTTTCAGCAAAGCCATCTTAATGCCCGTTTTGGCCACCATGGACCAGAGAACAGAGCATTGCTTTTGTCTTTGCAAACAACTCATTTGGTTTCTTTCAGCCTTACTTTCCTCAAATTCCACAACCCATGTCTTTCTCTTCCCTGTGTAGGGCCCCAGTCTTTCTTCTTATTCCTTTTAAGCCTCTCCAGCTGGGTTTTAGAGGGAGCAGGATCCCTTTGCATGTATTATCACCTCTGTCAGTTCAACCTTGTGGAATAACTGACAATATCTACTACTGATAAATATAAATGTATTACTGAGAAAAAGATACTATATATATATAATCTCACTGACATTTTAAGATCTTTTTCTGTAGAACTGCAATCTATTAATTTGTTTCCCACCTTGTGACCAACTAACCAGTTATTGCTTGTTACAGTGAAGAAATTCACATTTGTCTTCCCTGGCCTACATAATCTGTTTTCAAATATTTTTTTTCAATTTCTTTCAGTTATTTTGAACCAGAAACTCATTGCCTATAAATCCTGAGCCCCACTTCCAGCCCAAATATTACTTTATCAAATATATTTAATCATGAATCACTGTTCCATCATCCAAATCTTTAGGGAAAATACTGACTTCAGACCTCTCTGATGAATATTTTCATTTTGATGATGATCCCAGCTAGTACTTGAAGAGCATTCTCTGATCTGTTGTTTGATTAGATCATAGTTCCCTAGACTTATCAAGCAAGACAATACCAACATTTAGATAGAATGTTTGATTAACAAAGGACACATCCACATTTGGCTGTATCATCTTTTAAAGACCGATGTAAACTACTGTGATGTTGAAAAGGGACAATCAAAGTCCTTTTTCCTGCAGAGTTCTGACAGAAAACTTGCAGATTAAAACAACTTCAGCAAGCATGAATTTACCAAGCAGAAGAGGAAATGACAATATCCCACATTCCCTCTCAGAAGACACAGCCACCTTTTGCCCTCTCTTCCAAAAGTGATCTCCTAATATCTCTTCCTGAGGCCTCTCTGCAGCAAATGGGGTCAGCTGTTGCTCATCTATTTCCACCAATGCCTTGAAAGACAGGTCCCAAGATGCTCTTCATAGGACCATTATAGAATGGTTTGAATTGAAAGGAAATTTTAAAGATCATCTTGTTCCAACTCCTCTGCCATCAGCAGGGACACCTTTCACTAGGCAAGGTTGCTGAAACCCCCATCTAACCTGGCCTTGAACACTGTCAATGATGAGGCATCCACAGCATCTTGGGGGAGCCTATGCTCGTGCCTCACCACCCTCATCATAATTGTCATTCTTCAAGAGGACCACAGAGGTTTGATTTGCTTCTTGTAGTGCATTATACAAAACTCTTTTTTCCCCTGCAGTTCAAGGAATTTTGCTCACAGCCCAGCCCACAGTAACTGCAGAGAAAGAATATGCCTGCAGTGCTCACGAGGACCAAGGCAAACCTCGCAGGCAGTCGCTGCTCCTTGGCACACAAGATCCTGCACCCCTTCCCACATGCACAGCCAGACTGTGTCTGGTGTTTGTGCTGGGTGGAACAAAAGCATTTTTGCTTGCTGCACCCCGCAAAAGGCAGAGTGTAAGAATTGCATTCACAAGTGTAAAGGCTTAAGGTCTGACCAGTTTCAACAAAGCCAGGATCCAAAAAGAACATAAAAAGAATAAGAAAGGAAGAATACCAAAAATATAGTGCAGCTCAAGTTGAAAAACATCAGCTGATAGTGTCCATGATCAACATGGTCTGCACATGCTTGGTTTTATTTCCCATTTACTTCCAAGGGAAATATAATAGCACAATAAAACCAGAGTTCTAAGAGGTCTGGATCTAAAAGTATTATTTGACACACACAAAACATTCAATCACCTGAGTCTCACAGAAATTCAAAATCTCCAGATTTCCAGAACTGCTAAGTTAAACTCTTTTGCAGCAATTTTCTGTTTTACTGTTCACAGTTGTACTATTCTCTTCCACAGTCAAGCATGGCATTACAGAAACTATTCCTTGTTGACTCTAATAGCATCATTTCTCATAAACACTAGTCAGTGGATCTTTCACTTTGAGGACCAAAGTAAGCATGGTCCTCATTGATTTGCATGAGAAAACCATTATCTTTGACTGCAAAAGGCATTTAAAGCTGGAAATCTAGAGACACTTGGTCATAACAAAAACTTCTAGAACCTTACAGGTTCAAAGAGATTTAAAAACTGCCTACTGCCCTGAGATTTTTCCTTTCACTTGTAAACTTCAGTGTTTCATAAATCTTACAATTCTGCTAAAGCCAAATGTTTAACACCATTACATATTACTCCACAAAATAATATGGTGAGCACATCACTTCCACAGTGTAGGAAATAGACAATAAAGCAGTAACTGGGTCTGTTTGAGAATCTTTAAAGAGAGCACAGCTTTTCCACAGTGAGAAGTGTCAGCAGCAAAATTGTCATTTATGCTGTACCATTGCTTCAGCAGGATTTCCTGCCATTGCTAAATCTTCCTGTTTTGGCCATCATCAGGAATAGGTGAGCTCTGTTTGCTAAAGAACAGGCTTTATGCCATTTCAATATTGGCCACCACAGTGTGGAATACCTGAAGTTCAGTCTTGTTGAGATTGTCCCAGCACTGTCACATCCTGCCCTCACACAGTCTATAGGATACTTTGGAGCAGGTTTCTTCCCTGTAAGCACAAAGATGAGACTTAGACCAGCTGTAAGGAAGACTCAATATCAACACCACGCTCATCACCCAGCACTCCACACTGCTGTCACACATGTCACCTGAAAGTAGCCATGGCCAATCCCCCTGGCAAGAATTCAGTGCTCTGAAACTGAGCCTGGCAATGTGATGCTTGAGAATCAACTTATGCAGGACATTTAAACTGCACCTCTCCTTAGCAGGTCCAGTGAATAGGTCCACCATCTAGTAACAGGAAAGCAGTACTAGGAAAAACCTGCAAAAATGTGGTACATTTTGCATCTGTGAAATGAAGCCTTATAAAAGTCACACACTCTTTTGCATCATCTTTTTCATTTTTTTTACATATTTACACAACTTTTAAACACAGAGGTAGCCTTTAATCTCTGCAATTTAATAGCCACTCCATACTCTAAAACAACAATTCCCAGGGTGGGAATTTGCACATCTTGACTTCACATTTGTTGCTAGAGGCACAATTCTTCCCCCCATGCCATGCTGCTCATTGCTCAGACAACTGAGCAATCTCAGCTCTGTGTTTATAGTACTTTGGGTTTGTAATACCTTTGGGCTTGCATGCAAATGTCAGTGCCCATCACCATTGCTCTAACATCTACTCTACCATCTCTATTCTCCAACAAACAGGGCTTTGCTGAGCACATCACTGTGTGACTATCCTACTAAAACTATTTCCATAAAATTGCTAAAAGAGTAGAGCCTAACCCACTACACACGTGGAACCTCTGCAACCTCCCAAGGTGGCTTTCCCTGCCACAAGGGCTCCTCTGCGTGGAATCTCTGGGGTCTATGCAAGATTGGAATCACCTCTAAGTTCTCTCTGGGGAACAGCAGTATCTTCTCCACCCTTTCACTGCATTTTGTTGACAAAAATTAATCACTTTGAATACCTTCCTCCCACTATCACACCTAAAGTTGGACAACAGATAAAAAGAATTTTCAGGCAGAAAAAGACATGCAGATACAGTACTAGGTCTGATTAAACAGCTCTGCATCCTTAGAAAACATGTTATTTTTTTACTTGCATTAACCCCCTTTTTGATCCTAGTTGAACCTTTTAAATTTCAATGTTATTTGACTCTTCAATATAAACTTTCCTATTTCTAGGTACAACATGAGAATCAGCACTTGATTCACACTACTTTGCAATGCCATAACATGTTTAAAAATAACAGTGTCCTAAAACATTTCCTTTTACACAAAGCCTTATAAGCCATTCCTCCCAGTTTTAAAATTAAACTTACATTTCAGATCAAGGCAGTTCTGAGTCACATTTTCAAAATGTGGTACATGAAAAATATGCAATATCAGCTGCAACTGGCTACAGACTGGTGCCAGTTTAAAGTATTTTTGCAAGACAGGAATAGACAGAGGGAAATAACTGTCCCAAACCCTACTGAAGAATATGCCCTTTCCCAGGCCCTGTGTTTTGCTCAGTCCATAATAATTTTCCAATCTGCTGGAAGCCAGTGGTCCTGCTGCCAGGGAGTCTCTACTGACTCCTTCTAAAGCAATGTATGCTGGTCAGGGACTTCTTTCCCCTCCTGCTTTGTCTCTCACACTTCATTTCCCCATCACAAACATACTTTGAATCTTTTCTGCTCATGGCTATTCCATCTGACTGTGGCATCCTCCAGGACCAGTGCAGCACAACAGAAGACCTGCATCCATGTTGTCTTTCCTATGTGTCTGAGGACAATGAGCATATCAAGTATACAAAGAGGTGCCCACAAATGTGATGATTTTTAAATTCCCTTGTGTTGCAGGATGCTACTAAAAGGGAGCTCTATTCACACTAACACAGGTGGGGGGTTTGATCTTCTACAGCTTGCCAGGGCAGCACCATTTGGGCTTTTTCTTCCAAGAATCTAAAGCAAGTCAAGCTCAGATGTGATGTTGAGCTGCTGTTGTCTTCTCTGCCTGTTCCATGTGGTACAAAAAGCTTCTGGCAAAACACTGTGATGGGAGAGGGGGTGTTACTTCAAGTTAAGAGGTTAGCAGCCTAAATGAAATAATTAAAACACTCGTGTCCTGTAGGCTGTTTAGCAGTTAGGTAGCTACTTGAATGAAATGCTTTATGGTAGATAAGCCAGACAAGAATCAGGTTTTGTACTTGAAAAGCATTGTGATGTTGAAGAGTAATTCAGCCTTAACAAGAAAAAAAACCTGAAAAATTCCTAATTCCAAGATCAATAAAAACCTTTTAGATTCACATTTTTTATTTCAGTCAAGCAAAACCTTGTGGCAAACATTCCTTCTTCACTTTCAAATCCACCTTAAGATACCCAGTGCAGTTGGGGTTGAGTATAATCTTCAACAAACCAAATGAAACACATTGCTTTCCCAAAAGTTGATTAGGTATAGACATTTCACTTTCACCAAACAGAGGAAACAAATCACTCTTTTTTTTTTCCCTAATAATTTTTTCCAGTTTCATAGAAGATATTTTAGTTTTGATAAAACTGCATTCTCTATTCTACAGAAAATCTTTTCATCAAATTTTTTCCCAGCATGTTAAGCTATAATGCTGGAGAAACCTACTAAGGAAGTGCCTCATCCATGGCATCATCAGTTTCTTCCACAGTGGATACCAGTGTTTGCTGGGAGATGGAAGCACAGCAATTTCATCTGTAAGCTGTCTGCAAGCCCTTGACAGACAGCTATTGTGTCTGCATCAACACAGCTGCTATTTGATAATCCAAATCCCTCATTATTGTTTCCAAAGGAAAAGCATGCTTCCCTTCTTTCTTCTCATTTCCTTAAAAACAATTTTTTTTTTAGGAAAACTAAAATCAAAACCACTCCCTGATTTAAGAATTCAAATCAATTATCCACAGATTTATCTCAAATTAACTGTTCTGATGGCGTTCATATTCTACTTTACTGCAGAATAAGGGGGTTTTGTACATTGCACAAGACCTAATTCCCTTAAGGCTACTGCTCACCCTGGAAGCCTCCCCTTCCACATAAGGGGCTGTTCCTCTGTGTCCTGCTCTGGGTTAGGATGATCTGGAGGGCAACTGCTGGGTCCCAACTCAGACATTCCCCTCGCAAGTGTCATGCTTTGGCTGTTGCCACCAACCACCACCAGCCACAGCCTCCAGTTGCCTCAGGGAGATTGGAGCTGTGCCCATTCTTCCAAGAGGAAGCCGGAAGGGTAGATGAGGATATAAACAATGACTACCTTGTAATTAGCAACAACACAATTACACACAAAAAGTACTGGGTTTGAAGGGGCTACCCAACTGCTTCAGAGAAACCCTTGTGCCAGATGAGCCTACATCCCCAGCTCCAGTGTATTTGGCTTATTCATATTTTAAATCAGACAGCAAAGAAGCTTCGGTGTTGTAAAGGAGCAGTGATAACACATCATTCAAACAACTTTCAACTTTGCACAGATACTTTAAACCATTCACCCATGAAACAAGATGTCAAAGGCAGCTTCTCAGCACAGGTCAGATGCTGAATGGGAGGCACATTCCACCCCATAAACATCTAAGCCACCAGTAATTAGCTTATCGGAGCCACGAGAGCCCTTTGGTCTGCCTGTGCCTCCTCCAAACAGACAGGCAGTGGGAGTGGGTTTGTTGGTATGCACCAGGCATTTCAGGCACGAATCCCAGCCTTGTCCCAATGTACCCCAGAATGTGGGCACAGGCAGCCGGTGGTGAAAGCCTCACAAACCATCTCTGAGAATGTGGGAGGTGCTCGGAATCAAAACAGAGGCAGCAGAAGAGTGATAACATCAGAATTACAGAAATCTGATATCTGCCTGACTGAATCTTATTAAGAAGCCCACAGGGGCTGCAGGAGTGGTTTCATTCCTGTAGCACATCTTGCCTGAGCTAGAGGAATAGATTGGCTCTTATGAAAAGCCACAAGCCTGCTGCATCCCTACTTTTGCACAGGTACTTAGTTCCTTGACAGTCTCCAAGGGCATGGGAAGATTGAGCTTATCAAAATCCTATACCTTGTTCATAGAAAGGATGCAGAAGAAATAGTCAAATTTGTTAGCCTTGGGTACAGGCCATAGGGAGTAAAACAAGCCACCATTTTAAGGGGACTTTGACTGTCTTGAGCTCTCAGTCCTTCATTGACCCATTCTCGAGCTACCTCAGGACCTCAGTCCAGAGCAGACTACTGAACTGGTCACACATTTCCAATTTACAACAATCATACAGCCAAGTGAAACCAGTCCTCAGCAGACACAGTCATGTTCTCCAAATATCAGCTCACTATCATGCAACAGTGATGTAAAAACCCAGCACCAGCTATGGGGAAAAATTGCAGCAAAACTTCCAGGGCAATATCCCTATTCCAGGTGTGGAGCCTGAGATGCCTCAGCATAACTTGAGATAATCCTGAACCACCTTCAACTCCAACCAAAGTCATTCACTCTTACAAATATTCAGGTACAAACCTGAGCACCAAAAAACAAACAAACAAAAAAATCAGTGGTCTGTAGTTATGTTTCCCTTGGACATGCAAATACATTTGGTTATTTTTGGAGCTCTTTGCTCTCTGCTTTCAAAACCATTTGCATGATAACTGAGAATGTCATTCACATCCAAAATAAAAGAAGTTTTGTAATGCTTCACATGTTCATAAGTCTGCCAAGTCTTTAATCCACACAACACTTATGGGAACCAATATTCCCCTCCATCCCACCACAAAGTACAAATATTCACAGGAAGTCTGAAAGCAAGACTCCTTAACTTTAAAATCCTTCTCTTTTCACAGAAAACATTCTGAACAGAGATAGCAAGAACAGTCCAAAGCAATGTCCCAGGAAGAGTTTTCCTTTTCCCTGTGAAATTTTTATTTTTCAGTAAAATCCTTTTCTGCAAGGCTCTTTGTACAAGAAAATTTCAACCAGCTGTAGTGAAAACAATCCAGGCGGTAATATATAAACACATGAGGAGACTGTAGCAGGTTTAGAATTACTTTATGAAGAACAGATATCAAGAGAGGGCTGTCCTGCTCCCAACATCTTCAAAGAGCATTTTAGATAATTCATGTTTTCATCCCCTCAGGTTGTGAAGCGACTGAGCTTGAAATGTAGTGTGCTCCTAATCAAAGTCTCAGTGGGGCCTACGCTCTCTGCCTTTCCTCCACGATTCACCTCAAGTTGCACTTAATGGAAAAGTTAAACTTCCACTGGGTTTTTTTGGCCTTTTTTCATAAGTTGGATTGGTCTGGGTTTTGGTTTTGTGAGCAGAGAATCATCTGTAAGGATTTTGGCCTGTAGTCATTTCTGAAGAGCTAAAATCTGCTCAACTAGCGAGAGGATCCAGCTCATATTGTCCCATCAGCAGTGCCCAAGTAAGCAGTAGGAGCTGTTTAACTACTGACATCTTTTTCCTAATGTCTGCCTCGTCCTGAGAGCTCCCTGACTGCCTGTGACTCCCCCTGTTCCTGCAAGAGCTCTTTAACATTTTGTTAGAGTTTAACAAAGTGGTTATGTAGTTACTGCTTTATGCAGCACATACTTTAATCAATACTTCTCCATTGCTGACCACCTTACACTCCACCTCAGTCCAAGCATCAACAGGTTTCGTGCCTAACAAAGCACTGAGGTGAACCCTTGTGAATAGGTAAATAAAACCTGCAGTCAGCAGAGCTTTGATCTGATACCATTCCTGTCCCAAGAGCTACATTTTATAGGGCACACCTCAAACATATCACTTGACCAATATCAGATACTAAGTCAATATTTATTCCCTAAAACTATGCATATTATTTGGCCAGCTTGTTTTATCTACTTGCATTTTTGAGATGAATTGTTCACAGGAAAGACTATTTAAAAAAAAGAAAAATTTTGCAAAAAAGAAGAAAAAGAAGACATATAGTCTCAGCTCACAAAAATCACTCAACTCTGATTGTCTGACCTGTTTGGTTTCATTTCAAGTTGTTTTAGACAACTGTAGCTGTCTTGTTCCCAAACTACTTCCCAAGGTCCGTGACAGTTGGTGTTGGCACATCCCTCCGCTCCCCCACCTTTCAATTCAGTCGCAGTCAAAGTCAAAAAGCTTGATGCTAGAGGGCTGCTGTGTGCCTGCCTTTTTAACTTGGAGGACATTGGGAATCTGTAACTCTGCCAGCAAACAGACTCATTTGTTATTAACACAGCCCATATTTAGCTATGTGTCTCCCAAGGAAAAAACACATACTTTCTTCTTAACAAAGCCCAATCTCTGTGCAGCCAAATCCCTGGGGACCGCTGGATCCCATTTTGCATGGCCAAATAAGGTAAAGCAAGAATTTGAAAAATGCAAACCTGGCCTGAAATTGCCCCAAGCTTTCAGGAGCCATTTTTGCATTTGTTAACCTTTTGTTAAACATCAGAAAGTGCTGCAAGGCCTTAATTTTATCACTTTTCCCTGAATATTTAATTTCCAATGAAGTATTTTGTAACACAAGTGAACTTTAAGGAGATGAAGTAGTAGGAGACCACGGCTGAGAGCAGTAACAGGAAACAATACTGGAGAAAATAGTGCTAAAGCTTCACCCAAAATAAAAATGGTGCAATTCACTGAGAGATACTGATTGGACACTCTCTGGATTACAGGCAAACACTCTTCTGAAATGCACATATGAGGGAATCCAGTAGGTTACATAACACACTGCATGTCTCAAGAGGCTTTTAATTCTGGCTTCCCACTGAACTTCACTACCTTCCTTCTGAAGGAGTAGCCAGAGATGTTGGTTTCTCTAATGGAAAAGAATATTACACATTTAAGGCAGACGAGATAGGGTGAATAATTTGTGTCTACATGTAAACACCATGTAAAGACTTCCTTAAGGAGGGAACTTTGACTTCATTTTCCTCTGTCCATCTTCCACCATTAATGTATCCTGCCTTCCAGCACTCTGCTTCGTGACCTACCACATCTGAGCAGCAGGCAGCTGTTCCACAGGAACCCAGAGATTCAAGATCCCCATTATCATTGTGCATTGAAACTAAAAGCATCTGGGACATGGGGAAAAGTGAGCAGTTTTCTACCATCCCAGCTGAAAAATGTGTATGCAGAAGTTATGTAGCTTACATAGAGCAAGTGCAAAGTAACACCATGTAGTTCATGCATGCATGAACCAAATTCAAGGGGGTGTGGGAAGCACAGATTTTTCAACCAGCTGGAAGTGAAAGCAGCAACTCAGAAGAAATTGATTTTTGCTCTTTGTTCTAACTTAGTCATGAGAAGTGATTAGGCATCATGGGCCTTGTGTGACTGAGAAGCTGCTCTTGGCTTCCCTGAGAAGTGAAGACATTGTCATGCCCTGAAGCATTTTGTATTTTTTACCATGACCAGTGGTCTTCCATAGGATGATTTTAATGCTAACTCAGCACCTCAGCTGACTACCAATTTTTGTGGAAGCATCACACCATTTGTTACCTCAGCACACTTGGTAGCCTTCTGCAGAGACTGAGGAAATACCTGTATCCATGCAGAACAAGCAATCGAAAGTCACTAGGAAGAAGCAGTTATTCCCTTCCAAACCTCAGTGTTCTACAGGAGATTAGCAACTGAAACTGTTAATGTGCTAACTAATCCCTTTGAGCATTGTCATATTAGCAGCACTCAACCTACTTTACCAAATTAACGGTGAAAGAGCAGCTTTTAACATTCTCATTCCCAGGAAACAATCCAAACAGAAACATACCAAAGTGGAAAACCAACAAGTTTAAAAATGAGAAAGATTTACCTTTTCATTCAAGGCACAAGGAACACAGGCCAGGTTTAGCCGGGGTGACCACATCCAGACTTCCAAAGCTGCAGATCTCACCACACACTTTTGTACCTGAGGTCAAGACTGTGGCCCACAGCAAAGAACAAAACAGCAACACTGACCCAGCAGGACCATCCAGGTTTCAAGTGGTGGAGTATTGGGCAATCCCAGACAAAAGCACAGGGTGGAAGAAGCAATCCTTGAGAGCAGCCCTGTGGAGAAGGACTTGGGGGTTCTCATGGACAAAAAACTGGACATGACCTGGCAATGTGCTCTCACAGCCCAGAATGCCAAACACATCCTGGGCTGCATCCAAAGCAGCCTGGCCAGCAGCTCAAGGGAGAGGATTCTCCCCTTTTGAGACCCCACCTGGGGTGGGAGCATCCAGCTCTGGGGTCCTCAGTACAGGAAAGGCATCAGCCTGTTGGAGCAAATCCAGAGGAGGGTCATGAAGATGATCAGAGGGATGGAGCACCTCTCCTACAAAGACAGGCTGAGAGAGCTGGGGCTGTTTAGCTTGGAGAAGAGAAAGCCTCAAGGGACACCTCACTGCAGCCTTCTGGTACCTTATGGAGGCTTATTAAAAGGAGGGAGAAGGAGTTTTTATATGGACAGACAGTGACAGGACAAGGGGCAATGCTTTAAAGTGAAAAAGGAAAGGTTTAGATTAGATATTAAGAAGAAATTGTTTCCTGTTAGAGAGGTGAGGCACTGGAACAGGCTGCCTAGGGAAGCTGTCCCATCTACTGAAGTGTTCAAGGCCACCTTGGATGGGGTCCTGAGCAACAAGCTCTAGTGGGTGGTATCCCTGCCCATAGCACAGGTGTTGAAACTAAATTATCTTTAAGGTCCCTTCCAACCTGAGCCATTCTATGATGCTGTTTCTACAGCAGAAGAGGACTTTGGAGGTTTCTCCTCTGCAGGTGAATCACAGTGCTCATCACATGGGACTACATAAGGACTTCTGCTGGTCATGCCAACACAAGAGCTTTGAAGTAGGTAAGAACACATGGATTTTAAGAACCATGACAGGAATTTAAATTTTTTTTTTAACAATCTGAATATCACTCAGAGTTGTAGGACTCAGAGCTAATTTTGCTGCAGATTTCAACCCTGTTTCACTTAGTGTGGGATTAGGAAACAGAGACATAAAAATCCTCCCATCCAGTCCTGAATTATGTAGACACCTCCTTCCCGCCACACTGATGCTGGTATGAAGCAGCAGCACCCTCCCAAGGAAGGCAGGGGTAGGCTCCTTACAGGTCCTCTCCCTGGTTCCCAGAGGCTCAGTTCTTGGCATGCTGCATCCTTACCCAGCAGGGCTGTAGCATGCCAAGTTGGCCAGGACCCAACTCTCCTGCCTGTGGCCAGACTCTGTGGCTCAGCTGCTGACCTGCAGTGAGCAGGGCTCCACGGGGAGGGCTGAAAGCTACCCCGTGCCTGCTGGCCAATAGCCAAAGCAGCTCCCTTTCCAAACCAAAGCCAGAAAATACCATGCAGGCTCTGACTCCAGCTTGAAACTAAATGTAAAATTATAGAAACTTCCTCTTACTTTTTCCACAAGGTTTCCAAACTGAGGAAGGTCCTGTAGAGCTCTTCCAGGTAAATAATCCAGGTAAAATTTGTACCTTTGCCTCTAATGTAGTGGAGATCAGCAGTAGAAGTAAGGTTGACCTAAAGATTTTGTTTAGGTTTTAACTCACAGCAAATCAGGATCAGGACACTTCTTGCGAACTGAAGGTCCCAGAGGTGTTGGAAAGCTTTAGTCGCCTCATTCTGGAAATACTTGGTTTGTTTGTTTTTTTTTTTAAAAAAAAGCTGAGTTTAGCTGAGGAAGACAATGATGCCATAAATACAACTGCACAGCATAATCAACAGGATTCTCTATTTGGTTTAACGTGGTATTATAAAAGAAACACCACATGGAAACACAGATTTTTATATTTAGACTTGGGAGGCAGGAAGATAAAAAGTGGATTTGACTTACCTGGATATCACATCAGCCTGGAGGTACTCTACAGAGCTGGCCAAGGTTTCCAGCAGAAATGGGCTTTACCAAGTGTAAGTATGAGGTGCTGTTCTGGAAGAAAGTCTGAAGGGGTAGCAAGGGGAGGAAGGCATTTGGGCAAGAGTCAGGAGGAATATCTTCTGATAGCTGATCACATCTGGAACCTCACCAGATACATGCCATTAGGAACCTCCTGGATATCCACGGAAAACTGCCAAGCCAGTTCTTTGACTGACAATTCTCACGCTACCACATCACGTACAACCACCCCCAGGAAAACCACATCAAAACATAACCGACAAAACAAAGACTGACACAAAAACACACACACACACAAAAACCCAACCAAAAAAAAAACCCCAAACCAATGCTAGTTCTACTTCTGCTAACTGGAGTAAATGAAATTAAACAGATCTTTGTGTATGATTACTGTCTGTGTGCTGCAGTCAAATATAGAACAAAAGGCAACTTTATGCTTAAAATCTTCTTTATAAATTCTGTTTTCTTCATCAGGGTGAAGGATTGGAGCAAGGACACATTTTCAAATGCTGTACTGGAAAAAGGGCTACACATAGGTTTAAAGTTCAGGGTGTGCTTATATGACAGGCTTGGGACTTGGACTGCCAAAGCTGATTATTTCCTCCTCATACTCACACAGGCTAATGCTCCATATGCTTGGCCAGGGCCTGGACCACAGTGTCCAAGCACGGGTCTTAAGTTACCCAGTCAAAGCAAACAGATTTAGGGTTTGGCTCATGCACTGCCCAGGCTGAACTTGAGCTGTCTTTGCTTGAGGCCCACCTCCACTCTCCACAGCTCCTTAGGCTCAGCACTCAGCCCCACGCACCCTTCCCATCTGGCCTCCTTCATCCTTGCAGATGGAGTTTCCAGTGAGTCCCCTGCCTTCCCCCCTGCCTGCCTTCTTGTGCAGAGAAGCAATGAAGATGATCTAAGGGCTGGAGCACCTCTCCTGTGAGGATAAGCAAAAAAGAGTCGTGGTTGTTTTTCCTGGGGGGAGAAGAAGGCTCTGGGGAAGCCTTAGAGCAGCCTTTCAGAACTTAAAGAAGTCTTAGCGGTGCTGGGTTAATGGTTGGACTTGATCATCTGAGAGGTCTCCTCCAGCCTTGATGATTCTCTGATTATAAGAAAGATAAGGACAAACTTTTTAGCAGGGACTGTTGTGACAGGACGAGGGGTAATGGTTTTAAAGGAGAAGAAGGCTGATTTAGATCAGCTATAAAGAGCAAGTTTTTTATAATGACTGTGATTAAACACTGGAGCGGGTTGCCCAGAAAGGTGGTGGATGCCTCATTCTTGGAAACATCCAAGGGTAGGCTAGACAGGTCTCTGAGCAACCTGGCCTGGTTGAGAATGTCCCTGCTTATTCCAGGAGTTTTTGACTAGATAGCCTTTAAAGGTCCATTTATTTTATGATTCAACAAAAGGAAACAATCCCCAGAAAGTAACACTAGCCAAAGATAGAAAAGATAGTAGAGAATGAAAATCAGGAAAACAGGGGTAAGGAAAGAGAAAAGCAAACCCACATCTAAAAGACTGTTTTGTTTAGCTTCTGAAAGAAAGCTTCTGGAAAAAGATCTTTAGCTTTGGTCTTGTCGTACATAATGGCCAACATCCTATGCATTTACCCAAAGAGTGCCCTAGGGCAGGTGCTCTCACAGCTGGAAATACAGATAGCTGGTGGGCCTGCAAAGGGGCCTGGAGACTACCCCCCTGTTCTGAGGCTGGGAATTAAAAGCTCTGTGACAAGGGATAATATGGGTAAAAGCTGGTCCAAGAAATTCAGGAATCAGTGTTGCAGATTGAAGCCATGCTTGTTCTGAGCAGAAAACAGGCATGCTTCAGTTTGCAGAGCTTCCCAGATGAATTGCAATTTTGTACACCAGTTTATAGGCAGAGGAAATGATTTTTTTTGGTTTTCACCCTCCCACTTGTTCTTCCTCCTCCCTAGAAGATTTTATACTCACAGTAAGCCAAGCATGAAATTACTTCAATGTGTGGTTACGCTCAGAGAGGGCAGAGACCCTGACGAAGCACACAGGGTGGGGAACCCATGATTGTCACCATTTCTTTTCCCTGTGACTCAGTTGCAGGCTATTTCAACAAGACAAATGAACTACTTTCAATTCACAACAATTTTTAAATGAAAAAGCTGTTAAGAATCAAAATAAGTATTTTCACGTTTGACTGCAAAGATTAAAGAAAGTAGTTCTTTACTGGTCACCTGAATCTATTTTACAAAGACATCTGAAAGGCATTTTATCAGCTGCTGAGCAGTATTTACTTATGAAACTGCTCTAATTGCTTTGGAATGTGCACCCTTACTGCTGGAACAGCTCAGCCCTGCTAACACTGAGCAAAGTAATACTGGCTAATAGGACATGCGACTTTTATACAGCATTCATTCTTCATTCTCAAGGTAAACAGCATGAAATTTGAAAAGGAAAAGCAGCAAATACCTCATAAACAATGACTTTTGCAGAGCTGCCCTACATGTTTACAAAACCATCAACTCATCAGCAAAATTAATCATTGCCATGACTGAAATCATCACAGATCAGTAATTTAGAACTAAACTCATCTTGCAGCTGGAAATTGCATGGGTGAAAACTTATTCCTGGTGCCCAGTAAATAAGTGCTGGAGCCAATATCCAGCTTGGAAGAACTAGTGTGTCCTGGCCACAAGTAAGCCCTATTATTGGCTTGCAATCTTGCCCTCTCTTAGTAGATCAGCAGTGGAGGTCTTGGTAAATCAAAGAAAATCTACTCAATCTTGCCTTAATCTTCTAAAACTGAAGCAGAACTCTGGTCTGCATTACACATGTCTAGGCTCAGTAACAGTCTAACAGAAAAAAAAATTGGTTATTGCTCTATCTGTCTTTAAGACAAAGCAATCCCGAAGACTGAGTCACAGCCTGGGAAGTGCAGTGGTTTGAACAGCACTTTCTCTTTGTCTGTATCACAAAATCCCCATGGACTTTACTCAGCAGAGTTGGAAAAGCACAAAATAATTGCTATTATGCATGTTGATGTATAAAACATGGAAAATAAAGAACAATAAAGGACAAATATCCTAGCACTGATACAGACGTGAACTGCTATATGTAGGACACAGCCAAGCCAGTCCCATTGGCCTGGGCAAAACTTTATAAAGACTTGTAAACTTCACATGCTTTGAGTTAGTGTCATAGGAGGCAGGAATGTCACATGCCTATGCCCCCAGCCCTCCCTTCAAGCTTGAGTTAACAGAATCCTTGGATAAAGCAGCTTCAGACAAAACCAGGCCAGGCTCGTAGATAAACAGCCCTGGTGACTGCTCAGAGCCCAGGGTCCAGGCCTTGACAATCAGATCTTGGAGAAGGCTGAAGGTGACACAGGGTTAGATGCTCTCAGCTGAGAGAGCTCTTCTCATTTCTGACTCATTCAACAAGAAAGTTTCTTGAGTTTTCTGCCTGACATCCCATCCAGGTCTTCTCCTGCTCTGCGAAGGCATTGTTTGCAGTCCTCTCATCTCTTCTCCAGATCTGAATTATTCAAGCAGCCCTCAACCTCCTCAAGAGCTGCTGCCAATTTCCCCTCCTGCTGTCAGTCACAGCCTGCCTCTGCTGACCAGCTACATGCTCCACTCCTGCTCTCCCATCACCAGGGAAAGAGGATACCTCTTCATTTCCTGCTTTCCCCTGCCTTCCCTCAGCTATCCACAGTTCACATTTCCCTTTGTTTTGTTTCCTACAGCCATTTTTTTTAACAGCTAGTTTATTTTCTTATTGGAAAACCTTTTTTGGCCTTAAGGCAGCATGAACTTCTCCTTGTTTTCTCCTGCTGAGAAGGGACCTGACCTAGAGGTGAGAGCTTTGAGGCTGCTGAAGGGATCTCCCTGCATGACCTTTTTAATCCTTGGCCTCCATTGCTTCAGTCAACACCACAAGTGCCTTCTAGTATGACAATCACCATTTGTTGCTTAGGAATTAAACATTGACTAAACACATCATTCTGCATAGGCCATTGAACTGGAAGAATGTTTAGTGAGCTCAGCAGCTAAAGCTTTATTAACCATCTCTGGTGACCTTCTCCTTTGCCTTCTCCAAGGCAAAGCTGGGGCTCAAAGACTTTCCAAAGTGCTCCTTCAATAGCCCACAATGCTTTTAAAGCTCTAACACCCCCACACAACAAAGTCTGCCAGCACATACATGCCAACTTACCCATCCCATCACAAAGTTTTTTGTTCCACTCTTCATGCTGTTCCCAGCTCTCTGCAAAACCAGTTTAGCACCACCCACAGCACATCTACTGCTCCTTCTGCCACACCAGTGAGTTTAAGTGCTGCACTCCAAGTTGAAAGAAAGATTAATTTCCTTCCTCAAGCATGCCTGCAATGTTTAACAGTTCTCTGGAGCATAGGTCAGCTAAAGGAGTGTTGAAACAGAACAACTAACAGACAGGACAGCAAATGGAGTTTTACAAACATCAGCAAATAAAATAACAGGAGTCCAAAATACCCCTGGGGGAGGATGTTCCTCTCCAGGTATCAAAATCACAAAGAAGTGTGTCTAGGGTAATAAACAGAAGACATGTTAAGGTACCAGCTTCTCACTCTTGCACTTTAAAACAAGCAAGGAGAAAAGTAAAATGAGAATTCCTTGCATTTTCTGAATTCTCCTCTTCCTTAACTTGGCACACACAAAAGAGAAAGGCATGGGAGAGAAGAGCCCACATTTCCCTCAGACTCAATGCTATTTATACATCCTGCTCCCATCAGATCAGGAGGAAAAATCTGGATGAGTAAAAGGTGGTCTTTTGTGGTTGTTATTCAATAAAAGCCACCTAAGTAAGAGAGCAGTTCTACCACCTCGCCGGAACTGGACTCTGTCCCACTTGATGGCATCTTGCCAATGCTAATAATTTAGCAGGATGGCTAAGTGTTTTGAAACTAAAAAGCAGCTTTCAACTCTATTCCTAGACCAATCAGATCTGGAAAAAAGCCAATCAGCCCGAATACTGTCTCAGCTTGGAGCCAGAAAGCCATACCTCATTAAACTCCCTTGTGGGACACAGTTACACGTGCCAGCTACCTTTGAGTTAGGAAAGGAACTGCACCAGCATTAATGATGAGACTTGCTGGACAGAGCAGATTGACTCTGATAGACAGAAATGAGACAGACATCTGAGCATGAGCTTGAGATAGGCCAGCAGGTAGTGTCTGCTCATTCTTCTCCTGTCCTACCACACCCAGGAGTCTTAAAGAAAAGAAGAATAAGGTGTGGTGCCCTTAAATGTTAGAGATGGTATCTCAAAACACATGCTTGAGCCTAAATTTGACCCTGGAGGTCTGAATTCCCCATGGAGGTGTGTCACAGGAAGAGCCAGGTGAGACAGCACCCCAGCATTTCACAGAGGGTGTTCTCGAGTCTATAAGTGGGAGTTTGGTTTCGGTCTGCTCAGACTAGTGTCTGTGTCAGGCTATGGATTTGCAGTCCTCAGCACTGGAGCAGGAGTGTTCCTCAGGCTTTAATAAATGCAGTGCAACACCTCTCTCATCTCAGCAGGTATAATGATCACCACTGCCATTTGCAGCATATGAGAAGGCAGTCAGTGTTTTCTTCCAAACAAACATAATAGCACAGGTTTTTCAGTTTGCCACTTCCAAAATTTTTGTAGTTTTGGCAAGGCTTGAGACCCATGAAAGAAATCCTGCCTATCCATTCCACAGGCACAAAGGGTGCGTGACAACAGCTAAAGCCATGCCGGCCCCCAAAGCAAGGTCCCAGGAACAGGACGGGGCAACTGCACATCAACAACAACAGAGCACATGGCAGGCACCTGGCACACACTGGTGAGCCTGGGCATCTGCCAGCCCAGGCCCCGAGAAGCAGAGAGGACAGCAGCACAGACCTGTCTACTAAATATTGCATTTCAGTAGGTGTAAGGGTTATAACTTTATAACCCTTTTCTAACCTTATACCACTTTTCTAAAGTGCCCTAGTTTTCTAAACCACTCACAGAGAGTGGGGCATGAAAACAAGAATTTCAAGCTGATTCCTTGTTAGCCATCTACAAAAGCACACAGGTTTAGTGGGTATTCCAGTATTCTCTGGAAGCTTGATTTTCAGCTGTTTTCCTCAGTCTCTGCTAAAAACCTTGCTCTAACAGCCTCTTCTGCTCCAAGAGTTACAGGATTATAACAGAGAAAAAATTCACTGGCCAAGTCTCTCATTTTAGTTTTGGGTAAACAGAATTGCACTATAATCCTGATCTTGAGAAGCCAGTTCCCTGGTACATTTATTAATGCTGCCTACATTATCCTTCAGCCTTGGAAAGGGGACAAACTTAACCTCAAGACAGGAGGAAGGAACATGTGGAAGGGAAATTAAGCTACTTAAGAGTTCTTGTTCTTGGCAATAAATGCAAGAAGACAAGATTGTAATTATCTAGTTTATCGCCGTAAAGAACCAATTTTTTTAGTAGCTTAGTTTTTAGTAAATCTTTCCAGGACATGACAGTCAAATAACTATCTGAGAAAGCAATCTCCTTTGTGCACAAAATCCAGGTGATATGAAGATCACAGAATGGCTTGGGGTAGAAGTGACCTTAAAGCACATTTAGTTTCAAGTCCCCCTGCCACAGGCAGGGACAACTTCCACTAGCCCAGGTTGCTCAAAGCCTCATTGAAGCTGGCCTTGAACACTTTCAGGGACGGGGCAGCCACAGCTTCTCTGGGGATCCAGAGCCTCACCACCCTCACAGTAAAAAATTTCTTCCTAGCATCTAATGTAAACCTACTGCAAGTTTCAAGTCATTCCCCCCTTGTCCTGTCACCACATGTTCTTGTAGAAAGTCCCTCTCCATGTTTCTTGTAGATTCCCTTCTAGTACTGGAAGGCCACAATTAGGTCACCCCAAGCTTTCTCATTTCCAGGCTGAACAACCCCAATTCTCTCTCCCCATTTGGCACCACCATAACTTTCTCCAGAACTAGCAATGTGTAAACAAGCAATTACTTGGTAGGAATTTCTAGGATCCTCTAAATTCCATAGACTCTGCTAGTGTAAAATCTAGCAGCAGCCTTGCTCTTCCTTTGTGGATATATTTCAGGAAACATACACTGAGTTCCAGATTAATTCTGGATCTTAATGCCTGGAAGGATATGTCTGGCTTCAAGTGTTTTTGCCAGCATTGTGCGTGCCTGCACAGTGAACATACCCAGCAGACAGGGGGAAAACCAGCCTTGAGAAATACCAGTTCATCACTCCCTGTACGTGGCCGTGGTGTGCAGCAAAGGAGTCAGCCTGGTGAGACAGCCTGTGTCACTGATCCTCAGACAACCCTGTTACTAAGGGCAATTTTCAAGACAGATTGATGGAGGGCCAGAAGGGGATTATCTTTGCAGTACACACTTCCTTATTTTTTGTTTTGGCAATGATCAAAAGCACATTTTCCAGCACTATCCACTATTACACAGGATGAGTTGGCTGCTTCTATTGCTTCAGAGTTCAAGTTATGATTCTTCAAGAAAAGCAGAAATAAAGAACCAAAACTGTTGGCATTTGAGATATTTAGGCTGAAATACTAGCAATTGTTATTCTTCTCAGGAGAAATGCCTGGCACATATTGTATTTGCTGCCATGCCAGTGTAGCCTTCCAAAAGATGCAATCAAATAAAATTCAGCATATTTGCAAATGTGGAACTGCATTTAATGTATCAAATGAACTTTGTACTGGATGTGGTTCAAAGAGTGAACTTGGTGTAATAATTTGTTCTGTCTCAAAAAAAACCATTCCAAACCAAGAGCTTTATTTTCTGTTCCAAAGGGCAAGTTACAGCACTATCGCTGCTGCCTACCTTTCCTCCTCCCTTTCCACTGCTCCAGCCTCTGGATGGTTTTTGTTTCTTTCTTGCATTCGTGATTTTAGGTTTTGCAATTTCAAGCTGGAAGAAAATCCAGGAATACCAAAATCCAACCCTTTGCTCAGTTGCTATGAACAAAATGAAAAATGAATGTTCAGTAAAAAAATTAAAGAAAAATATTTTTGCCACTTTTAATTCTCATTTACACAGACCTCACCAAATAAACAATGTGTTCTTCTCCACCCAATCTGCCAAAGGATGACTTTGATGCAGGGAGAAACACCTCCTAGGCAGTGTTTTGTTTTCCCCTTCTTAGAGAGTATTTGCAAGAAGCAACAGGATAGAAATAACTCAGCTCTCAATTTCTTCTGTATTTTGCATTCACAAATGTCCAGTCCAAGAAGAATTTGGTATTAGAGTTGCAAACATACCTGAAGTGGCAAGGTGCTGTCCCACAGTACAAAGTGAGGGGCTGGGGGGACATGGCTGGGCCAACCATTTGCCTGTCCCTCTGCTGAGTCACCTAAACAGCATCTGCACAAACTGTATCAAACTTCCTCATGATTGTAACAGAGATGAAACAACAATGGCACCTGCAACTCTGGTCAAACAGAAAATACCCTTTCAGACCCAAGCATGAGATACCATCTGGGCTTGGCACATGCACCAGCCAAGCTTTTATGCCATTTCACTGAAACCTGAAAGTCTTTGCATGAAGACCAACACATCGTTCAGTATCTCCTGGGCCACTAGAACCCTTTTAAAGGGTTAAATCCATCTGCCTCATAAAGGGACAGTCTGTGCTGGCATTGTACCATACATTTCCCACTTTATGCAGCTACCAGCTCAGCTCCCTTGATGCTCTAGTGCCTAAGGTACTGCCAGTTGCTTCCTTTATTCCACTAACAAACTGCCCACTACAGATAAGGCAGCAGAAAATTACCCTTGCATCAATTTTAGGTTAGAAGCCAGGCTAAGAAATCATATCGTGCAACAAATGGGGTTGTTTTACTTTTAAACTATAGAGAACAAAAAATCATCTCAAAGCAGACACGAGAAGCATTCACCTCTCTGAAGTACTACCCAACTTACAGCCGTATGCAATTCCAGCCCACAGATTATCTTGGAAACTTGAATCCACAAATTTGGCCATGTAAGCAGTTCTGCCGTGGGCATGTGTTCTCACTGGTTGCTGAAAGGAACAGTAGTGACTCCGAGGCCAAATCTTTGTTGAACTTGCAGATATAAACCTGTACACAGTTATGTGTACAACAGTAGCTTCTCCCTTGAGCAGACTGCACCATCCCAAAGTGCTTCCCCCAAGGTATTTTTATTTCTACTGCAGATAAGAGATATACAAGAAAGAACAAAACCAAGAAACCATGTTCTACTCTAAGCAAATTTTGCTTTTAATTTAAACAAATCCCTAAACTGAGGTAAAGTTGATTTTCAGTGTGATTGTATTAATAGCTTATCCATACAGCAAGTTACCTGTTAATGATCCTGGTCACACTCACCATCTTTTCCAGAAGAATCCACTTTGTCTTGTCTTCAGGCAGAGGCACAGGCAGCTGAGTGGATCAAACCCTGATCCCCAAGAAGAGCAGCTGGGCTCACTAACAAGCAGTAGTTCAAAATTTACTTGGTTCCTTTTTCCAGCATCTGCTCACCCAAGAGCACGACAAACTGACCCCACTTAGTACATTTAAATTGGACAGAGGCTTTTGGTCAAATGCTCTTCTAGTCTAATGCAAGTGCCTGGTGTGTCACCTAACTGATGAGAAGAATCAGTGACATTACCATTACTCAGCTCCAGAGCCTGCCAGCATTTTGCTCACCTTCCAGCTGGATGTGGAACGAGAGCTGCTGGCAGCAGACACCAGGTTCCAAACTGGCTGTCCTTCAGACAACACGGAGGAGTTTATCCTCCACAGCTAAAAAAATGCATGCAGGTTCAGCAGCATCCCCTAAGAGGTGAATAGTAAGAGACATGCAATTCAGGAATGATTTTGTTTGAACAACTAATCACAGGTTTGTGGCAACAGCGAAACTCTGTATAAAGGGCGTGCATAAATTTGTCGCAGAACATGCTCCTAGTTTTTGCTATCCCATTGCAAGCTTCAAAATAACAATTTATTCCATGCATATATGTGCATGCATATACATGTGTGACCTTGTCCAGCATTGCTAAAGGCACGCAGACTAAAAAAAAAAATCCATTAAATCCCCTGGGGAAGCAATATGATGAAATCCTGCTCACTCTTGCACCTGAAGTCCGCTCTAAGGTACATAATTTTCCTGGCCCGGGGAAACAGTGTATGGAGGGTGGGGGATGGAAGCCACAGTGCCACTCCAAGCTATTTAACCATCAACTTTTTACACACTGGCAGCTTATGCCAGTCACTTTAGATTCATGCTGCATAGGTATATTCTGAAAAAAACTAGTGGCACACTCACTGCCTATAGCACACTGCAGACATTACTGACACCAATGGTTAGCTTTGTGTGAGTCACTGCTAATGAAGGCTGGTTTGCAAACACCTACTTCGAGGTCTGAAACAACAGGTAGTGATTAGCTCAGAATTTCCAGCCCTAACTTTGGGATTAAAAAAAAAAAACAAAAAAAACCAAAAAAACTACAGCTAGCTCTCTCTCAGTCACTACTGTCTGAAAACATGAGGGAATCAGGACCATCCATTCTCTCCCTCTCCCCACCCCCAGTACTCCCACGTCTTCAAGACAGGCACGCTGAAAGCAACCCAAACAAAGGGTGTGTCTGATCTCACTGGGTTACAAGCATCCGACATTAGCCCAGGCTCCAGGAATCATTATCAATGCTTTGTTTCCTGATCAAGTATTACAGTGGAGCTTCAGCACCTGTGCTACAGCAGTAGAGGCTGCACAGAAGTTGTACTTGCATTCCAGAACAGAACTGGATCCATGGATTAGCATGCTTTTGTCCCAGTGCAATCAGGCAAAGATGTTAACTGTGTGTACAGACAAGTGCAAGGACACACTGATTTCTAATTATTTTGCTCTACTACTTGCACTGAGAAGTTGTCAGCACATCCTAAAAATAAGGATGTTGGTCTGGGTTTGCCTACTCAAGGGACACAAGTACAGCAAGATGTAGCACCTCAAGAAAAAATCCCAAACCAACCTTCCATGACACCATTCTGCATCAGAGAAGCCACTCAGCTCAAGGGATGTTAGTTGACTCACAACGTAATCATCATGTCAGCAGTACAGAACACACAGCAAAGACGATTAGCTCAAGTTGTACTTTTTATTTTCAGGATTAAAACCCCCCATGATATAAAGCAGAAGAAACAGATGTAAACCCCAAATTTATCGGCAGTTCAGATGAGGCATCCTGGTTTCACAAAATTGAATCACATAGTTGGGTAAAGCACAAACTGCCAAAAGAAGACAAACTGCACAAAATAAATACAGAGAATTGGTAACTCCTCTTCACCTGGCCCCTCTGCACCCTTTCACAGTATAAATAATAATAATAATAATAATAATAATAATAAAAATCCATCTGGAAAATACATTTGACATTGAGAAAAATCAAAGAACCATCTAAATTATCTTTATATAGGATGTGCTGATCAACATTTCTTTCAAAATTAAGAATACACTGCAGTTCAATGTAGATGGTATGACAGGTCTAACAAAGGGTAAGAGCAGTACTATTTAAATGGACAACACACAACGCATAAATATTCAGGGATATAAAATGTAAGCAGATTCAGCATACAGTTCTAAAGTTGACATTCCTATTCCAGTCCCTACAATTAACAGTTTACTTGGTAAGACTTTTAGAGAAATAAATATGCATACAGAAGTAAACACACTTCAACAGAACAGATGTATTGAATTAGTGGGACTGATTATTTTAAATGCAAAATAGAGACTGATTTAACAACCTAAACCAAAGACCTGATAGGATTACCATTAAAGGTATCATTAAGTAAATCACCATACTCTTACCACAGTTAGTCCTAGATACATGTCCCTAGCATAAAATTTATTTGCTTTTCACCATATGCTCTGGCTCTTCTACCCATCTGTTGAGCTAAAAACCAAAGCTGGAATAAGAATTTGTCAAAGAAGGAAAAAAAAAAAAAATCTTACTTTTCATTGCCAAAAGGACTTCATTTAAATCTGATCTATACTTCAAACAATTTTTTGAGTCAGTTCTGTTCCCCACATTAGACAATTTCTCTGTGCTTTAACAAGCATTGAAAATTTGCCTGAAGTTTTGTCCCAAACAGTGGTCCTCTGACCAAAAAATTTGCTTATTAGGGTTTAATAACTATGTGTTCAAGTCAAGATGAAAGTCTTATGAAAACAGCATATGGATGTCAAATTAAATACTGCATATTCAAGTAAACCTCAAGTCACACATGCTCAGTAAGACTTCCATAGGCAACCCAATTCTAAATCAAAATATATGGATATTGCCCTCTATCTCTTTATCTAAGTCCAAAATCTTGGTCTGCTAAATGATGCATCAATGATCTCTGACACCTGAGACAGGTACACAAAGAAATTATTTCCAAAGGCTTAGCCAGATGAGAATAATGAGCATGTTGAGAGAAGCCCTACTCCTGTTTGAGCCAAAATCCTTGCTCAGAAGTGTTTTTCAGCCTTACAGTTCAGGTGCTTTTAAACTCCAACATTCAGTTAAGTCAGTAGCAACAACAGCAAGACCCAGCATGTGTTAGGAGCAAAGACACCATTTCCCTATTGTTCTTTCCTCCAAAGAGGCTGTTTTAACAGAATATGAGCATTTTTGCAGCCACCATTTCTACTCTGAATCACAGAATTGTTAAGCTTGGACAAGACCTCCAAGACCATCAAGTCCACCACTGCTGTTTTCATTACTACAGTATATCCTCAAGTGCCATATCCATACATTTTTGAACACTTAGAGAGACGGTGACTCCACCGTTTCCCTATGCAGTTCAATACATTATGACAGTTGTCTCCAAGTAAAAGCCAACAGACTGTCACTCTGCAAAATCTAGTACTAACTCCTCTTTGTTTTCACCTATGGGACACAGTAAAAGGCTAAAAACTCTTAGATGCTCCACAACAAACATTGACTACCTCCCATCAAGGATACACACAGAGGTCTAGTGTGCATCAAATATGCCCTTAAATTGCACACGGCAGCCATCAGTATGGGAAGAGGAATGCCACCAGTGTGCTTGGCATTCAGAGACTGTACACCAGGAAGAGAAATAACAGTCATAAACCAGTATACAACTAACCTGAATCTTTAATAACAAACCATGTGTAATTATTCAAGAATACACAGTTTAAGTACTTTGCCTCAAGCAGTTGCTTGTTTTCTGGCTTCTCCTCTCCCATCACCTACCAAATGGTCAAGAGGTCAGAACAATTCTTCTGGGGAGGTTTTCTTCCCAGCCTGTTTAAAAGTGAACTCTACTGCTTTGGGGATACAAGCACGACTAAAACCACTGCATTCACCAGATGTGCATCTACATCAACAGTTAAGAAGCCCTCGCCTTCTCCTGTGCTCATACCCATCTTTATTCTCCTCAAGCTCACACATCCTGACCCTGCAGGCTGTTATTTGCTGATCTCAGGGGCAGACTGCTCAGGGGCCAGACTTGGCCAAGCACCTCAGTGTGAGCTGCAGTGCTGTCACTCACCTGCCAGACCTGCTCCATTCTGCTGCCCAGAACTGGGCTAAGCACTGCCACACCTTCCATGTGGGCACTGGATGCAAACTACTGCCCTACTTCCTTGATCCTCCCTTCCTGCCCAGCGCACCTTTTAATTTTGTAATGCTGGAAAATAGAGTCCACAGCCCAAAGTCCAAGCCTAGATGAGCTCAATTTTGCAAAGCATGAGGAAGTCTGGATATGTTTTGGTGTTGAGTAAGCAAGATAAGCCCATTATATGGATAGCTTTTCTCTGTGTAACAGAATAGATGAAAGGTAGCACATACTGCTTGGGATGGTTTCGGACAACCCTAGGACCAATTCTAATGAATGCTGCCCAGAGTAGCCAAGGGAGATGTCATGTCATGTCACAGACAAGTGTTACCTGCCAAGTGCCCAACTCACCATTTAAGACTGTCAGGTTCCTCACACTGGAAGCACACCACCAAGCACTGCTCTGAAATGACACACAAGTCTCTTCTGACAGGCCAAACTTCCAGAAACATTTCCCCCCCCCACATATTTAAACCATTAATACTAAATCTATTTTCCATTTCTTTTCCCTCTGCTAACAGTCTTAACACCCAGCAGGTTTCAAGAGGCAAGAACTAACAGCCAATACGTTAGAGAAACTTCTGAGTTTGCACTTAAAAATGTCTAACCAAAGCCCTGAGCCCATCCCATCTCTATTCAAATAAATACAGCAGAAGGACTAACAACAGTCATTACTGTGCACACACAATACAAATATTGGTTCAGCCAAATAAATCTCTTTTGAGGCAGATATATATATATATATATATACACAGTACAAAATACATTAAGGGTCAAATACAAACATCATACTCACTTCACCTTGCTTTGTCTTCTGGTCCTGCAGGGGAACCCTGCAAAGGTATTATTTCTGCCTCACTGGCATTCAAGCCAAGTTACAGAATCACAGAATATTCTGGGTTGGAAGGAGCCCATAAGGGTCATGAGTCCAGCTCTTAAATGAATGACCCATACAGGGATCAAACCCACAGCCTTGGTGTTAACACCCAACTGAGCTCTGAGCACCAAGACAATTTGCAGAAGAAAACCAGTGAAACCAAATCCACGTGTAGTTTCCGCTGGGGCCAGGAGTAAAGCAGTAGTAAAGTAAACATAAAATTCAGCTAAGAAAAATCCAGGTATTTTAAATAAACTTTCAGACTGAACAGAACTGTTCAAAACAGTTTCTGACCGTTTCATCAAAAAGAAAAAAGACCCCAATCCCAATAAAACCTTTCTGCTGTGGTTTTAAAAGGAAGTATTAAACTAGAAATTTCAACATAGTTCCCAAACCCTGATTTTTATGACTCGTCCCCTACCACTGAGACACAAGTGGAAAGGAGAAAGACAGTGAATGACAGGCACTTCCCCCACCCCCAACTCCCTTTGAGAAACGATTCAGTTAAAAAATTCAAGGAACTCTAATGAAAGCCATGCAAACAACAGATAAATCAGATTACAGTCTGCTCTGAACTCAGCCAAGGTTCACATGGAAGGTTTGTAAACCTTTACATTTCTCCTGAGTTGTGACAAGCAAACAAAGAAGGCTGGGTTTTTCCACAGCTGTCAGACCATGATGGCAGATACAGGATAAAACAACAAAATAAATAATAAATCTGGAGATTAATTTTCCTTTTAATTAAATATGTATAAAGACAATCTGTTCGATAATAAATAAGCTTAGAGATAAATACAAATTCATAATCAGTGAATAATTAGTGCACCAATAGTTTCTTCAGGAAGATGATTGAGCAGAGAAGTGTCTGCAAATCGGTCCCTTTTGTGCTTTTTAAAAAAACAATGACGATAAATCAGACCATAGGATATTATCAGCTAGTAAATTAAGTGCTGATAAGTACCAACATATGATTGCATTGGCTCAAAGATACATGGCCACACTTCATCGTGAACCAGCACAAAAAGAAGTGTGACTAAAGAAAGAAGCAGTACTAACACCCACCTGTGCTTGTGCGATTATTGCTTACTCTGTCACAACCAGATGAAGGCTGGAGAAATTTTTCCCTTAATAGGTGTGGCTCTCCATCTAAAAGCACAGTTTTCAGGTCTGACTGCAGAATTCACTGTCCCATTACAAATCACAGTGATCCAATATTTCGGCTTTGAGCAGTCCATGTCAGCTCCAGTTCTCTGAATATCAAGCAAGCCCCCATTTGGCCCACCTCCTTCCAGAGAAGGGCTGCCTGGGTGACAGACTTTCCCCAAAGAAATTTGATGGATTAAAAATCCCCAAGTGGCCAAGAGGTAAAAGAGAAAGATTATATGCTGTAGTTTCCTAAATGTCCCAGGAATTCAGGAAAATGAATGTTTCCTATATGTCACAGGAAACAGGAATTCAGAATGAGTTATAATCCTCAAAATTTGAAGACTGAAATATTCTTCAAATTAATGCCAAAAGAAATATACTTAAGCACAGTTGCAACTAATTTAGTGAAGTAATAAAGTAAAATAAAGAGGTCAAGAAGAAAGATTGTGCCAAGTCTTCACCTCTCAGGCCCAAAGGACAGTTTGGATATTTAACACAGTGTTAACAGCTTCCCCCTGAACAACAGCAGTATTGTCTCTCCAAGTAAGTCAGAGGTAGTGTCTAAAACAGCACAATGAACAGAGCAGCAGCCTCCAGCTGAGCCCAGCTATGCCAGAGGTGGCCCAAGAACAATACCACCCAGCCAGCCTGGTCACGCTGCCATGGGATCAGCAGTGATCCCTGGAGCGAGCCCTGGCCATGGGAAGCGAGCAGGACGCACACACAGGGGCGCTGGGAGCATGGTCACCAGGGAGATGTGTGCCACAAAGGGGTACATCTGCTCCAGAGGCCAGCCCCTGTCAGCAGCAGATGTGTGCACAGCTCAGCCAAACAGAGCACGCACAGACAGACAGACGGACACAGCAGCACGTACACAGCACTCAGCTCACTCAGGTCCACACGACTCCAGGAGAAGGGACCTGGCTGTACGTGATGTTTAACCACGTTTCCTAAAGGAAACTCTTTTTCATAAAGAGAGATCACAACAGGTTTCACTTGACAAGTAAAACATTAAGCATAGTTCAAAGATGTCCACTAAGGAGCACATGTGGAGCACAGCAATCAGGATTTAAGTTGCAGATTCGTCCTCTTCCAAAAGGAGGTCGTTCAATGCAATAACTGTAGCAGCAAAATCAACCAGCTCCACAAAGTCTGATGTAATTATGTTAACACCCATAACACCAGGCTTCTGTGCTTTCACCCAATTCAAAATCATGGGCAGGTTCCTAAAGAAATTGAAATGAAGAAAATTAAACACTTTAAAGAGGCACTTTTCTATACATACTCTACTAATTTCAAACACAACATGCTGTTTACAAAATATATTATCTCATATTCACGATCACGGCTGTCACCCTAAATGCAACTGGCTAATGAGTGCTTAACACAGCACATGGTCATTATCAAACAGACATATTGGTCAGTCATCAAACCCCACCTAGCAGGCATACAAAACCCCTCTATATTCACTGGGTAGTCTGTGCTTCAGGATTTAACACTGCACTACAATTTTCTCCACCGTAGTTTGTTTTCACCCAAGTGCACATTAAGTCAAATGCTCAATTTCACAGCAAACCAGTGTAACACAAAGCAAGGTTATATGTGGCCCAAAATGCTCCCTTGCCCTTCTCTACCTCAGGGTGGGCAGGAAAAAAGTTGTTGGAGGCAGCACATTGCATTTCTCCCAAACTCTCCCCAGCCTCCAGACCCACTCCGAGCAATGGGGTCAGGGAAACCAAACCTAGAATGAAGCTGTCAGCTCCACAGGGGTTGAACATCCTGCGACACATCACTATAACTGGATAAAGGAGAGGTGTGTCAGGAACTGAGTTAAATCGAGTTAGAAATTCTACCATGGGGAGAAATTTCAAGTATTTCTTGGACAAGAGTGGAAGTCAGGAGTCTGCACCAGCTTTCTTGCACTCTAACAATAAACACCATGCTTTTCAGCAGTTAGACACAAATGGCTAAATATGTTAGCATTATTTAGATTAGTGCTGTAACATGTAAACATTATTTGAGAAGATGGTAGGCTAGCAAATTAGCTGACAGGGTGATGAAGAGAAAAAAGCAAACCCAAAAAACTTAAAAACACTTCACTCCTGCTGCATCAGGACAACAAAAAACCTATCAAGAACTATGAGTAAAGGCATAATTACTGCCAAGGGACACACCAGACTTCAGCCAGCTAAGTGTGACTTGTTGCAAGTCTCCTTCAGCAAGAGCTGAGAACATTTAAATATTCAAATCCAGGGCAAAATTTCCATGCATGAAGGCAGGCATCTACATAAAACTGCAAGGACAGATTTGCATATCAGCCGGCTTGTGCAAATGCACACAAGTAATCATGCTTATTTCGGTCTAGTTGCAAACAAGTAGTAAGGATGAGGGAAAGGGAGGGACTGAAGGCAGGCTTCCCGCTAACAGTGGCTTAGAGCACAGATCTGTGCCCGGAGTCCCTCGAAACAGAGTTGCTCGCCCATTCCACGAAATGCAAGGATCCTTTGGTAGTTTTGGCTCAGGAATTCCGTCCGGCCTTGGCGCGGATGCCCCTTAGGGTCCGGCTCTCGCGGGCCCCCAGCGCCACCTGGTGCCGAGCGCGGCCCCGACCCGGAGCCCAGCAGAGCGGGGTTAACCGGGCTGGGGCCGGACTGCCGCCTCTGAACAGCGACGGACTGAAAATGCCGAGATTTATACCTAACCTGCGATTTTCTTATTCACAGAACCACTGAATGGCCTGGGTTGAAAAAGACCTTACATATCATCGCATTCCAACAGCCCCTGCCGTTTGCAGGGACACCTTCCACTAGACCAGGTTGCCCAGAGCCTGACCCAACGTGGCCTTGAACACTTCCAGGGAATGGGGCATCCACAACTTCTCTAGACAACCTGTACCAGCACCTCACCACTCTCACAGTAAAGATTTCTTTCTAATATCCAAGAGGACTTTTACAGTTATGGTAATTTTTAGCAAACTGGCTACAAGGTGATAATACCATAAAATGAATCACGTGGAACTCCTGGTCACGCTGTTAATGCTATTAAAAATCACTGGCACTCTGTGCTAATCAAAGCAAAACCCTCTTACTCATAGGAAAATTAATTGTACAATGGAGAGTGGTATTAAAAAAAGTCAAATGGTGAATCTAATTTTTGGAAAACCTCCCCCCAGCCCCCTTAAAATACAAGGTAAAATATTGCCCTATGTCATACATCTCTGGCTGTTACTGAAATTACTGAGACATTTGTATGGACAAATACAAAACTAAGTCCAGAAATTAGCAATTTTCCTCTGTGACACAAGCTTTTTTCACTGCCCCCCCCCAATCCAACTTCAGGCAGGCTGAAATGAATTATTGGTTTGAAGCCACATATCCATCCTACATTTTACAAAATAATATCATATTCAGAAGAAGTTCCAATTACCAGGAAATACATATATAACCCTACTGCTTTATTATTTGCACTAATAATTCTTTATTTTTAATGATTGCAAATATCTCTCATGAACAACAGTACTAAGTAAAACTGCATGCTTTCAGCAAGCCTAAGCAAACATTTCCTAGTTTCTTTCTCAGTGCCTCTTCCAACATGAGACACGTTAAGTAAAGAACTGAGACAATCAAGACAAGTCCTTACCTATGAACAAGCGTGTTCTTCAGACCACGAATTAGATGCCGCGCGATCGTTTTCACTCGAGGTGTGAGAATTGCTTGAGATACGTGGAAAGTCCCATAAGGACTTCGTTCCCCAAGTGTGGTCTCCAGGAACTGCAGCAGTTTGTGCACATTAGTTGTATTAGCCCATGGCGCTGGCATTTTATTACCTGGCCACAGGAAGGGATATTCCTGGTACAAAGGGTGGTGGTAAAATATGAGAACCTAAGAGAACACAAAAACAGAAAATCAAACCAAAATGAAAAAAAAAAACAAAAAAAACAAAACCAAAACAAAAAAATCATAATTACTGTATTTTTATTTGAACAGGCTGCTGCACTGGTTTATGTTCATACAGTACTGTTGCATCTAACACAGCAGTGAAGAAGACCAAGCAAAAAAGTTGCTCTTGAGTCATGAGTGTCAGTATATTTGTTGCACTACTGCCAAAGGGGATGCAGATCATTTTGTTCAGCTTTGAGGACAGGATTGCTTCAGGCTTTATGGGTCATCAGTTTAAAATGATAAAGTTGCCTCTGTTATTTAAAGTGCTCAGCTTAAAAGCATTGCAACTTCTTAATGCCAGAAAATACTATATCTGTACTTGAAGTTAAGGATTTTAGCAGTCTTGCCATCTTCTGAATACCTCCTTCTAAGAGTGCAAAACATGCTGGGCTGATTGGCACATGACTGACATACTGGCATCGTGCTCACACTTGCTGCAGGAGAAACCAAGCCAGTCCTGCTGTCAGCAAAACCATCAAATCCAAAGTAAATATTTTTTACCTTGTAAGGTGCTTCTCTACAGCACAAAGAGGCAACGTTTTTTACAAACACCCACGCTTACTCAAGATTCATCTTGAAGCTTAACATTGACAGCATCAGTTCAGAACAATTCCTCAAAGCCTCATTTCCAGTTTAAGAATGCTGCTGCTGAAACCCTTTTCTGTTCTCAGTTTTTGTGTACCTATGGGAGCAGTTACCACAGAGAAGAGGCATTAGCCTCACCTCTGCAGATCTGGATGGCTGCAAAGGAGGTAAGAAATTCAGTCCATACCTTAGTCATGCTAAAGCTTAAATGCTTCACACTGGCCAGAAAGACAACAGTTAATCAAATCCTCACCAACACAAGTCTGCATTACGTGCCCTTCCACAAGAGAAAACCCTTTGTAAGGAGCGCAAGGCTCCAAGGACACTATAGTTTAATTATTTAACAAATGTGCTTGGGAGCAGGACACACTGGCCACATCATGGATGAGGGGATACACAGCTGTATGTAAATGGAAGAAAACATGCACACAACACAGAGGAGGCCCTAGTGGGCTTTAACTTGACCATCAGCAGCATCTTTGGTCCAACATCTGTGGGTGGGAGCTACACCAGGCTTGTCTCTTTAAGATCTTAACATTTTGGGTTTGAAAAACATTAAACATCCTTTCCCTACCTGGTGTTTCTTCTCCCACATGTACAGTAACGTCACATATTCTACACATTCAACACAACAAAGTTTGGATTCAAATGCTGAGCGGATCCTGTTGATCAAGAAGTGGTGATGGCTGTCATCCATGGCATAGAAATGATTGAAATCCAAGAAGATTACTTCCTTGGGGTGCTGCTCAAGAAAACTATTCATCTCCTTCAGGCCATCCCATACTTTGATGCCAAACAAGCCATGTATGAAGTAAATCTCTTGTCCTATTTCCCCAGGTTTGGAAGATACACGAAGATCAAAGTAGCGGATCCCACCTTCCAACTGCTCTTTGAAAGTCAGATTTTGAGTCACTGACCATTTCTTCATGATCTTTCTAACCAAGGAAATTCTGGCCAAACGTTTGATGGCTGTTGCTTGGTCTGGTCCCACAGGGGACTTCTCATCAACCCAGTAGCTGAAAGAGTCATGTGATCCTAGGAAAAAAGCCAAGAAAAAATAATATTAGAAAAAGTGACTATCCCATAACACATGTCCCCTCAAAACTGAACGAAGTCCTACATGTGTGACAGGGGTGCAGAAGCATTATGCTCATGTGTGAAACTTTATCCTTTACACCTTACTTTTCCCTGAAAGTATAACAAGAGTTAAGCATAAGATTCTCAGTTTTAACTGCTTTCTTGCATGAGCTCCCAATTTCAATGTTCTCTGAACACCACAAATCAAACATTTGTGGTAAAGGGAAACCTCCTTCTAACCTTCCTTCATTCCTTCCTTCACAAACTACACATCAATCCCCAAAGCTTTCCCAGAGCCTGGTACATGACTGATCTAGGATGAGACTCCAGATTAATTTTAAAAATCTAAGACTTTAGTTCTACTTGGTATATCCAACTGTAACCTTAAACACCAAACATCTTGGAACAGGTATCTTTATCACGTAATGGACTGAGGGATCTGCACATGCCTTACCAGCACATCTCACTTCAGCCCCGAGATGGCAGATAAATGATCAATAGTTTGAACAGTGGGCAACGTTCTGGACTTAGAGGTGGAACAATTGAACACACCACCAGTTACAGTGTGGACAGATACCAAGCTCATGTTAAACAAATTCATGAACACGTCTTTTACCTGGCATGCTTCTGAGTGACCAAAGGCATGGTGAACAGCAGATTCATCAAAAAAGTACAACCAACGATCAAAATCACCAGTCCCTACCAAAATAATGCACGTCCAAAAAAGCTCCTGTAACACAATCTGTACCTTGGCAGAGAAACTGCATCTCCAATATAAAATTTTTGCTTATTAGAAAAATCTCCAATTGAAAATTCAGTAGTAAATAGGAAAAAACCTGAAAAGTAACAAAGCTCCAAAATAAAAGTTTCAGAGTCAATGAAATATCCCTACCTTAGCTAAGTCAGTAACAGAACAAAGAGTGAAAAGGCAGTGTATCTTGGTCTGCACTGTACCAGAACAGCACAAAGCAACGACTGGCAGAAGCTGATCCACCACAGACTGGGGTTTACCAAGGATTTGTGATCATTTGCACCTGGCACCAGCAATCTAGCCAAGAAGCTGTAGCTGCTCCAGGCTCACCTTCCTTGTGAAGCTCCAGCCAGCAAAAACATTATTAGGAGCTCTAACAGACCTTGCTATCCTTTGTCTTCAGGATAGGATATGAGAGTTTGCCCATTAAGCCAAACCCCACCTGCTACCTGTGGACCGCCTTGCTGAAGTGCAGAGAAAGCATCTTCACCCAAGCAGCTCATTTTCCAGCTACCCCAGGGTACAGTGACATGGGCACCATGCTGCTGGCATCTGTGTTTTACATTCCTGCATGCTCGTCCCTGCTTCTAGGAGTATGCTTTTCTCAAATTTCCTCCTCTACCTCAGTCTGCAACTCTTTGAAATCCCAATCTGTCATATTCAATCTCAAGATAACATCTGAGGCATTCACAGCCTCCTTTATCCAAACCTTTTATTTGTGTACCAGTGCGCACTTGAACATGGATGCATTTTTTGTGGTGCAAGATCAGAGATCCAAACAAGATTATGATCTTAATTGGATTATCTTGGCATTTTTAATCCAGATGAAAGAACAGACTGTGCATAAACTAAACATCACTTCTCAATAACCTTAAATGCACTGTTTCCATGGATTTCAGCTAGTTCAAAACCAGTGAACAGGGAGTGTGAAGGTTAGTTTTCAAGCTTTACAAATGACCACTAAAACTAATTCTGACCAATTCTTCATGAATTCTTCACAGCATTTGTCCAAGTGGGTCTCTGTTATGGCTTTCCATTCAGCCTTCTAGACAGAAGTGAGAAGTGCCAAAGATGCCATCTTAAGCAACTTTTTAGTACCTGTCCCAGTAAACTACATCACAAAGTGGCTGTCAGTTGTGGAGAAACACCTCGATTTTTTTTCCCTGTCTCCAAACATGCAACCCCAAACAAAATCCAGGAGCAAACATCTAGTGAAGACATTTCAGAAGCCATATGATGCTCCAAACTGTAGTTTACAGATCTACAGTTTCATCTACCTCCCTGTACAGCAGAACGAGTCATTCAAGCTTCTACAATATTTGGAAAGTAGACTTTAATCACAAGGGGCTGGCCTTCTGCCTTGGAATTAGTAGCTCTGCACAAAGAAATCTTTCATTTGGTTGTGATTTTTGTTAGTTTTTTTTCCCAGTTCTTAATTTCTATCAGTTTTTATTTTCTCTTCTGTTTAGGTCACTGTAGAAGGCAGTTTAACATTGTAGAATAATGACATAGGAAATATTTTCATATTAACTAAGACAGTGCAGGATCCTTGAGACCTATAGGAGTCACTCACACCATTATGCTCCCCCAGACTGATAAATCTGACTTTCAAAGGAATGAGAATTTTATCTTGCCACTAATATATTGTTGTCACCTCAGAGTTGTCTAAGTAAATCTGAACCAAAAAACAACTAATTTTCTTAATTCTGATAATTCACTTCACAGCTACAAAAGTCTTTCCTTGGCAGTTTGACACTTACAAGGCACTTTTAAGGATACAAAGAGCAAATTTTCTCCCTGCACTACCACAAACCAAAAACTATTTATAGCCTAGCACTAGAAAGCAGTATCAAAAAAGAAAAAAAAAAATCCACAAAAAACCCAAACAAGTCACCACATTGCAACTTTTTCAACACGTACTTCAAAAACTGCACTCCTTAACAGAAACTGAACTATGTGTGACATGCTTCTATAGTTAGAGAAGATCTTATTAACTCCTGCCCCATGGCTCTAAAAGCCTAGGAAATGGAGCTTTCCTCCTACATTGAAGTCAACCTGTATATCTAGATATAACCAAGCAGAACATGAGTTGGACCATTTGCAAAACATATCCTCCTTTTCACTGTTGGTAGCACATCACCAATTCTGTCGATCATTCTATGATCAATACTGAGGCTGGAAAAGACAGCAGAAGTTCAGTTGGGTCTTCAGTGGTCATTTACAAAGGCCAGTCACCAATATCTAGGCCAAACCTGAACCCACAATGTTTGGCTCTGGTAAGAGGAAAAAAAGCCCAAACTGAAACCCTGCAGCAACAACACTGGATACTTGTGGGGCTGTGGGGTAACAGCAAGGTAAAGACCCACATCATCCACCATGACCTTCTTTAATTTAAGATCACTGTGATACGCTACAGCTCAGGCACTGCCTTTTAATATAGCTTAGCACAATGCTAAGTACATGCTAAGCTGATTGCATCATGATGTCAAAATAATCCCTGCTCTCCTTTGCTCTATCCCTAAACTCACAAAAAGTCTTGCCATTCTGTTGCTATGGCAGGAGCCAAGCTGGTTGCTGATACATGTGATACAGCATGATTTCTTTTTGAAAAAGCATAACCTAAACCAACCCAAATCTGTAAAACTTCAAAGGCAAAGGGCAGAGCCTACATGGCAAGAATGGAGCAGACCAGCCCCATTTTGTCAGGAGCTCAGTGTTAAGAGCTTGTTAAGCAAATTCTCAATTCATGTCTAACACAAGGATGTGTGAAGGTACATGGACACTGCCCAGCAACAGCAGCAAGGCTGGCAGTTCCTGGACAGAGCAAGAACCACAAAACTCTCATAGCAACACACACTAAAGTGTAAAGTTTTATTTCACTAAAGTGTAAAGTTTTTTCCATGTGTAAAAAATCCCTCACCATCTGTTGTTCCCCACCACATTTGCTGCAAATTATGCTGAGTACTTTTCTTGGGAAAAAAGCAACCTCAAGAATTATTGAAGCAAGACATTTCACACGGTAATTAACAACTTAAATATAAATAATGCCCTATTCAGTAAAGCTATTCCTTAAACCTACTGATTGTGGACAAAGCAACTAACAAAACCAGGTATTTATAACCTCCACCTCACCCACGGAGAAGTCAAAAGGCAGAGAAGAGCCAAGAAAATTTATCTTCATTGTCCTTTAGGTAAGGAGAGGACAGAAACCCAGCCTGAACCGCCTCAAAAGCACATTCCTGCACGTGCAGGACATGGAATTACTGTACATAAGACCGGATTAGCGTTCAGACAGCAAACCTTACTGAGCTGCTCTAGTGACATGGCATCAGACTGGTGCTCAGCCCTTCCCAAAACCAAGTCAGGCACACAAAAAAATGATGATTTGCCAATTGCTTCCAACTGGGTGAAGACGTGCAGCACAAAGCAGCAAGCATTAAATTTAATCATGAAAGAGACTGCACATTCAAAGACAAAAATTAGGGGACTGCTAATCAGCTGGCAGCTTTAGTTCAGTTTCACTTCTTTCATCTGACAAAGATTGGCAGCTTCAAGGAAAGAAGTCACATGCCATCAAATGCCCAGATATTTAACTATCAAAAGCTGTGTTATAGTTAGAATAATATATAGGTATCTTCCAGATGCCAGACTTAAAATGATGGACAGATTGCTATATTTTATCCCAATAATTGCAACTGTGGATTAAATTTCATTCATATCTTTAAACTTCTTTTTTTTGCCACTTATACTAATTCCTCAAGTTAATTTTATGTTAAACAGCTCACTTTTCAATTCAATTTATATGTTAAATACATTTAACATATTAACAGTATTCCACTGTTCAGGATGACTTCTTGTTGAAGCCCTTGTGCTAATTGTTAGACAGCAGCCTTTTATCATCACATTTGCAGTAAAACCTAACTTCCCAGTGTGTTCATTTGTCATGCTGCTCACTCACAGATAGTCAAAGTAACCCATGGTGGAGATGAAACAAATGACACTCATCAACAGAATGTTATCAAGCCTCCAATGTCAACAAATACCAGCTAGAGCTGTTCACTCTCATGACCAGTGACAGGACTCAGGAAACAGCACAAAGCTGAGTCAGGAGGCTTACGCTGGATCTTGGGAAAAGGTTCTTCACCCATATGGTGGCTGAACACTGGAAGAGGGAAGTGGTCACAGTGCCAAACCTGTCAAAGTTCAAGGAGTGTTTGGACAATGCTCTCAGGCACAGGGTGTGACTCTTGGAGGTGTCCTGTGCAGGGCTAGCAGTTGGATTTGATGATCCTGTGGGTCCCTTCCAACTCAGCATATTCTGTGATTCTACACCATTTGGTAATATCTTTTGTTTCCACATAATACGTCCTGCAAATACAGTTGCAGCAGAGGGACAGGGATTAGCATCATGTCACCAAGCCCGTGTAAATTTACCTTCATGGAACATTAAAAATATGATTATACAGCATGTAAAGCGCAGAGATCTTCCAACACAGAACATTACCTGTGCACTGCCAATCACTCGAAAACAAGACAAAAACTCATGGGGGTTTTTGGATACAAGCATGTCTCTTAGCATACTGCAAGCCTCCCTGGTTCCAAGGCTGTGGAGTAGTCAGAAGCAGCAGCTCAAGACACTTTCTGCAAACACCTGGCCAGCCAAGAAGCAATAAATGAAAGCACAAGGGCAGACAAGTGTGCTGTGAGTAAGCTTAAATAGATCTGAATAAGTTGGATTGATCTTTACATAAACAGAATACTAACAGGACAAAAATTGCAAGAAACAAATGCTTAACTGAACATAAAGTTAAAAAGCAAGGTCAAAAAAAATACCTGTCCCTTAAAAGCATTACAGGGTCACTTATGACCAAAGAATCACCCGAGCTGTAGTGACGCTAAACTTCTTAGCACAGGCTTTGCTTACCAGACAAAGTACATTCCCCACACATTACAAACCACTGCACATGACACAGCACAGCAGGCATTACACAGCCAAGATGGGCACAAGAACAGTAACCAAGTTCCAAAAACACAGGATATAAGTGCTAGTGAGTCAAGGCTATCCCACTGATGTTCTTTTAAACCAGATGTCCTGTGTGTGCCAAAACTGAGGGAAAAACAGGATAAGCAAAAGTGCCTCAAAGTCTAGAAGTCCACAGGATTCAGGTCATTAACAATCCAGATTTTCTTATTAGAAGATTAACATCTTAAAAGTTCATGAAAATGAACTAATGAAAAAGCAAATCAAAGAGTTCATACTAACTTGTCCAGCAAAAGGAGATGAGGCAGAAATAAGAAACATCCTATTGATAATCAATTATCTAAAACTATAGAGATGAGTATATTTTAAGAAACGGACAAGAATCCTTTAGATATTCTTAATGCAGTCCCATTAAGAAAGACAAATCCTAGTACAGACCAAATCCTCTTAAGAAAACTCCCTCTCTCTATCCAAGAACTACCCTGATTTCCCCCACTGCCCCTTTCAGGCAGTGCAATGGGATGCAAGAGCTTAAAGACAACCTAAAACTGTCAGACACAGTGTCACAGAGTAGTTTGCTTTTCTTTCCAGCCAGAAGAAATCCTTTTGGCACTGGTTGGAGTTATTGCCATTGAAGGTTAAGGTCATTTAGCAATGATTTCTCATTTCTCAACAATCTCAGCTGTCTGCAATGGGAATGCAAGAAAGACACAGCATGTCTCTACCATTTCAAAGCCTGACTGGATCCACATGCTCAAAAAGGAAAAAATCCTTCAGCTTAGAGTCCTAAATTCCTCTTTTGTGACCACTCAGAACTGAGTCGACCAGGGTTCATTCTCTTCTGAGAAAGCCATAGAGAAATTTTTATTACATGTAACTTTTCCCTCTTTTAGCATCTTTGTTGGAAAAGCAGGCAAACAGACTTTCATAACATGGAAGGAGAGCAACAACCATTTATTTCAACATTACAACGAGTTTTCTCCATTGGAAGTAAAACTTTGGCATATTCTGCACTCATTTACCATTTACATCTCTCCTTGGAGATCGGTGAACAGTCAAGTTGAAGACACTTTACCAGACACACTTAAGTGGCCCTCTAGGGTACAGATTTTCATAAGTAACAGGAAGAAAAGTTTTCCAGAAAAAAACCAAATTAATTAGGACCTTTGTATACTGTCTGAAGAAAATTTTGCAGCATTTCAAGAGTAATTTGGTTTTGGCTAAACAGATGACAGAAGTTCTTTAAAAAGAGAAGCCCTAAGACTGGCTTTTCAGGGGAACTCCTGCACAGACACAGTGTCTGCCAGACCAGTTCCTCACAGAGGAACGTACAAAAAGAATACTTGGTTACTTAAGAATAGTGGAGCAACTTCCATCAAATGTTCTCACCAGTGTAACAGTCCAGACAGTTTATTAGCCTCTCTAAAAATATTTGAGAGTTGCTGTTACAATCAAGTAGCTTAACAAGGTAATAAAATAACTTGTCTTTTCTGTAAATGCAGAAAAAATTCCGCATTTACAAATCATACTCAACATCACTATACTTATGCAGATACTTTCTTCTAGTGGTTACCACCTGATTCACTGGTAGATGCAAACTAAATTGAGAAGGAAAATAAAGCTTGGTGAATCAGAACACAAATCTTCTATTTCTTCCCTTTGACCTTCAACCCAACAGATGGCCAGTTCAGATGATTCAATGTTCCTTTTAATGAGAACTCCAAAGGAATACTGTTTGGGAGGAGTATGGAGCCTCAAGGTCACCACCACTACTCTCAGCACGCACGGCCACAGCCCACACCTGCCCAGGAACAAATAAATAAGAAAATCACAGCATTACCAAGTTCAGCAGCTCACCTCAGGGCCAGGCAGACAAAGAGAAAAACCACTCAATCCAGTCAGAGCCTAGTGGCCAGCTCTCAACTGGACAGCGCTTGCTGCTGCTTCTTGTCAGAACCATTTTGGCTCTGCTTAGCCAACTCCAAGTCAAGCAGCTCATGGGGCTGTTGGGGAACAGTTGCACTGTCAGGACAGCAGAGTTGGCCAGGTGGTGTATGGGAAGATGGCATCCTGTACAGAAGATGCTCAGGGCCCCACCACCTCCAGGTGTTCCTCATGAACCAGGCACATGAGGACAGTCACACTACTGCACCAACTCAGTCACTTGGAGCAGGTTATCAACACAGGAAACACCTCTCCATGCCTTCTGTCCTCCTTCAAGCTGAACCATGGGCTTGGTCTGCAGGGCTGCTCCTTGTTAAGACTGCCTACCAGCTGTATTTGTAAAGCTTTGTTTTCCAGGGATGATTGATTTCAGAGTACTTTGATCATTTAAATCAAAATCAGGAAGCTTCTTACTGAGGCTCTTGGGATGAACTTCTCAGAGAAGGGCAGAAACAGTGGCACACTGTACTGTGGCAGGTTTTGGGCTAGTGATACTGACACTACCATGAACAAACTATGGGAAGTTATTATACTACAGGTTGGCTAGAAAGGCAAGAGTGTGTGTGTCATTGGGGGGAATTAGGCAGCTTGACCATGCTACAGTTTGGAGCAGCAGAGATTTACTATTTCAGAAGAGCAAGGACACACTTCTCCTTGAGGATCAGTGAACAGTCAAGCTGAAGACACTTGACCAACTCCTGCAAGTCTCCAATATGGTCTTGCTCTGGCCATAGTCAGGTCAATATGATTCTCTCTGTTAAAAAAAAATGTTTCTGGAACTGTAAACCCCATTCTTTTTCTGTCAGCTTTGGCTACCTACAACCTAGCATCCCATAGGAAACTCCTCAGCTGTTGTCCAACCTGATGCTGACAGGAATGGCTGCACATTCCAAATGTTCTGCATGACTTAGAAATGAGATTCTGGCCAGCCGTCCGCATGCTTTCTGAGGAAGCAAGAACACACCAGCTGGGACCACTAGAAGATGACAGAAGAGGCCCTGTACACCACCAGAAGCCACAGGTAGAGAGCTGTCCCACCTCTCCAGGAAAGCCTGCACGTTCCAGAACAGCAGAGCACTCTGCTGAGTGTGACATTTGGCTCTAGGTGTACCAGTGGTTGAAAAACTGACTTCTGGCAGCAAAAACTTCCTTGCTGTTTCAAACCAGCCTTAGATATACCAAGTTTGACCTACCACACAAATATCTTTACTTCAAAATTTTAAAAAAGAAATCTTACATCCTAGGAGAAAACCATTGGTATAAGGTTTTTTTTAGTATCACATTTCAAAGTGCTAAAGGGAAACATTTTACTTTTCCCAGATTTTCCATATTTTAGCTCTCTTCAGTGACTCCCATCAAACAACTAAGTTCAGATTCAAATTAATTTTTCCCCAACTAAGCTTAGTTTTTATTAATAGATTTTGTTTCAGCCGAACTATGGGAAAGAAAACAATCACCCATTTATTCTACATACAGCCATTCCACCTGTTGTTCTTTCCTGTCCACATCTGCAGTGCCATGACACATCAGGTTAACCTTTGTGTTCCCTTGGGACACCCACACAGTCCAGCACTCACCCTAGGGCTTGCCCAACTCCATGGGCAGCTGTTGCAAGCAGCTTTTCTGACAAGAACCACTTCTCAAAATAAAAAATTCCCTCTTAACTATCATCACCACAAAACCCTTCCCTGCAGGTTAGCTTGGGAAACACACTCATTTGTATTTGGAGGGGGAGAGAAGGAAAGGCAGGGGACAGAAGAGACTTTTGATTACCTTACTTTATTTATTAAAGGGCACCCATAACTCTTCTGGGTGCTCCTGCAAGCAGCAGTGGATTCCTACCTTAGCCATCATATGTTTTCTTTGGAAGACAAAGAAAGAAAATTAGCAGCATGGAAAAACTCACAGCTAGCTATCCTGACCAGAACTCGGAACCAATCAAGGGATACAGATTGATCCAAAACTCCAAGTATACCTGTTACATCGTGGCTCTTACATATTTAAAGTTGGACTAGTCCAGACAGGATTATGTATTATTACCAAGACCCAAAGGAAAACAGAACTGCCTGCTCTTCTCCTCATGGCATTCATCCAGCACCTTGGAGGCTGGACTAATGAAACACTCAAACACTGACAGCTGGCAGTGAACATCTGCTGGACTGCCTTGCTGTCTCAAACAAAAAGGCACGAGCTTATCATGACCTCACACAGAGGAGACTGAGACAGAAAAAGTGTTTCACCTGTTCTAATACAAGTATTCATGCAAAAGTTTGATGAAACGGGAAAATGATGCCATACCTTCAGACACAGAGACTTCAGACCCTAGCACCAAGGTAATCAAGATACCTGCCTTTCTAAAAATTTCTGCATCAGTTCAAATGAAACAGTACAAACTGGACATACCATGGTGCTATCAACTATTAGGATGCAAGTACAAGCAAAGAACAGCTAGGCTCTCCAACTAATTCTTCAAATAGCTGATTTACTTTGAAAGCTTATCAGTGAGAGCATTCCAGATTTTTGTGTTCCGTTTCTACATGGAGAAATAAGAAAAGTAGCAGACATAGATCAAAAAAAGACCAAGGAAAATAGTAAGCATCATAGTTGTGATTTCATAAAATTCTTTAATGTAAATCAGCTTGAGATTAAACAAGCACTATACAATACCCTGCCAAGGGTCATGTCCACAATCAAAATGTTTAAGGGTTCATTTTTAAACCCACATCCAAAGAGGATTACTGGAATATAATTAAGAGAAAACCCTCTAGACTTTCACACAAGGTCACCACTTGTTGAAGGTGTTATTTTTGTTGACTATACTGCATGCTTGTGAAGTTGATGACCTTTTAGTTATTTGATATTTGGCAATTTTCATTGCAAAAGACCCCTCCTCTCATGACATTGCACAGGAAACCTCATCTCTTTTCCTTGCATATGACTATACTGGTTTAGCATTTTGGCTAGAGTTTTTCCCAACAGAAGTAACAGAAAAGCCCAAACGTGGGAACTGATCACACACAAGCTTTGGAGAAGGGCCTTAACTCTTTCAAAGTCTCTCTTCCTTTTGAGTGGAGTTAATAATGTAAACAGCCCATATACCTCATGAACACCCATCTTCAACACTATTCGCTTGCTACCAGTTGGTTCTAAGGCCTGAGGAAAGAATGACCTTCTCTACCATCAAGTAAGGTNCTAATCGGGCGCTTCAGGATACAAGTTCTGCAGCCGCTTTAGCTAAAACAATTTTCCTAGCTACTATGTGTAAAATCTTATAACTATAATTTTAATACATGCATAATTGTCTGCACGAATTATACCCGTATATAACAGGTGTTTCACACCATTACTCAATAGCTCATGGAATCATAGAATAATGTAGCTTTAAAAGGATCCCCAGAAGTCACAGCTGCCTTTTCTAAAGCCAGTGAAAACAAGCAGCTCTAAAAGCAAAAGGTTTGCAACAAATGAAGCAGGAGAACCCTATGAAGATCTCTTGGGCAATATACAAAGGAGTTACCCACTCACGGCAGTACATAATAAATTAAATCTAAGAAGTTCTTTTCGTGTGTATAGTCTCAATTCATTCACTTTAAACAGCCCCACGATGCTATCATTTTGTTCTTTTCTTAAAAAAAAATTATCCTTTAAATGCTGCAATTTTTCAAAGTGCAAAAACTATAGAACAACAACAGTTTCATGATTTTGAGTGCTGATTTTATTTCAAGTTAAAAAAAGTTTTAAAGTTTCCACTCCTGGAGCTCTCTCTCTGTTCCTATGTACAAAGGATGACAAGGAGTTGGGGGAGGAAACAAACAAACTCCCCAAATCAAAACCAATTGAGTCTATCATTCCAGGGGAGAAAACAAATGTATCCTGAGATGGACAAAAGCAGGCCACTCCTGTCATATGCACACACAGGTGCTAAGCACAGACGAAACCGCTTCTCATTCGACCTTTCATCTCTCTTCTGAAGGTAACACTGGTCTCCATTGCTGTTCAGCACCTGCAAAGATTCCTCAACTGCCACCTGTATTGCACACTGCTAGGAACAACCCTCTGGCTCTCAAAAAGGTCGCTCTGTCAAGCACAACACCAAAACCCCATTTCAGCAAAATAATCATTAGACTAAAATAATAGTAATAAAAAAATGACAAAAATCTACCCAAAATAACTTTTGTCTGCTTGCAGGTTGCATGAGGCATATAGAGGAAAGTGGTGGGGAGATACACCAACCTTGATCACAAATAAACAGGTACTGCAAGCGTTTTAAAAAAAAAAAGCATTGCCCATTCTAAAAGCACCATGGCATTACTGAAACAACCACTCATTTACTTGGTTTCTCTGCTGTAACACTGGTTGCACGATGTTTGCAAGTGACAGCAGCATTGCTCCTAATGCAATCTAAATCAAAACATTCTGCATGGTTTCACAGTCTTTAAGTGCCTACAACAGCAAGAAGTTGGTTTATGAGTTCACTAAAACAGAGAAGCCTTTCTTTACCAGAAGTTTCAAAGTCTGCTGGCATTAGAATTTTATATGAACATTGAATTTCCATTCTGTCTCGCTTCCCTGTTCAATAGAACAGGGTCACATAAAATGTTTTTGCTATTGTCAGGATAGGAAAGGGCACCATTTTTGATTGAAACCTGTCATTTTAACTCTTCTGATTCAGGTAACACATCAGGCAGTGCATAGGACGCACACAGCCCTTTCTTAACATGCTTCAAGGGCATTTGAGCGTGTAGAGAAGTAGCTATGTTCTCTCTGACACAAAATGTTACTCTGTTTCTAGGGAGGTATCTCTGAATGTCTGCTATATAGAATCAGAATCAATCGGATTGGAAAACACCGCTGAGATCACAGAGTCCAACTTAAGCCCTAACACCACCTCGCCAGCTAGACCACGGCACTGAACGCTACATCCAGTCTTTTCTTAAAGACCTCCAGGGATAGTGACTCCATCACCTCCCTGGGCAGCCCCATCCAATGTCTAATCACCCTTTCTGTGAAGAAACTCCTCCTAATGCCCATCCTGAACCTCCCCAGACACAACTTGAGACTGTATGTATGCTACAACAGATATCCAAAGCGCTAGTGACGAGCTAAAGTACTAAAATGAAAACCAAGCCTGTACCAGAGTGCAACATCCAGCATCAGGAGCTACAGTAACCACCCCTAAAATCTTCCCTATTGACATTTGCAAGGAAGAGTATTTCTTGCCCTTTAGAGACGGAAAGTCAGCCTTAGTAAATTTCAGGTCATCTGTTGTTGTTGTCATCTATAAGCTTATCTATCCGTAAACCAGGCTATAAAAGACATGCCATATAATGGTCTGGGTTGGGAGGGAGCCTGAAGATCACATAGTTCCAAGCCCCCTGACACGAGCAGGAACACTCCTCACGAGAGCAGGTTGCTCAGAGCCCCATCTCAGCAGACCTTCCATTTGATAAACCCCCAGTTATTGGGTCAACGCAGCCGAGCCTTTTTTCCTACCCGATTTCAGCCTTACTTAAAGCACCTGCAAACGCTCAGGACGGCCGCCAGCGGTCAAAGCTCCCTTTTCTGCAGGCAGTGAACGCAGCAGGTCAATGGCTAGCGTCTCACAGCGGCATTTACGGGACATTAAGCCCGCCATTCTCTGCTGCGATGGACAGGGCTCCCCTCAGCCCCA
>VXBC01005611.1:556046-726724 GCA_013399945.1 Ploceus nigricollis | reverse complement strand
CTCAGCATTTTATTACGGGGGACGCGACGCCGCGGCCGAGGCGACTCCCCCACCACCGCCCGGGCAGCCCCGGCCCCGGGCAGCCCCGGCCCCGCACACCCCGTCCCGNCGGCGCAGCCGGGCCGGCACCGCCGGGGCAGTGCCGCCACCCGCGGCCCTTATGTAACCGGGGTGACGTCACGGGGCACGGCGGCTCACCATTGGCCGGCTCCCCGCGCCCCGCCCGCGGCCTCGCGCCCCGGTGGGGTCGGTGGGCTGGGATTGCGGCGTCCATGGAATCCCGGCGGGATGGGGCGGCCGCGGGGCGCTGCGGGGCCCTGCGCCCACCGCCCTGCTCCAGCAGGGACAGCTCGGGACACACGGCACAGAATGGCGTCCGGACGGGTCTGGTATGCCTCCAGTGTGCCACCCTGTGTGTGCCCGGTCACTGCACAGGAAGAAAGTTCTTCTCGTGTTCAGGTGGAACTTCCTGGGACTCCGTTTCTGCCCATGGCCTCTGGTCCTGTTGCTGGGCACCACCGAGCAGAGCCTGTCTCCATCCTGTTGACACCCTCCCTTCAGATACTGATAGACATTGACAAGGTCCCCTCTTAGGCTGCTCCAGACCAGACAGGCCCAGCTCCCTCATCCTCACATCAGAGAGACACCAGTCCTCTAAAATTCGTCCATTCCCTCTACCACAGCTCCTGAGAGGCTACTCCAACACAGAGGGCCAGCACCTTGGTTTTACGATGCTGGCTGGTGAGTTAAGTGTGTTTTCTGGAGAGACTTACACACTGTCTGGCAAGAGCCAACACGGCAGCAGGAGGTTTAAGGAGCAAGATAGCACAGGCTCAGTCCCCTGCCCCACCTGCTCTTCCACAATTCCCTTTCCCCAACAGTCTCACACTTGACCTTTCACTGCATTTGGTTGTTGGGGAAAGAATTTTCTCCAGAATAATTTCTGGATTGATCACACAAAATTGATCTTCTAAGATACATTTTTCCTCCCTTGCATTATTATCTGTCTTTGAAGCATAACACTTTGTGAGCAAGTATTCTTAACTGCTCCTTAAAAGTATGTACAAACATACTATTTCCATACTCTTCCCATAGGATATAGAGATCACCAGGTATACAACACTGAGACCTATTCCATCACGTTAGTGAAAAAAACCCAAACAAACCACAAATGTAATTCTGAAAGATAATTTTTCACTGTCAAATTACTAAAGGCTGAATACAAAACACCAAAGATATGTATTTTGGAAGTCGTCTGTTTTGTCTGTAAGGAAGTATTTTTTAATTAAGCAGGTATTTTTCATTTGGTATATTACAGTTTCCACATTATTCACAGAATGCTTTAATTGATATACAGTGAAACTGCTGATTGAACTGTATATTTAAAGTATATATAAACTTAATGTATTTGTAAATACACATTAACTATATATTTTCATAGAATACAATCAGAAGCTATCTCCTTCCATGAGTCAGGATTTTCCTTCTCAAGGAAGCCAACAAAGACACTTTGTTTTTCGATCTTTGATACTGAAGAGGCTTAAACCCAGTGTAATTTGTATTATAAATTTTCACAAGACACTCCTGACCTCACACTTGAGGAAGAACACGGAGGGTAAGTTCTGCATGCATTCCATTGTCCTGCAGCCCTGCTCCTCCTTCCCATTAACACCACACTTGCCCCAATGTAGGAGACAGCAAGGTACACTCTTCAAAGCCATATGTATGAGATCATGAACATTTTCTCTTCTAAATAAATGTATATCTTCAACTAAGAGATTGGTTATGTTATGTTATGTTTGTTATGTTATGGTATGTTATGTTATGTTATGTTATGTTATGTTATGTGGGAGCTCCAAACAGTCCCTACCCCTGCAAGTTTATCTCCTTTGAATATCTGTTCTACTGTACATTATTCACTCTCTCATGCTCCCACCTTTGCAGCTTGTGGCTGTCCAGGAAAAGAGCACTTGTGAACTCCTTGAATGCAGCTGGTAACCACGGCTGTGCCAAGTTTAGCTTTCCAGGATGAGAAAGCCTTGCAGTTCAGGGGTAGCCACTCCACAGAGGTTGGTATGTTCTCAGGGACATCTTTGTGCCTTTGGGCAGGGAAGCTGTAAACACTGAAGTCTAGAACCAAAACTGTTAAGGCTGACTACTGACACAGTACTGCTGGGTGTCCTTGCCAGACCCCATCCTGCATTTTTGACAGTTTCCCATCTCTCAGAGGACATAAAGATGGGGTGTGTTTGACAGGCAACAGAGTCGGAAGAGGAACAGGAGGTGTGCTCTGACATGGGAGAAGGAATCTAATTACATCTACCATGAGAGCAGGTCTTAGCTGTCCTCTGCCATCAGATCAGCTAGAAAAGAGGGGTCTACAGCTGAAGCAGGAAGAATCTCAAACCTTCTCTCTTCACAGCCTCCCCAAAACCTCTGAGCATTTGCCATGACTCTTTCTTGGTGCTGGAGAATGTGACAGCATCGGGGTACTTCCGTGCTACCACAGTGCAGTGCCTTTCTCCCTTGTGCACAGGTAGTTTCAGCACCCCTGGGGTATGATGTGCAGGATGAGCACACCCTGGCTCTTGTGGTTAAGATGGTGTCTAAATCTCCAACCTGCAAAGAACATTTAGACTGTGTGGGACACCACCAGCTGGCAACCAGAATGGTAAGGGAAGGAGGACATGCATCCATTCAGCATTGTGGGGTGAGACTTCAGCTGTGAGCATCAGATGTAGTGCACAGGCACTTGCCAGCAGTAGCCACTAGCAAAACTTCTTGTGGTCCAAAAAATCCTTCCTTTTCTAAGAAAGAAGAGTATTAAATTACCTATTGCCTCCACAAAACCTCAACCTCCTTCCATCTACACAAAACTTTGTAATTTTCTTCTGTAATCAGTACCAAACCTTGCAATCATGATCATTAATTGAGATAGCCAGAGGGAACAAATGGCATTGATAATACAATTTTATTTTCCACAGACTAAACTCACAAATTATATAGGGTCTTGTCACTTGAGACCATTCAAATTCTCCACTTCAAGCAAGTGTTTAAATGGCTGCAAAAATGAATGCCTAAGCAGACAGGGAAACATCATATTATTGACATTTTTTCATTCTGTATCAAGACTAGTAGGTTGTATTTTTCCATGTTGCTGGAGCATTCCCATATGAGGGAATCCATTCAGCAATGAGGATAGCCTGACTAAAACGATACTAAAACTTTAGTATCAATTTTCCCCCACAGATTATATAGTCACATTTATGCCTTATGTGGATTTACTGAGAACTCAGCTATTCCCTTTTGCCTGGGTGCAGAGCACAAGCCAATGTTACAGGCAGCCCAGACAATCCAGCAGCTCAAATCCCATTCCCATCCTCCAAACCCTCCTGTTTCAAATGCATAGTAAAAAGATTAGCTGTGCAGATCAGGCTGATGCTATTTAAGCACCAAGAGGCATATGGTTTTCACTGTTAGCCAATTCCAAACACACAAATGTGGTTTATTTCAATTTTAATATGTGGGCTGTCATATACAGAATATAAATCCAGGACAATGAACTTTTAAAAGAGCTTTAAAGGAACTGAAAATAAGCTGATAATATCAGGTACTACAGGGAGCTTAGCCTCTTTCTCCTTACCATATTGAATACCCTGATAGCATGTCCCATTCTTAAACAGGCTACTGCTAGAAAGCTTTCTGTTAGTGTTTTAAAAATCATTCTTTTCAGCCCAAAGTCTGCAGTGCCATGTAAATTCCAAATCCTTACAATGCAATTTATCAGCAGGCAAAGAGATCAAGTAAGTTATTGGAATGGCTTCTGTGTCTTCTGTGTATTTGAAAGGTCACTTTGCTGCTGATGAGAAGAAAACTGCAGGATTCATTTGCAGAGAGAGAAGCTAATTGCTCAACATTTCATGTAAGTATACTCAGACTCTTCCAAGCTGTTCATTACCATTTTTACCCTGACTGCAATGGAATCATTTAACATTTCAAACCATCAGACACACTCAATCACAAAGCTCTGCAGACATCACTGCATTAAAAACACCACTTCTTTCAAGTGCACCACAAGCAGTGGTGTTCATTTTCCATTTTACACCAATTCAGAAAACCACTGTTACTATCAGTGTTTGCACTTCCTAAGCCCATTGCAAATACTTAGATTTCTATCATATAAAATATACCCTGTGTAATATTGACTTTCCCTCCCTTTTCTGCCCACCACTCATAGCCTCAGTGTCAGTTCTATCAATATATCGCCTGCTTCTCTCTCCCTTTGTTTGCTGTAAGCCAAGCCCTGCCATCTGCGAGCCGCATGTTTGACAATAGCGAGCTATTCAGTTCTTCCTTTACGCCACACGAGGGAACACGCGAAACACGAGGGTGTTTCAGGCTGTGCGGGATGCCAGAATCAATCTGGAAGTCAGCCCGTTTGGAAAGGAACCAAGGGGCAAACAGATACATTATTCTGCCACTGATTAAAAGTTTTATCAGGGCAAACTGGTACAGGAGACTTTGAAAGGAAAAAGATGAAGCATCATAAACTAGAAAACAGATGGAAGAGGAATTTTAAAGACATAATCAGATGTTCTCTGAAATCAAATACTCTTTTCTGTGAACTTCCCTAAGCTTTGTCTTGTCCTTAAAGAATAATTTCAAATATAATATGATTTCATATTATTTCTATTAAAATCTCCTTAAACAGGATTAAGCAATCATTATCCCCCTGCACAGCTTTTCAGGAGCTTTCCATTGGTTTATTGCTCAAAAGTTAATTGCAGAGTCAGGAAGAATTGCTTACTAACATAATAAATAAAACCAAATTTCTCCTTTGTATCCTGCTTCTTCTGGAGTCAAAGCATACACAGATCATTCTATGTTTGCCACTTCTAACATGTGATGGCTTTAAATCCAGCAAAGACCATGCAAAGTAACCAATACCCTGTGCTGGTTAGCAGGTATAATTTCTGTGCACAGCTTTGTCAAGCAAACACAGACACTGAAACGAAGCTGGAGCACTTCTCAAGGCTTTCAACACAGCTGCAAGGAGGAGAACATTCCTGAAAAGAGAAAACTCCATACATCTGTATTAAGACAGGTGAAACAGCCCATCCCAGGAAATCCCAAGTGGGAAAGCCTATTTATCAGCCAGTTATCTAATGAATCTGGCACTGGGATGGCCAGGGAGCCTGTGCTCTTTCACAGCCTGCTCCCAGGCACTGCCACACCTCTGCCTGCATTCCAATTACTGGAGCACACTGTGCAAACTATAGGGGTGCTTCTTAAATAAACAAGCCAAGCTTAATTAATTTACAGGACCAAAAGGTGCCTTGTAAGTGAAGCTACTGCACTACTGTTTAAAAAGGTTGTCTGATTCAGAGTGAGGCAAAAGGTGATTCAGGAGGATTAAAGCTTGGGATGGCTGTCAGGTGTGCCAGGAGCAGGGCATCCTCTAAGCTCAGAGCTGTTCTCTCTGTGGTCAGAGAGGTGGAAACCAGGCTGAGGACATCTGTCTGCTCCATGCATCCTATGGGCTTGGGGCTGGCAGCCTTTCCTGGGCCTCTGCCAGCAGGGCCCAGCACCACCTGGATGCAACAGGCAGGAATACAAACCACAGAGTGCTGGGAAGGGTCACTCACTCACTGACAATCCCCAGGCCTCGCCACTGACTTCACAAGGCACAAGTGACTGCAAACAAATCCTGAGAACAAATTCCTTCCTTTTGTCACTTTTCCCCCCACCCTGCAGCATTCACCATCTCCTCAGGAGCAGATGAAAACCACTTGTGCATAAAACCAGCTAGCTGCTTAGCTTTCCAGTGTGTTGCTTTTATGGCTGTGTAATGCAGGTATTAAAGACCATATACAGCAGGCCCAGCTCATTTCACAGTATGACATTACATGTTATTACGTGACCTCAGAGTCTGACTTGGGTCTGCTTTACAGGTTTTATTGTGTCAAGGATTTGCATTAAGCAATGTGGTTTTGGCTGGGGTAGAGTTCATTCTCTTCATAGTATCTGGTATGAGGATTTATGAGCTGGTCTTTTGGATTTATGATAGAAACAGCGTTGATAATGTGGAGACATTTCCATTAGTGCTGAGCAGTGCTTACACAATGTCAAAGCCTTTTCTGCCTCTCACCCCACCACTGAGTGGGCTGGGGCTGCACAGGGAGTTGTGAGGTGGCACAGCTGGGACAGCTGGCCCCAGGTGACCACAGTGATGTCCCATACCATATGGTGTCATGTTTGGAATATAAGGCTGGGGAAGAAGAAGGAAGAGGGGGACATTCAGAGCAATGGTGTTTTGCCTTCCCAATTCACCATTGCACTTGATGGAATCCGGCTTTCCTGGCATTGACTGAACACATGCCTGCCCATAGGAAGCAGTGAATATTTTCCTTGCTTCTCTTTGACAGTATGCAGCTTTTGCTTTCCCTATTAAACTGTCTTTATCTCAGCCCATTATTTTTCTCACTTTTACTCTTCCAGTTCTCTCTCCATCCTACTGGTGGAAGTGATCTGCCAGCTGGGGTTAAACCACGACAAATATTTAATACTCTCAAAAAATCCTTACTATATCCACACAGCAAGCTTTGAACGTTTTCTACTTACAGAAAAGTTTTATCTAATACTCCCATAGCCACCTTCAAGCATCTGGTAACTTGATCTGGGCCAAATAATTCCAGAGCTGACAGAACCCAAGTCCAAGCCAATGATTCCAGCTTACATAGCGGGGCAGCAGCTGCCAAAAATAATCACTGAATCGTAGAATGGTCTGGGCTTAAAGAAATCCTGAAGTTATCATGAAATTCCAACCCCTCTGCCATGGGCAGGGACATCTTCAACTAGACAAAGTTGCTCAATGCCCCATCCAGCCTGGCCTTGAACACTTCCAGGGATGGGACAGCGGAAGTTCGGAAGTTGCTGCAGTTGAGTAGGTTTTTTTTTTTTTTTTCCTTTTTGGTTTTTTTTTTTTTTTCTTTACAGCAAGGGTCACTTTTGAAGTAAATTACAGTTCTTGAGTAAACGATATGTTCCATTCTTATCGTGGTGAGGAGCAGATAGAGGCAAACAGAAACATAAACCATTCTACACCAAATTTACCTGCAGAAAACTAGGAAGATGGGGCATGGGGGGGATTTCCTCCCTCGGGTCCCAATCTGTTGGCTGTCCCTTTCCCTGTTCCCCCTCTGAAGCCGCCAGAGGAGGGCAGGCACCCTCGTTGTGCCCGTCCCTCCGCCCCGGAGTGGGGAATCCGCACACCGCCGCATTCCCGCGCTGCTGCCGGTGGGACGGGACGGGGACGGGGACAGAGACGGAGACGGAGACGCGGACGGGAACGGGGAAGGGACAGGGNGGCGCAGGGATTTGAGCGGAAAACCCTCGGGAGAGGCTGGGAGCGCCCCAGCCTGGGCGGCTCTGCCGGGCATGGTTACCCTGCGGAGCAGCGCTTGCGGAGACCGCAGCAGCAGCCTTCGGGGACGAGCGGTCGGGGTGCGGCGTTCGCCGCAGGAAGCGGTGACACCAATGAGCGCTGCTCACGGTCAGAGGGAACATCGCCAGCCAGAAGCAGCCGTGGGGATCAGAATTCCCGAGATAATAAAATAGCCCCCTTCGGCCTCTGTGCTACCGACAGTCATCCTCGTCTAATGACAAGGAGGAACGTCCTAGCTCTCCACACCCCTTGGAATATTGTTATCCATCGGTTTGGGGTTTTTTTTGTTGTTGTTTGTTTGTTTGTGGGTTTTTTCCGATTTACTTTTTAAAGGCAACAATCTGCTTTCTTTTGCACCGATGGATAATATGACAAAAGTTAAACTGCTGTGCTTCTACCACACAGACAAGAAATGCTCAAATTAACATTGACATTTCCATGCATAGAAGGTCGGTATAGTTTTGTAGGAAACAAAGTGTTTTCTGTTCAGCGCAGATGATGGATTTAGAACTGCTTGTACTATAACGTAAATAATACAACGAAATGCTCTAAAAAGGTCTGTTAGATCATTCTTTCCAGTAAGCCATTCATTTAATCTAAAGTCCTAGGAAATACAGTGCTCTGAACCCTGACACTCATTGACCAGTTTTTAGCAGTGAATAAAGCAAATCCCATTCCTAAATCAGAATATCAATTTTAAGCCTGACATGACTGAATTTTAGCTGATTTGCATTAATTACAGAAATACCATTGTGGTAACAATACATTTCCAAACAAGCTTAGAGGGATGGTTTCTTGGCTGCCGGAAGGTACCGCAGTTGCTGCCAAAAGCAGTGCTCCTCCTGCAGCTCTGGTGCCTTGCTCTGGTGATCACACAGCTGCTGACCTGGCTGAGAGCTGTGCAGAGCTCCAAGCCCAGCCCACCCTCTGCACCATCATTTATTCATTACTGTCAGTATGAATGTCAGTAGCTTGGGCAGGACAGGGGGAAGAGTGGATCATCTCTTTCACAGGCTTAAGCCACCTGGGAAACTACCCCTGAGGTCTTGGAAATGTGAAGATAGCAAATGGTGGAAGCTCATTAAGACCAAAGAAAAATAAAATTATTACATTCTTTTTTTCCCCCTTCACGTATATTGTAAATATAATTCCTGAAAAGCAGACTTAAAGTAAGTATTATTTCAAAGGCATAGTACTTCCAAAAGGACTAGAATTTTCCGTTATCTTTAGGCTTGCTTCAGTCCTTAAGTCTCTGGACCAAAATTGACTTTCTTGTGACTTCACCAATGACAACTGGGACTTCTTTGCATACCCTTGCACCAGGGCTGGTAATCTTTAAGCTCACTAACCACCCTCCATGATCCAGTGCTGCAATCCTGCAGGTTATTTTCTTTCTGTGTATGGTGCTGATTCTTTCTTTTGGTTTCACAGTGATAGAAAATTATATGTTGGGTTATGTTAGTCCACAGTAAAAATAAATAATTGCAAGAACAGCTCGTGTAGGTCTCAAAATCTTGTGTTCAGCCACTGTTTGCTGTGTAACTGTGGTGTCCATGAGGCAGAGTTGTCATCTCTATACATTTAATAGATGGACAAGCTTCAACACTCTTCAGTCAGGCTGGCAGACTGATATGTTAATCTGCTACCATGGACGAGACAGCAAATTCCCAGTTCATCACCCAGTTCAAATTAAGCACGTGGAATCTCACAGTGACACTCACTACGAATGTAGTGCACACACAGAGATACACAGGATGAAAGGAGTGTCCCAAGGAGTGCTCAGCTTCCAGAATTAATCTCATGTAGGGGCTCTGAATTTTAACATGGGTCATTACACCAAGCTCCTGTAACCACTGTTCTAAAGGCAGAGTCTTGTAACTGTGTCAGTCTTCTGTGTGCTACACGAGGGGTGCAGGTGATGTTACAGGTTTTCCAGTTCGTGGCAGGATGGGGGAGTCCCGTCAGGCTCTACCATGGAGGTGTACTTTATTGGAGGTGGGGGTGGCTTGAGGGATGGAGGTCTGTTCATACTGAAATAGAAGAGAGAAAATGCACTATCACACGAAAGTAGCATGAAAGACAACTGTAAAATGTTCACAGGAGGAGGTGGATTGGCACCAAGTCATTATAAGAGCACCTGACATTAGCTCTTACATACTGTGACTTCCCTGAGTCTGTTTTATAACCCCAGCACACCTCCTACTATTCATTTGGCTTTCTTAGTTCCCACCTCACAGTTTTATTTCATTCATGTTTTAAAAGAGCAGAACATGGTCCTGATGAACTATTCAAAACCCTTGCACGGGCCTTTCGCTCACACTGCTCTCTGAAAGTATATTTAAAGACTTGTAACTTGTTTTTGGATCAATTGATAAATAAAGGTCCCATCTCAAATTAGTTAAAAAAATCAATCCTGTTTTTATCTTTGATAGACAGGATTTGCAGTTGTGTTTCAAGAGGGTTTTCTAGAATCATAGGTGATTAATTATAACTATGATTTTTTGAGTATTTTAGTAATGTTAGTAAGATTTAAAATAATTGTCTCGTAGATACTATTTTCACCAGTAGATCTAGGAGTGCTTTAGTAGGGAATCAAACTTTGATAATAATTACATACTCAATGCTTCTTTGACTGGGATTGAGTTCTGGGTAGCCTACTTTCACATATATTATTCAAAACTCAAATAGAGCTGCCCTAGAAGTACAATTTCATTAAAACATGTCCTCAAGTAACCATAGAAAATGAGAGAGCAAAAGCAGCTGGCAGGGAGGCTAATAGAAATGGGGGGCTCTAGGGACAAAAGTTGACTGTTATTCTTCCCGTACATCCTGAAGCTGCACTGCAGCTCTTTTCTTAAAGTTTATTTTAAAGATAACCTACAGAACAGATGGAAGGACTGAGAACGCTCTATTTTACATACTGCTGTATGAAAAATGGCATTAGTGATCCATGTACTTAAAGGCCTTGTGTGTATGTGTCGTCTGAAATGAAAAGGTGTAAATCTAAACAGCTGGGTTAGAGTTGGTGCTGCCCTCCGGCCCCTGTGGCTCCATTCACTGGTACTTACATCTCTTTCTGGTACTGACACCATTTCCTGATGCCTAAAGCTACCAGAGCGCTGCAGAACAGGAGCAGGACAGCTACCACTGTTGGCCAAGGGAAGTGATTGGCTTTGGTGTTCCTCTCGTCACCTGAAAGGGACACAAAGGGACACACAGAGCTCATCTGAATGTCCTCAGAGAGGAGGGAAATCAGGGCTTGCTGCCTGGGGCTCGCTGCTCCCTGCCCTGCCCAGCTCTGGTGTCAGTGCAGCCACTCATCCCCAGGCTGAGGATCCCAAACTCTGAGCATTGCAGCTCTGGTTTATGGACTTAGCCCACTTTCGTTCTGACTGGGTGTGTGAGCTGATTTCAGCCACCCACTGGTTCACTTGACAAGATTATTTAGGCACAGCCCAGAGAGCATTTCATCCAAAACCCATTGGCTTCCTCTGTTCCCCTGTGAGCTGCTCTGCGAGAAGCTGCATGTCACAGTGCAGACAGGCACATCTGCCCACCCCAGCCCTCCTTCCCAATGGTTCATTTTTCACACCACTGACACCAGACCCTGCCAAAACGTCTGGCCAAGGGCTCAGCTGTCTTTTGAGGTGAACTCTTGTGAGCAGCATAGCATCCCAGTCCCATTCCAGCTGCTTCTCCCCACTGCAGTGCTGGGATTCCCCTTCCCTTCCCCCTTCTGCCCAGCACCCTTGGGGGTGCTGACAGAGGTGCCCTCAGGTCCTGGGTATGGAGAAGAAGGAGAGAAGGAGCACAGTTGTCCTGCAGCTGCCAGAGGGTGCAGCAGTGGCCTGGGTGCCAGAGAGATCCATGGGTGATACGCCTCGGTGTCACCTCTCATTGTGCTGGTGTCACCACCCTATGCAAGGCTGGCCACACTGGTGTGTCACCCAGGCTGGGTCTTACCCACCATGGCCACCAGTGCTCTGGCCAGTCCTCCACGCTGCATGAGCCACAAGATTTCCCTGGGGCACAAGAGTGTCACTGGCCAAATTTTGCTGCTGGATGAAAGCATGCACTGGAACTTTGTTTGCAGATGGAGGGAGAAGGCTGGAATGCCAAAAGCCTGTGGCAACATGTGATATGAGGATACAGCAGCTGTGACTCCTCTTTTCATCTCTTTTCCCTTATTTTGAAATCCCCTGGTCAAATGGACGTGATGCTCCAGGTTTTGTGCTTCTGCAGTGGCATGCTGAAAGAAGAGGATTTGTAGGATAATGTCTCACCAGTGCTGTTCAGCAGGCTGCTGGTAGGAAAGAGATCTTTTCCTCTGGTAACTGAAATTGTCTGGTCTGTGATGCTGTAGGACAGGTTACCTATAAAGATATGGGCACAGAACATTTTTAGTATCTTACTTGGTTCTTTAAAAATGAAGGTTGTCTTTTGAACCCTCTGTTATTCACCCAGCTGAAAACAGGAAATCAAATTCCAGGATCAGGGTGTAAAAATTCACTTGGCAAGATGCCTACATTTTTAGCCTATGACCTGGTGTTGGATAAAAAAATGTGCTTTTATCAAATTAAATATTATAAGAAGGAAAGGGAGGGGGAGGGGGAAGAGGAGGGGAAGGAGATAAAGAGAGAAAGAGAGAGAGAAAGAGAGAGAGAAAGAGAGGGAGAGAGAAAGGAAAGAAGGGAAAGAAAGGAAAGAAAGGAAAGAAAGGAAAGAAAGGAAGAAAGAAAGGAAAGGAAGGAAGGAAGGAAGGAAGGAAGAAAGAAAGAAAGAAAGAAAGAAAGAAAGAAAGAAAGAAAGAAAGAAAGAAAGAAAGAAAGAAAGAAAGAGAGAAAGAAAAAGGGACTGTTAAGATATTCCAGCAAGCCGGCATTGAGCCAGCTTTGAGCAGCACAGCTGTCTGGGAGAATGATAAGCTTTTTACCTCTTTGATGGTAATGAGAAACCTAAAGATATTAAGTGGCTTAGCAGCAACATAAAGACTCTGCCTTTGTCATGACTGAGCAAAACCTCAGTCTCCTCTGTCAAGTACTGTCTGAACCACAAAAATCATCTATCATCTGTTTATAGACAGTTTTTCCCCTTCTTACTGATGCTTAAGATCAGTGCTCCATAAGGATACATTTCTGGTTTTTCTAGCCATCTCCACATTCACAGCTTCTGAAATAATAGCTAAAATACTCAACTAGACAATGGCACAGCATTTCCAGAGTTCCCATGGCACTTCTGATGTGGGGATTCAGTGGTGGAATCATTCAAATTCGTACAAAAAGAAATAATGACCTTCAATTATCTTACAAGCCTGTACATGACTACTTCATTAGGCTCTACTGTGACTATTTTGGACTCTTTGACTTTCTCTGATGCAGACAACAAATGAAACAACAGAGGAACCTGAAAGTCTCTGATATAACTGCTGATTTATAAATCCAAGACAAAAACCCAGCTTTAAACGATGTAAATGACTAACCAGACAGAGCCAAGAAAATCTCTTCATTGTAAGATGCTTGCTGGCTTTGACTGAAATTGAGAGTTCAAGTGTGTGTGTGTGTGTGTGTGTGTGTCTGTATGTATGTATGTCTGTGTGCATTAAAAAGACATATGAAAATCAGTCCAGTTTTAGGGCACTCTAAAAACTCACTGAGATTTTTGGATATTAATTCAGTTCTTTTCTACTTGCTTATTAGGTGTTTGATTTTATGTGAATAGGTATGACACATCTCACATTTGTAAAATGCATGGCATTTTACAAAGTTATATACAGAAAAAAAAGGGATATGCACTTAGAGATCCAATAGCACTGTGCAGATTGATGAGCACTATTTACTCTTATTTACATAATGGCTTATGTTAGAGCATCCCAGGACCACAATGATAGTGGTAATCACTGTTGGAGGAGCCCGTGGCCCTGGGAGGGCACAGGGATACATGTGTATGCCTCAGCAGACTCACTGGTGCCTGTGTGCTCTGAAACTGCCCTCAATTACAGCTGCTGGACCGAGGACCCTCCAAGGCCATTATCTCTTAGCTGGTGTTCAGGCAGGCACAGGGGTAGGGAAGCAGTGGCAGGGATGTGGGGATGAGTGGAGCAACGCACGGTATCCCCTGCAAATAGTAGAGTAATTCAGCCCGCTTTTAGCAAAAATTGCAACCAGCAAGCTGTGCAAGAGCAGAATTGTGAAGCATTAGAAGCTGTCACAAGGTTGTGATATAAATGCACGGTTGTGGGTTGTACGAGGGTAGATAAGCACCAGAGTGCTACCAAAAATACATTCACAAAATGGAAAGCGGCTGCTACATTTGTGCCTCAGCCAAAAGACAACTCCCGTGGAAATGCAAAAGCACATTGACAGGTCCTGCCTGTTCCAAAAGCACAAAGGCAAACCAAGATGTTAAAAAAGGAAGTCACTTTGGGCTTTATACTGCTGAGCAGAGATTTTTCTAAAGGGAAAGACTAGTGAAAAAATGTTCACCCTAGGGGTTTTTTTATTGATTTATTGATCTTTAATGAGGCTGTCTTTCAATGTTCTATTAGCCAGCCTTTATTACTTCACATTATCTCATTATTTCACTGCTGCTCTGCGATTTTATTTAGCTTCTCTGGCAATTTATTTCATCTATAAACTACCTTCAGCATTCACTACATTTGCCTAGCAACTATCTCAATTGTAGTATTATTAAAATAAATATGTCTAATGAAACCGGGATACTCAAATGTTTTTTCATTCCTCTTTTGCCACTGCAAATCCTTGACAGCTTGGAAACTCAAGCCTTTTTCTTGTAACTCAGTGGAACTCAACAGGGAAATTGCTTCTGTGAAATATTGAAAATCTGGTATGTTACTCCACATGACTTTGGCCTCTGCTCAGACACAACTTTTCCATGCTTAGTAATAATTTTTGCATGGTAATGTGGTGACTCTCAACTAGTAGCTGAAAATAAGCACCACAGAGTTAATGTTCTGAGAGGAGGCGTCACAAACAGAGGACCTGAGGACCTGCTGCTGTGCTTTTTGCAAGATGCTCCAGATTACTGTAGGTTTCCAGCCTGACATTCACTAAGCTGGTGCCACATTTGCACTTTGGCTTCATAGCTCCTCTGTTGCAGTTCTGTGAAGCAAAGGAGGTGCACTGTCTACTCGCGTGCTGTTGTCGAAGTCTCACTGGATGCTGTGGCACCGGTATAGCCTTTTGCCTCTGTGGCAGAAGTCAGCGCTCCTGCTGAAAAGCACAAAGGCTTGTAAAAATTGCTGTAGGGAGCCATATCACTTGTTTTTAATTTCCCCCCTCTTTCTTCCTTGTTTTCTGACTAATGAGGTCAAACAGGTGTAGCCCACTACTCGAGATGCTGGCTTCCCTCGGACAGGCATTACACAACGCTGTGTCTGGTTTGAAAGCTTATCACAAGCTGGAAACTCAACAGGAGTTTTACTGAGATAGGTAAATAGACAAAACATTTGAAGCATTTTTATATTTCAGCTTAGTTTCAAGCGAACCTCAGGAGCTTGAGTGCACTGGCTGATTTTGACCCTGAAACCAGTAGAGCAATGAACAAACATACATAAATCAGAATTTAGACAGGATGTCACCAGCTCCAGTGAAACAGAACTGTTTTCCCAACTAGCAAAAGGAAGTTTTGAAAAAGTTAAGAGTACAAGAGTCACACCTGCAATGTCTGATGCCAAATACCAACTTATTTGACATTTTCTTTAAAGCATTTTTTTAAGTGCTAAGATTTCTAGAGCTCAGCTAGGTATTTATCTGATATTCAAGCACAGACAGATGGTGGCTAGCATGTAGACCTTCATTTTCCCAAGAGAACTATTTCACATTTACTAAAAAGAATCCATATTTCTTAACAACTGTCTCATTTTGGAAAAATATCAAGCCATCTGAACAAACCTGCGAAGGTGAGCTGCAGCTGTAACTGATCACTCAAGGCCTAAGCATCTCTGGCTCAGTGATGGAGTGGTTGTGGAAGCTAAGCAAAACCAGGCTACAGTTTTAGCAGCCTTGGTTTTGCTTCCCCTCTTCCTCCTCTTGGCTACATATGTGCACTCTTCTCTCATATCCATTCTCAGCTGTCTCTTAGATTTTCATTAAAAATTTGCAAAATAACAGGAACTGAACCAAACCAGTAGCCTAAAACAGAAGGCTTGGGCTTGGTGTCCTGTCTTGACTGCAGCCCAGAGGATTTGCTCAAGAAGCTGATGGTGGCACCGGTGTGAGGACCAGCAGTGAGCCAGAGAGGAGAAGTGCTAACCCAGGGCTGTCACACCATGACTGGCACACGTTGGGACCACTGGTTAAAAGGCAATTGCTTCCCAGGCTACTCCAGAAGAAAAATGGCTCAGATCCATCTTACAGTACGAGTTTGACCTCGTACCACATCAACCGGAAAATGTATAATTCAGCGAGGAGAACCCTCTCTCTTCACATTGTACATTTATAGCCTTTGTTGTGAATTCCTCTGTTGAGATGGAAGGGCTTTCAGTCCACTTGGACAAGCAACTTTGCTGGTCTGCTGTCAGCCAGGCAAGTGTCTCTGTTTGGGGATGGGGAAGGCAGTGTGGGAAGCAGCAAACTTTCATTTCAGCTCTGCTGCAATCTGTGTTCCTGCCTTGACATATCTCAGTCAAGCCTCTGCAAGCCCCTGGGCTTTATTTTGAGTGATTCAGCTCACAAAGAACACTCTTTTGGGGCAGGCCAAAGCCTTGCGTTTAGTATCTTCCTCCAGTGTTCTATTTAGGTATGATAGTTAACCAAAGACAGTAGGTATTCTTCATAAACACTATAATAACACTAATTAACTTCTTTGTAAACATTAATACCACTCAATGTCTGTTCAGTTGCCAAAATTAATGAATGTATCCTAAACAAAGCATTAAAAAAGATAAAATCAAGACAGTATTTTCTCATATATTTATTCCTGAACTGTGGTTACACTGGCAGTGGTTAGTGTAACCAATGGTTAGTGGTTAGTGTGTAAAGCACTAGGAAAAGAACTTCAGTGGACATTAAATTTCTTGCTTCAAAAAAAGTAAGATGGTTATTGTGTTTATGTGTCTTTCTTCTACATTGTTGAAGCAATAGAGAAAACAGTTTGTTACCTTGTGTTGGGGAAGCAGGAGTCAAATTTGCTTGACTTGTGAAATCCAGAGAGGCCACAGATGTCAACTGGTGCTCTAAAGACAGTTAACATGGGATCACATTTAGTCGATAGGTTCTTCAGAAAATAATGTTAATAAATCACAAAACAGCCTAGATCAAAGAGCTTGCAGTAGCTGTTGGGTAAATGCAGGCTGTGCAGCAGAAATCCTGCTATGTGAGTTAAGGCTAAATGCTCAAAGCACATTTCACAACTCCAGTGGGCACTTGCAAGGCAGCTGATGCTATCAATGCTGACCCTTTCCTGCTGGCTGGCTGCAGGCATTGCTTATTTGTGCTTCTGTACACAGGGTTTGGTTTGACTGCTGAGGGGTGGATTGTGCACTTGAATGTGGTGCTCCCCAGCTAAGCCAGGGCCTTGCCAGAAATTGTCTATGACAATAGGCCACAACCACAGCCACATCAGCCCAGGAGATCACCTGCTCTTGTGAGTTTTCCTCTCAGTAGCTGAAGGTAGTTCTATGTAATTATCCAAGTCCATGCTCTGGTACAACAGATTTAGCTGTATAATTAATGAATGGAAATGATGCCCTGATCTTGGGCTGAGGAAAAGTGATGGCTTTAACTTTGCTATCACATGCACCTCTCTGTCACAATGGGACAAATTTATTTACAGTTTTATAGGCATATTATTCCATTTTATAAAAATAGCAAGAATGATATATAATATTCAGCATGCCATTTAACGTGCTGTGCTAACATGGCAGTGTTAGCAAGGTTTCTGTCACATCTCTGCTTGGGTCACCTCACAAGTTCCCAAGCAGCAGCACATTGGTGCTGTCAGCACCAGAGCATACTGACCTTTGCCTGTCACCCCTCTGACTCTGTGTGCATGACATTTAGGCAGTGGTCAAGCAGAGATCCCACATACATTGAATGAGTAATATTTTCCCCTTACCTGAGGCTGTCATGACAGCTGATGTCAGTGTTGAATTACCGAAGTCTGTAACACATCAAAGCAAACATTCAGCATGAGAAAGGTGTTTATTCTGCTTTAGGAAAGTGGGTGATTGAAAGGTTCAGGGGCAAGAAAGTGTATCACGTCTAAATTCCAAATAATCTTTCCATGCACAACTCAGCCATGCAGTCCAGAAGGAAACATGGAATACCTGAGGTAACTGTGCTGAGAAATCCCTAGGGAAACAAAGGTTTTGGGGAAAAAAACTGTGGAGCCCCTGGCACCTCAACCTAAAAACCAGAAATGAGTCACGTGGGTTTATTCCGTACAAAGAGGTGCACCGCATTAGCACAGATGCTGAAACATCTATGGCCTGGTGGTGGCACCTGCACAGTTTCATCCATGAAGCCCTTCAGAGGCTGCAACTCTGAGAGGAAATTTCAGAGACACTCTGTACTGAAAAGTGCTCACTGAGTCCTCAGAGAAGAGGAGGGGGAATTATTCCTTCTAGTTAAAAACTGTTAACCACAGAGGCAAGCTTAGCAGAGACACCATCCTGCCCAAGCAGCACATATGTCCTGAGATGTCTGTTCTCTTTCTTTTTTGTTTTCCAGCAGGAGAGGCAAAGTACTTCCTGAGGAGGCCAGGAGGATGGATAATGTCTCTCCAAAGAGGTCCATGAAGGAAGCGATCTAGTAAAGCTCACATACTTCATTAGAAAAATATATCTGGGAAGGCAGCCAGGAAGTACCTCTGTCTGGTCAGGCACTTGTGGAGGGCATTGGGTGGGACTGCAGACTGGATCTTAGCATAGGCAGGTGACCCTCCACCCTCCAGCTGTGGATGTGATTTCTGTGCTAACACTTGCACCTCCTGTGACTGCTGCTCTTCCATTTGCATTTCAGCTTAGCCTTGCCTGCACTAACAGGGATTTCACAGTAGCTGGCTGACATAAAGGACTCCTTACCAAAGATGCAACAGGTCAAAAAACCAGAGCAGTAGCAGTGAGGCTCTTTGAGATGTGCCTGGCTCCCAGAGGGTCCTGCAGAGTGTGCAAGGGGAAGCAGGGTGGTGGCCTGATGCAAGCTGCTAGGCTTCCTTTGAGAGTTCACCTTGCAGAGGCCAGCAGAGGAAAAAGTCTCCCTCTCTCAGGCCCCCCCAATATCTGGGATGGTTTTCTGGTGCCCAGTGGGGTATTGGCTGAGCCCCCAGGGCCTGCTACCACCTGCACTTGCAGAAGTTTTTCACAAAACCCATACTTTTTTTCATGCCATCTACTTACAGCATTTCTCTGACAAACTCATGTAACCCCCTGCTACACACTGCCTCCCATGCAGAGCAGAGCAAAGTAAACTGCTCCAGGAGAGATGTTTCCAAAGGGCTTCAGCTGAGGTGTGAACATTTATCTGTCTGCAATAAGCTGATAATAAGACAAACTTGCAGAGGAAGAGCAGGGATTTACCAAATTTACACAAATTAAGAAACATTATATCAGTTCTTTAACACGGCAAAAATGTTGAGGATCTTGGCTCTGTGCTTAAACAGAAGGTAGAACCATTAGAAGGGCTGTTATTTTTACTTATTAGCTCAGTACTGAAAGAGCTATATTCAAATGCCAGCTGAAGCATCAGAAATAACATTAAGTGCCCCTCAAGGCTGGAGTTTAACTGTGCTTGGTCTTAATTATAATAGATTACATCACCAAAATATTGGTTTATAGTAGTTTCTCTGAAGTCAAAGCTGCAGAAAGGGGTTCCTTACTACCCATTTAGAGTAGTAAATGCTACAACATCTTTAGGACTTTACAAACACACCTCAAACACAACCCAGGTTATTTTATTCTCTAATTTATCCTACCATCTGAAACAGTAGTAGTAAAAACTTCAGCTGAGGCTTCGTTAGACTTATTGTCTGTGACAGGAAAAAAAAGAGAAAGATTAAAGCAGTTCTTAAAAGTAGTTATAAAGGCTGAAAATTTAGTTTGGGCTTGTGTCATACTGTGCACCTTCGCAGAAGGGATGGCTGAGAATTAATGTAATTCTTTCCTTTCTGTCACATCTAAATACTTTAACATTTTTATACAGAGTGGATCTATCTCAGCATTAGCATAGCCTGCAGGCAAGAACGCAGACTGCTTTAACTGACAGCTCTTCGATGTGAATACATTTCTAGACAACTGCAAATTGGGGGAAATGAGTCATTTTTGTGAAAAAATTATGATTTATCTCTCTCCCCTCTGAAGCTGTGTTTCCAGAGGAGTAAGCTGTGGCTTTTGCTGCAGTCTTACTTTGTGGAAAAACATATCAATAGGAATATACACAGCCACAAGAGAGCCCAGCTGAGCTGCAGGTAGCTGCCATGGTAGTGACGTGCCCCTAGATGCTGCTAAGGGGTCAGCAGCTCAGCTGTATTGTCTGTGCAGCAGGGAGCATACATAACAAAAGAAGTTAAAAAGGTATAAATATACATTTGCACCTGAAGAGGAGACGTGCATAAGAGGGTGCTAAAGGAAATCTGTCTGCCCTTCTCACCAGTCACCCTGCATCCTCAGAGGTGCTGAAAACTGTACTGCCAAGTCTCCTGCTTTCACCAAAAAAGCAGGACAGTATTTGTCCCCACTTCCCGAATCATGTAGCTAATTCTTACAGTGCAGATTATGGGGGAGTTTCTCCACTACTCACAGAGGTGCAGCCTTTTGCATGTTTTACTGAAGATGTATAACACAGCCCTGAGTCTGAGGATTTGATTTCCCAGAGAGCCAAGAGTGCTCCATGAGAAACACATAATTATAATAGCTCACTGGTGCCATGTGGCTATGTTAGAGTATTTTTGGGTATGGGAAGTACAGCAAGATTCTGCCTAAACAAACAAGTGTCTTCTGTTTGTGCAGAAGTTTCTTAGCTCATTCAGAAGCTTGAGCAAAGATTTCAACCAAAAAACCTGCCAGAGAGTTCAAGCTGCATGATGAACTGGTACAATAAAGCTTCTATAATGTTGGCATTTCTTCAGTATTTTAAATAACAAGAGAATACATGTGTTTGGTATGTATGGTTCTTAACATTTCAGATGTGTCCTATCTAAGAAAAACCTACCGAAGGAAACAAATATTTCTTCTGATGAAATATTCCTTGTTTCATTTCCCAGGAAGGGAAACAGACACACACATGAGAATGTCTGATGTGTCTTATGGGTCCCTTGCAGCATCAGTGTTGATCTCAACTCATAGAAACCTTCACTGTCTTGCAAGTCTTCTTGTACCACAAAAATTTCTTGGGGAGAGAAAAAAAGAAGAAAAGATCCTCTTGTTACACTCCAAACTCTAAGTCAGAGCTGTGAAAAATATTGGTACTGGAAAGCAGGCTCATATAGCTGCAGGTTGCTTTGCTGAGACACTGTCAAAGATTTGGCAAGAATTGTGTGGTCATGCCAAACCATATTTCCCATCCCTGGCAGGGGGCTCTGGTCACAGCTGTTTCCTTTGAGGAGGCCTGGTGCTCTCCCCTTCAGCCACATAGACACCTACAGGTTCCCTGTGGCAGAAGTGGATAGGAGTCACGGCTTTCCCTGGGGACCACTCCTGCAGCTGTGCTGTTTCCCTGTGGATGGGTTGCTTTACCTCCAGGCTGCTCCATCAGGCTCACTCTGTCCATGTACCACAGGAGGCTTGGCTTGGGAAACGCCTTCCTCACGACACAGCTCACATTAGGCTGTGGGGCAGCACAAGGCAGCGGTTAGGTTATACACACACACACACACACACACACACAGAGACATAGATATATATATATATATAGATATATAGATATATATATATATATGTGCATATGTTAGGTGAGCCTCTGACATTTCCCTCCTGCCTGCCAGCTTCCAAACTCCTGTATGAACACTGCTTGCTTACTCACAATCCTGCTCTGGAAGGAAACACCTGCTTTCTCTTTATTGTGTTTCTTGCCCCCTCCCCTCATTTTTCTGATTGCAGACACTATTGAATGACAGCCCAGGGACAGCCCTGTTGCCTTGGGTATCAAGACTCCAACCCCCTTCAGCCCTGTACTGTCGCTGGAGAGATGTAGAGTGACCCCCACTGTCCTGCTCCCAGTGACAAACACTCACATGGAAAAACACTGGAACTGGTAACAGGCACCATGTGTGTGATGGGAATTAGACATTTTCTGATTGCCAAGTAAACCCTTTCTTCATTAGGCAGACAAAGAAACAATTCCCATGAAAAAGACTGCCTAGCCCAATGAAATGTTGCATATACAAAGTTGGATACTTTTGTAGCAGACAGAATATGTAAGAGATTTCCAGAAATCACAAGGAATTGGATACTTTAGATGAAGTATGCCAGTTGTTCCAAAGATCTGTGTTTGTGCTCTGTTTAATTTCTCAGCAAACAATAGAAAGGCTCAAAATCAAGGCTAGACGAAGGGGTGGGCACTAGCAGGGTGAGAGGCCTCATCTCATGGCTGCCTGGATATTCCCAAGTATGTTTATTTAGCAGGTTATGACACTGCTAAGTACTAAACACTGTTATAAGAGAAATGGCCTTGTTCTTTTCAATAGAAGAAAAACGCATGTGCTACTCATGCAGCACAAACCTCTCTTGCTCCCTCATTCAAAGAAAGTGGTTCCCACATTAAGTTGGAAGCAAGCTTGATGTATTGAAGCCAGCAGAAGTCAATCGTTCCGTACGCAGACCGAAACTATCCAGCTGAAACTCTTTCCCTGCCATGGTAAACAGCACCTCAGCTTGTAGTGTAATTGCTTTCTCCTATTTTCCTCTTCATTATTCCCTTATTTTTCAGGCACTTTTAGGTCATAATACTTTATCAATTCTTCCTATGAAGAAATAGAACTCTGATATCCTCACTAGATTTAAGCCCTGCAAAAAAAGGCAGAGAAGAGAAGTAAAGAAGTTGGTGTTTGTTTGGAGGTGAAGGACAGAGGCTCTTGGAGGAGTTTCTATTGCCTAGTCCTTTGATAGCAGCACCCTTTGCTCTGCTCAACAGGACAGTGCAGACAAAAGCCTGCAATGTCCAACACCACATCCAGAAATAGGTTACCAGGAAAACTATATCAGTTTGCAGAACCAGCTGACTCATGGATTGTGTGAAGTGGGTGGTTATGGATAGTACAAGGTTCTGCCTGCCCATGAGCTCTGTTTCCAAGGTAAACCTTCTTGATTTGAGATACTTGCAGATCAAAAGGTTTAACTTGGAGAGATGGAACAGGAAGCAAAGCACCATAGCTAATAGCCAGAGAGGCTTACTAGTCAATCATATGAGCCATAAATATGTTTTATGCCAAGCATGGCCAGTGCAATTCAGCAGGCTTTTAGGTTTGGCCATTACCACAACTGAAACAGAGGCCTGCACAACAGAGAAGTCCTTAGCTAGCCCTGGTTGGTGCTCACTGCTGTGGGGGTGGCAGATGCTGGGAAGAAGGGGTGTGAGCACCTCATGGTGACTCAATGCCTTGCCTGCTGCCCTGTGAGCTCAGTCAGTTTGGAGGATGCCTCCTGTGCCTGATTCAGCTCAGCTTGCCTGGCCCTGCTGGGGTGGCATGGAGGCAGTCACAGGCATCACTCTTTGCCCCAAAATTGCTCACCTTCTGTGAGGTGCTGGCTGAGCCCTCCTCCAGGCTAATGAGGATCTCAGGGTAAGCTGGAAAGCAACATAAATGTATTAGTGAAATGGACATTGCAGATCACAGTAACAGCTTCTAGTAACACTAATAGCCTTGTATCATAAGAAGGGTGGAAATAAAATCCTACCTCCAGCCACACATCAAGCAAGATAAAAGTGTTTACAGCTGCAATTTGAGGTCAAGGAAGTGGTTTACAAGACTGTATCAGCAGCTATTGCCACAGGATTTCACCGCCTACCTCAGCTAGGCTTGGGTGGCTTTGCTGGGGAAACAAACCAAAACCATCCTGCAGTCACAGCTCCGGCAGCAGAGCCACCCTTCCCAGGCCCCATGAAATCACACACACCCCAGTTTCTGGTTCCTCTGTGTGCTTGCCAGAGGTATCTCCAAGGGCTTTAGCCATCCCCCAAATGTTGATGGATTTGGGATGATGGCTACCCAGGTGCCTGGACAGACATGTGACAGTGTCCCCCACAGATGCTTCCTGCCTTGCCAGGAAGCCCAGAGCTCACCCTCACAGCAGGGCTGCAGGGCACTGATGACCACATCCACATGAAACAAAAAACTGTTTTCTTCTGGTTTTGCAGCATTTTGGTTCTGGGCACAGCTGATTGTATAAATTAAAGCTATCAGGTATTGTAAGCCTCTCTAAATTACATTTCCAAATTAGCCATTGGGATGCCTGGTTTGGAGCAATATTGAGCAATACTGGCTTGTTAAGTCAGGACTATTGAAACTGTGTTAAAATATAGCAAATCTCAAAAGCCTCAGATAAATTGGGCTTCTGGCCCTTTCTGAGCCCTGAAACTGGACTGGAAACAAGTGTTCTCCCTTAGGAGATGCAAAATTCTTTATCTTTCCAACCTAAACCTCACTTTAATCTCTACCATTATAATAATTTTCTATTTTTCCTACCCTGTTAATTGATATAGGACCACCTCAGTTAATTACATTCCCCCCTGAGGTGAACTATCCAGGGTTCCCTGTTTTATAGAGCTAATCCACCAAGGACTCTCCTGACTTTATTTTTAATTTCCATTTTTCTGCCTGATGTTACTGATGGATTCTGCCTAGGCATGACTGTAAGTCATGACTGTAAGTAAATGTATTTAGTTATCATGGCCTTATGATTTTCTGGACTTATGGTACTTTTTTTTGAGTGGAATTTCCTGGTTTTTTTAATCTCTTCTGGGTTTTGGGTTTTTCTGCTTTTTTTGGAGGGTGGGGTGGGGCAGGGGTTATAGATTCTTCCTATCAGGAAATGAGTGTCCTAAGATTTCATTCTTTCTTCTTTGCCAAAACTGTACAGATGGGAGTGGAGCTGGCAGACGACAGACAGACTTTTTCAGATACAGGGAAAAGTCTGGCAAACTGGATCCTCTAATTGCTGCAGAAGTTGGCTGGGAGGCTAAGTGATGTCTGGTCTAGTGCATGCTCTTCCTTTTGTCTTTTTGATGAGAATGGGTATGCTTTGCCACATCTGTATTGAGCGCTGTCCTCTGCCTTCTCAGCTGTGTTTGCTGGGTAGCTGTTCTGGCAGGCAGCTCTCATGCAGAGCTCTGAGTGGTCTAATAGATCTTTTCCAATTAACATCTCAGCCCCTGTTAACACTTTGACATTCATTTGTCTTGCTAGGATATTTACCAATGTTTTGGATCTAGCAGAAATTCAATATTTAGTTCAGTGGTTTCTGCTGCTGAGCTTTTACTCTTACAAAAAGGAGAAATCAATATTTGGCAAAGTTAGACATGAAAAGGCCATACCTTTTCACAGCAACTTGTATCTAAAAGAACTCTATTCTAGAAGAGAAATATTTTAAAGTATTTCAATCCAAGAGCACCCTCTTAAAAAAAGCTATCTTGATTGAATGTCTGTTTTTACCCAACATACCAAGACTCTCAACTTCCTTGAGAGATCTTTTCATGCCTTCTCCATCCTCTCAGGTCCAATTCTCAGCCCCACTTGGGCCACCTCAAGCAGCTGTGAGGGAACACTATTTGGCACCTCTCAGACTTGGCCTGTCTCTGCTGTGTTTAGCCCTGCCTGAAGTATTTTTCAGAGGGATCCTGCATGAGCTGTTTCCCTCAGGCACCCTCTCCTCCTCCTGTCCTTTACAGCTCTGTGCTGCAATAGCTGCCTGCCCTCCCTGCCCTACTTTTAAGCCACCCAGCCTGAGGGGTTCAATTGCATGAGTGTTTGGGTGACAGGGGAGATGCTGGCTTGCCAAGAGGGGAAAACCTCCCCAGGTTTCCACTGGCCTTTTATCCCTAGCTGTGCCCTTGCTAATGGCCAGGATGACAGATATAACCAACATGAGGTGCTGTTGACTTTGTATGCATATACTATCTTCAGGTTCTGTCCCAAACTGCCAGAACACAAATATTCATTTCTTTATTCTCTGGTCAGCACAAGGAACAAGAGAGGTGCTGCTGTCTGAAAGGGCTCTTTGTCCCCAGATGTCACCTAGAGAATGCTGGATTGTCCTGGGCAGTGTCTCTGCCAGTGCTGTGCAGGGATGTGGGCTGGCTCGGGGCAGGGCTAAGCCCTCTGCTCTTGGTCTCTCCTCCTGCTGCAGCACAAGAGAGTTCAGGGAGAAAGGCTGGGATGGTGCAATCATAAGTGGCATGACTTCAGCAAATGATGACAGGAAAGAGTGAGACAGGATGCAAAATAGTTATTCCACCTGCACAATTCAGACATGAACGGGCTAGGAGCACACAAAAGCACACTTCCTCCGAGTGGTGGACTTTACTTGGCTGAGGTCTGAGAGACTTTCCTCAGCACCCACTGCAAACCTCAGGGCTCTCAGGGAGCCCCTGCACCCAGCTCTGCCCTCGGGACCCCTGTGAGAGAGGCTGGAGGCACAGCACCTGGTCCAAAGCCAGCCAGCACTTACTGGGAAATGCAGATTGTTCACCACCAAGGGCCACAGCTGCTTTCTCTAGTTTGCCTCTCTACCCTGCTGTACTGATATTTTGATGTGGATTCATGCACAGCTAAGCACACATCTCACAGTAATTCAGAGAAAAAGCTAAATAAAGCAACCTCTTAGTGAGAGACACACAAATCTAGGCAAGAGCATCAGCAGTGATGGAAGAGAGAGAGTTCAAGTATATTAGTATCCTTGAATGATTACCCAGGTAACACTGTTGCTATTTGAGAAATGTTGATTTTGAAAAGTGTCTGAATCATGCAAACGCAAGAGGAGGTTTCAGGTCATTAACTTCTATTTTTATTTCTTTTACATCAGTGACCAACAGCCCCCAGACACATTTTGCTTTTTTTCAACTGCTCCCTGTTGAACCTTTCTTTGAATTCAGAGCATCAGCCTTGAATGGCCACGCCATCCTCAAGCTGTGGGCTTCCTTGGACAATCAGCCACAGCCAAGGGACTGTTGACAGGCCCAGTGTTTAATACTCATTTACTTTTGAAGCTTTGGAAATATGTTTTCCAGACCAACTGATCTCTAAAGAGAACATAAAGCCTGGTTTTCAAGTGGGTAGCAATTTTCTGATTCAGTTGTACCTTAGTGACAGTAGAGCAGTTCCTAAGCCACTTGAAAGGGAACGAGGCAAGTAACTAAAGATGGGGAAGGCTTACAAAATGAAATGCCAGCCCACATGTTTGCAGTACACAGGCTCTGCCACTCCTGGCCAATTTGAGACCCTCATCAGGACCCTCATTTCCAGACCCTCATGTCCTCATTTTGGCAGCAGTTGAATGTCACACGCCTTTGAGGATGTGATTTTGCTACAACTGTAGTCCCAAACTGCTTACTAAATTATGGCCATGATTTCCTAACCACAGACAGCATGGTCACTGGGGCACAGAGGTCTTGATGACCAGTGTGCTTCCCTGTAACCCACAAAATCCCAGCATAAGCCTATGCATCAGGGTGAGATTCTTGCCATGTGCATGACAGTGAGATTGATATAAGTGCAATGAATCTACTATTTTTTCCTGCAAGAAATTGAAGGAAGAGACTTCTGCTAAGAACTCCAGGGTTTGCTACCATTTACTACCATTTTATGTCATTGCAGCTGAAAAAACGGACAAGGTAAATATGTTCACATTAAAAAAACCCCAATATCTGTCAAAAGTTATTGGTTTCAGAACCAGACAGGAGTGTCACCTTTCCAAGTGCAAGGCAGCAGGCAGTTGGCATAAGCCCTTACCAAATACTCTCACAGTGGTACTGCTCTTCCGGACTCTCTCTGGGTGGTACAGCACGTGGCAGGAAAAGACTCTGCCATCATCAGTGATTTTGGTGGGGAAAACCTTTAGGGTATTGTTCAAACCCAGGAGGACTCTTTGCCCGTACAGCATGCTGCTGTTCCTGTACACAGCAGGACAGGAGGGCTCCTTGGTCACAAGTTCCTCTTTCCTCCCGTTTTCACCCTGTGTACAGAAAAAGCCACAAATTGTGAAGTCCAGACAGACACAGAGAGAAATATTTTTGTAAGCCAGCTCTATTCCCACTATGAAAAGCTTCCCTTGCACATTGTGTAGCAGTAAGTGGACATTTGCAACATCTGGGTTTTTCTTCCAAATATATTTTCTCTCAGAACTTCAATACCAAGAGCAGTCATCATCTTGACAATAAAATATGGAATAAATAGCTGTATCTTGTGAGTCCTGATCTCTGTAGCCTGCAGAGAGAGCAATAGAGGTGCTTTCTCACTGCAGCAGTCTTTAAGTTATACTGTACATTGCATACATATTAAATGCAACTGAAATTTCAAGGAAAACTTTGGTCTTTTAGAATTTTAAGTAGAAAACCCTGATAATAATAACTAAAATTTGTCTCTCCTATTGTATGTGTGGCAGCAACCCTAGGTTATTAGTACAGCCAGCATGTCCTGGACATCTGTGCCTCAGTACATATTTGCAAGCTTTGCTCTGTACAATGCATGGCAACCCACACATTTTGCTGACCTTTGGGGATTTTTTTCCCCCTTTCCTCTGCTACTTTGTAGAGTGAACCAGCAAAACTGATGTAGTAAAGGTAAGGGTGTTCCCTACAAAAAAGATTTAAAATTTTAATATTAAAAATAACCTGCATAAGGGAGATCTAAATAGATAATGAACCAGGGCAGAAGGTTAAAAAAACTAAACTATTTGAAAATCACCTTTAAGGAAATCCTCAACAGTTATAGCTTCTCAGTGACAACATATATAAATGAACAGGAAAAGCTCAAGGACACTGCTCACTGATACTTATCTCTAGACACTGAAATGAATACAAAAAGGTTGCATTAAAGCATGCATATAAATATTTATCTAGAAAGTGAGATAAAATACAAAAGTGCAGCAAGCTTCGTATCTGACAAAAAAAATTGCTTCAAATCAGTTTTTCATGTGGTTAGCTTGATAACTGTGTTTGCATGTCTTCAGTGGCATCTGTGACACAGAGGTTCACAAAACCAAAAACATTAGCCAGTGCCTTTCTTTTCTATGTCAAAGCAGCCTGATATCTCACTATCCTACACAGTAACCGTGCATTTTTCAGATACTAAAGCTTCACTACAGAAAAACTTGCTGGAAATCCAACAAAACAAATATTTTAGTTTTGTTATATTAGCCACTTTTCCTAGACCTGCTCTGTATGTGTTCCTGAAAAATTCAAAGCAATTAAGATGGAATTTTTCCTCTTTGTTTTTTGAACAGCTATTATTTGCAGTGTATATTTTGCAACCCTATGGTTATACATTTCCCCTTTATTATCACAGTCCAATATGATTGGTAAGTTTTTTTAGCAGATTCTGCAGGCAGGACACAGTAGAGTAGAACATTTTCATTTCAATTTGCAAAAATACCCTGTAGTTCTTTCTGAACTTTATATGTGAGATGAAAAATACTTACCACTAGCCATTTCAAAGGATAAGTGGACAAATTTTCTGAGGTCACATCCTCAAGGCATGGAATTTCTAAAGTCTGCTTTAACCACACTTTCTTCAGGTAGTGCCTCTCCTCTTTTATCATTGGAACAACAACAACAAAACCCAAGAAGGAAAATCAGAAACATGATGTTCATTGTGCTTTGAAAACCAATGCTGAGTAGTCTTCTATTCAAGGAACAGGCACTTTTTGGTTTAGAAGGGAGCTGTAATTTTCAACCATTACCCCTGGACACATTTTTTAAGTGAAAGCTCTGCATCTGATTCTAGTTGCAGTTTCATGACTCAATTCACAGCATTACCCGAACTTTTTGGCAATTCCTAAAAAAGCTTTTCTTACTGCAGGATCACGATGTCTCCTTTTGGAGCTCAGAATAATTGGAAGCTTCACATTTTATCTTACAATTCTTTTTTCTGTGGCAATAAACCTTCACATCAATTTTGTGCACCTCTATTTCATTTTCTTTGAAGATATCTGCAGATCTTCTTTTCACTAAGCAAGCTATTCAGCATGTCAGTTAGGGTAAGACTAACCCTGTTTTTCAGTGTAAGTGCTCCTTTTGTTATTCTCCAACCTGCCCACTACCACAAAACTTGTCACTCTTTCCTTTCTTATTCATTTCAAAAGCCATTTCACCACCTCCTACCCTACTCATTCTCAATCCAGGGCTCCATCCAGCTGTGGAGGCTGGGCAGAGTGGTGCAGTGAACAGTGCACTGCTGTGATCCAGATGTTGGGTCTGTGAGCGTGCATGTGTGTATTTAAGCAGGAAGAGCAGTGGTGATGGGTGGGAGATGCTGTGAGTGCCATGGTCAGCACTGACCTCTCTGACCCTTGGCCACGGGGCAGGCAGGGATGTGGCACATCGTGCCATCCTCCCTTGCCCTCAGACCTGCCTTCCCTCCTCCTTGGATGCAAGGCACCAGCACACAACACAGGGAAACACCTCAGCTCTGCTCCCTTGCTAGCTCTGGCTGGCTTGTTGAGATAGAACAGGTATGTATTTCATTTATTTCTTATCTTGAGGGGAGTGAGAATATCCAGCTGTCCCAGACTGCCATGTTACTTGTCAGTGGGGACTTTTCTGGTGACTGAAACTTCCTTTGTACCTGGCACCCAAGCACAGAGCAATGGTGCCAGCATGCAGCCTGTGCCACAGAGATGTGAAGAAAGGCAGTGCCCTGAGCTGTGCCTGGGAGAGCCAGCAGCAGAAGCAGCTTCCCTCCACTGTCCCTGAGAGTGAAGAACCTGAGGAGCCAGCTTTCACAGCAGGACACAGAGCACAGAAGCTGGACAGTGCAGAGAGAATAATGAAAGGACAAAGCAAGTAAAACTATAATTTCTCCAGGAACAAAACTGTACAGAAGATTTTGCTGGGACAAACCACCGCGCAAAAGTGCCGTGCAGAGTACAACAAGCGTGGAGATGAGCAGTCACCCCAGAGTTCAGTCTGGAAACAGCTTCTGCCTACTCTTACAGTCACATGTTCCAGCTGCTTGCTTCCCCCTCCCATCTTTGACTCCCATCTCCATTAACAGTGTCTGTCTGTCCATCTGTCCTATGAAGGCCTGCTGCTCTGTGAGATTTTTACAAGTCGAGTGTATCTGGATTCACTTACTTTGATGTAAATGAAAACTGTACTTCATCATAGACTGTCACCTTTAGCCATCCCACTCAGTCATAGGCTGGATTAAGGGTTTTTGCCTTCTTTTGAGTCAGAGTGGTTTATTGCAAAAGATCTGATTACCTTAAAACACAAACGTGCAAAAGGTGGCAAACTCAATTTTTTAGTTCTCTCTAGCAAGCAGTCATCAGTAGCACAGCTTGCTACATCTTGTAGTTACTGAAAAAAGCCACAATGATGCTGATATGAACAAGGGCTGCCCACACTGTGGACAGCAATAACAGCATTGAACCTGTCTGTACCAACCAAGGGCAGGAGAAGAGAAGCAATCCCTGATTAGCTCAGTTACTGTACTAAGGAAGAGACAGAGAAACTTTGCATGAAGAACAGAAGCTGGGAGGGCTTCACAGGGCTACCAGCATGGTTTGTACCTCACTGCACTCCCCTTGATCCCTCTGCCCTGTGGAGCACAGAGAAATTCCAAAAGGGTAGCCTACCACAACACATCCCCATACAGGGGGCAGAGTGGCAGCTTCAGCTTTGGCACAATTATTCAGCACTGTTTAAACACACCCATCCTCTGTGAGCTGGGCAGAGGTGCCAGCTCTCCCTTTGCCTCTGCGAGTTCATCAGGGCAGGCAGGTGCTGCAGGGTTGCCCCAGATGTGTCTCCAGGATAACAGCACCAAAATGCTTGGAGCCACTGCCGTGCAGGGGCCATCAGTGTTAAACCTCCCTGAGCTGAGTCTTGCACAGGACCTCCTCTTGCTACAGGACAGGTCCAGCATGGGGACTACCAGTCTGGCCTTGTGATGTAGGTAAAAGGGCAGTGGGAGCACACCAAAATTGCCCTAAAATAACCTGCACCCACCCTGCTCCTAACTCTTGAATATCTGCTGTGTCTACAGCCTGGGGCACAAGCAGAGTGAGCACGTTGGCCTTGCAGCTCTGAACTGAAACAGTGCCAGGTTTGTTGTACTTACTTTAATCCTTCTTGAGTTGTTAGCAGAAACCTGGGTCAGAAAGAGGTTTCTGAGGTCATCAAATCCAGTTCCCCATGTGCACAACAACAGGCTTGTTCAACACCCATGCCAAGTTCCATCTTCGCAGCAGTTTGGGCTTTTGCCCTCACTGCTGACACTAAATAGCTGCTCCCAAAGTTGCTACACTGACAGTTGTCACTGTTTTTTAATTTGTTGTCAAATCCATTCTCATCTGATTTAAATAAATTTGTTGCTTTACCAGGATAATTTAAATATCCTCCCTGGAGTTCACACTCTCTCCTGAGGCTTACTTACTGAGAGCAGTCATGCTGCTTTCCAGTTTCCTTTTGCCTGACAGAAGCAGCCAAATCTCCATTCCTGTGATTCTCCTAAGCAATTCCCCACTTTGCTCCAGTGTATTTTTGGTGGTTTAAGTTTTAGCTTTTTATTTTTCAGATTCTGTGCTGCTTTAGTGTGTAGTTTTGAGCTTCATATTAAGGTTTGGTAAGCTCTCTTTACAGAGTAGGGAGACAGAACAATTCCTTTTCTAGCTTGGGACCAAGGACAATTGATATAGTTTTGGGCCCAAGAGCATAAACAACAGTGGACTGAAGAGAGAAAAACAAGAAGGATGGGACTTCATAACCTAAAGCTGTAATTGGACAATTAACTTCAATATGCAAATGAACCAAAACTTATAAAAACCTTGTGACCAGTCATCCATTTTGTGACCATTTTGGGATCATCTTGGGTGTAGCCCTGGCTGGGCTCTTGTACTGCCCAAGGAGTATCTTGGCACCTTGTGGAGGCCTTTTAATAAATACCTGCTTTATTTTTTAACTCTGTTTAGCCTCTGTTCTTGGTCAGCCTTCACAAGGCATCAGTGGGGCCACTCATCCTTCCATGGAGCTAACATCCAGCACACTCTGCAGATGCCAGCCCTCAGCCTCAATCAGACAAGGGTGTTTTCTCTTTCTGCTGCCCAGTGCTGCACACCCACAGCAGCAGCACAACAGATCCAACATCCTTAGTCCCACCATATCCTGAGCTGCTCATCCAATCTCCACCACAATGTTTCCCCAAAATGAAAATGCAGAAACTGCCCACCTCACCACCTTTTTTTACTTTACTATTGAACTTTTTATTCCACAAATTTATTCCTAATCATGAGTTGGATAAAAGAGCTAAAGAGTGCCTGGTATATAGGAAACTGTAAAAGCAACATTTAGTGGCACAACTGTAAATCCCAAACAAGTCACCATCACCAACGAAGAAGTGTTCATCTATCCTAATATTTCCCCCCACCTCATTAGGAAACATCAAAATCTCATTTGCAATCACTTACCTTCTGCCTTGACAGTAAGTTGAATTTTTGCAGCCTTTGTCCCATATGGGTAAGTAGCAAAAGTGCACTCGTACTGCCCAGTAAGAGACACAGTAATATTTTCCAGATGCAGCATCCACCAATGGCATTCAGATGTGGCATTGAGATTGGTGGAACACAAGGATCCTGTGTCATCCTCACTGCAGCACCTCCTTGTGCGGAAGGACACCGAAAAGTTGTAAGGAGCCTCAGGAAACTCGAAGTAATGGGTGCCATAGGTGGGGTGATACAGAGCTATTTTGGTCGAGGGGCTGCCGTCAGTCTTGGACCACTGTGTCTGTATGATGTGGGTGCTGTGCAGTTTTGGGAGCACGCACGCCAGGGTCACGTCAGTACCTGGCAGGGCATGGACCACTTCTGTCTGGGTAATGACATCTGCAGTCTGGCCTTAAAAACAAACAGGATCATTTTCAGTGCAAGTAATGTTTAAACAAAGCTTTTCCTAATCCATCTTTGACATGATTTGGTGCCTTAGCCACACAACTATGAAGACCCTACAACTGTAACCACAGGCTTCCCAGCAAATCACCACCAGTACAGACTGCAGAGAGAAAACTGGGACAGCAAATGCATGTGTGTCTGGAAGAGGCCGGGGAGGTCCTGTCACACTTGTTGGAGAGAAATGAGAGCTCTGAGGGCCTCTGTGAAAATGAAAATCTTTCAAGTAATATAAATAAAGCAGAAGCTGGACACAGTTATTCCCCAGTTCTTTTTTGCAAGAACAAATGAGCTGTCCCTGCTGGCTAATTCCCTGCACCATCCCCCTGCCCATTGCCTTTGTGGCTTCAGCAGAGAAAGCTGTTCTCCGTGTTATTAAACAGCTCCTACATGTCCTAAACCAGTGTCTGTCTCAGTGTCAAAGTGAGCTGCTCTGGTGTGTGTGTTTTCTTCCTCTATTAATTTCATAAAGCAGGTGGCAGTCCTTAGTGTGCCATATAAAGGAGTAATGGATCGATGAAATGAAGGGGCATTCAGCAGGAGCCTGTACCACTTGGTTTAGCTGCTGTTGTAGTAGAATTGATTTATATCCCTTTCTCCCTCCTATGAGTAAGAGTCTGGCAGTCCCCAAACCCCTGAATGCAGGACACTGACAAGCTCAAGGAGATGAAGAATTTATGGAGGGGGTTGTTGCAGTGAGACGAGTAATCAATCACTTCCATAGAGCTGTACACAAAAAGTCCCTTTTCCAAAAGGACGTGCGGGTCCACAGAAAAAAATGAGTTGTGCAGTTGTCCTTAGGTACAAACTTGTTGCCCCCCATTTACATTCCATTTCATCATCCTCCCTGTGTATCATAACATCCCTGTATATTTGCTTTGGGAATTTGCCCTGCAATCTTGCCAGCTGCAAGTGCCCACTGCTCATCTTCTTTCCTTGAAAAAGCTGAGTACCAATTCCTTTGCTTTGACATTTGCTCTGCTGTGTGGTACAAGGCTCTGGGGCACCTGAGCTGGGGCGGGGGGCCTGCCAGGGCCCAGGCATCCTCAGTGGGGCTGCAGTGTGCCCCACACTCCCCCAGCTCAGCCAGGAAGGAGCCAGGCAGGGACCCTGTGCACCCTCAGCTCTGGCTTGACAGGGGAAAAGCGCAAGGGCAGAGGGACACATCCCCACAGAGCTGGCTCCGGTTTTGTACCTGTACACTGAAGGGTGACATGGACACTTGGCGACTAGATGTGTGGAGAACAAAGCTACTGAATGCCCATGGCCAACATTAATCTCTTCTGTTTCATTGCTGCACGTGTTCTGCTCATCTTTTAGTCTAAAAGATGTGATGATGTAAGAGGGTAAATAAAAATAAGCCTGAATGACAAGTCTCACAGCCTTGTGCTGTGAGAAAAATTACTAAAACTATTTTTGTTAGTCCAAGGAGCTTATTATAGGAAATGCTCTCTGATTTCACCACAAGTTTTTGCATCAGTAAAAGTTAAGGGAAAAGCAATTAGGAATCTTGCAATCAGACTATCAAGTGAAAGACACGCAGCATTTTTTCTCTCATATTCATGCTGATGCTGCCTTAGAGCTAAGGATCATATAAAGAATGCCTATGGAGAACCACTTGAGTAATTTATAAGTTGAAAAAGTTATACATGTAGAAACAACATTTTAATTTGCATTATTCCTTAATAGCCTAGCGCATTAGATTATTTTAACTGAAAACATTTTGTGCAAAAGTGTTCTTAACTTTTTGCTAGCATCTCAATATAAGTAATCTCATTTTATGTCAACTTTATTTTTCAAAATTAAATAGTGCCCATTAGTGCATACCTGTGCTCCAACTAAAATTTCTTAGAGTAACTCCCAGACTTCTAGGTGTCTGATCTCCACAAAGGGCACAGAGGCCTCCACTTTCACCTTTGAGTGACTTCAGTGAGGATTTCATCCTCAGGGGAAAAAACCCCTCCAATTCCTATTTTTCTGTAATTGCTATTTCTTTCTTACATGTGCATGTTTTGAGGCTTCTATTCCTTTTTTTGCACTTGAGATTTTCTATTTTCTATGATTACACATATGTAATTTATTTATTTTAAGAACCTTTATTTTAAGTTTGCCTCAGTGATGTAGCAAAGAAGAACAGCCTATGCCAGATTGTAAGATGCATCCTTCCATGCTAGTCCAATACATGCAGTTTTTCCCTTCTTAACTGAAAAATTGTGTATCCTACAAAATTGTTGTTCCTAGCTGGTAATGCATTTATCATGGTCAGAATTTTGAGGGGGTGGGGATGGGGGTTTGTGAACATCATACTTTTTCTTGGTTTTCCTCAAGTTGCTTTTGGTTTAAATTCCCTCTGACAAAGGTGCAGCCCTCCTTAGTCAGCTTTTCTGTGTTTTACTTGAATGACAAAATTGTTTCTCAAGATGTTAGTACATGGGGCTAGGTGGAGAAGAGGAAGGGAAGAATGTGTTTAAGGGGTTGCACCTGTACAATTTACTCTTGACTTGAAGTGTTTCAGTTCTTCCTCTCTCTGCATACATAGGTATGTAAGACAGAGAGGTATTTTTTATTTTCCCATTGAAAGGAGTTTTCCTTTTGGCCCATTTGAGAGGAGCACACATTGCCCTAACTTCAAGTGAGCTCATCCCAGTGATTATTCCAGCAGGTTAGGCATATTGAATTAAGTAATCTGCCCAGCAGAAGCCATTTACTCCTTACTAGGTGCACATTATAACTAGGGTTATTAGAAAGTTGTCAGGAAATAGAAAATCATCACCAGTAGCTACAGCTCACCCTAGTAACACCCACTAATCCCAGCCTGCCCCTCAGCACCTGCCATCATAAACTGAGTCAAGCTGTCCCCCGTCCCACTCTTACCTGTGACACTGGGCACTGAGAGCAAAGAAAAGAGAGAGAAAAGCCACCTTGCTTTCATCTTCACTTGATGAAGTTCTGGTGAATATGTAGCTCTCTTGGTGCTCCCTCAGAAAAGGAAGTTGAAGTGGCCTGCTCTGTGCAGACAGGCAGATGTGCTGCACAGTCACTCAGCATGACTTCAAAGAAATGCTTCATTAAACCAAAAGCCTCAGTTTCCTGCCAGAGTGATAAAATAAGTACATCTTGTGAAACCTTTAAGACAAAAACATTACCTACATTTTAGCCCATGTTGAAAATAAATTATTTTTTCCTTTGTCTTTTCAGATTAACTCAGAGTAAGCAGTTTACCAATTTACACTCTCAAAAATATGCCAGGTACCTAAGTTTTAGTATATAATTTTTGGGGATATGGTTTAGGGGTGATTATGGTGGTGCCAGGTTAGCTGTTGGAATTGTTCTTGAAGGTCTCTTCCAACACTGATGATTCTGTATGTTCTGTGTACTATAAGGTAAATAGCATACAAAAAAGCTGATTTTCTTTCTTCGTTCATTTCCGTCATGCGCTAGTCTCAGATATACTATTTCTATACACTGTATATTCAGTATCTTTTAAAAACACAGCAAAACATCATAAATAATCTCCAGAAATTAATACAGATTGAAATAAGTGTTTCTACATTCACTTTCCCCCCTCCTGTTTCTTCCTAAGAAGAACACGAGTTATTTTCTGCAGTTTGATGAATTCCAATATCACATGTGACAATGTCCCTTAGTGTGGTTAATGTCCTTCAGATGTCAGTTTTGGTAATGGTAGCACCCTCAGGTGGAGGGGCGTGATTCCTGGCAGTCCTGTCACCTGTCTTTATTGCAGGTCACCCGTACATCCTTCCGAGCTGTCCTGGAAGCACACTACATTTCCATGAGCCAGGCACAGGCCTGCCAGCAAAGCATCTCATTGCAGGCGAGCAATGCAAATTTGCTGCTGATGGCAGCTTTTCAGAAAGAAACAGGTTTGAGTTCTTGCTGATCATGCTTCTTTCCCCCAAGCCAAAGAGCAGAGCAGGACACCTCACATACACAGCGTGGATGTGTGTTTTGTGCCGGCTCTTCACAGTGTGGATGTTTGGCAGTAGGGATGGGCAGGATGTTTGTTGCCCCTGATAGCTCCATCCTTGGGGCCCCAAGGACAACCCACCATATGGACTTTGTGACACAGCCTATTAGAGCCCATTCCTCAGGGAAGAGAAAGCAAGTGTCACAGTCCCTTAAAGAGGCACCTCTCTCTACCAGCAGTGCCCTCCCTCAGGAGGGAGTCCTTGACTGAGCTGAGTCCTGACATGCCTTTTCCTGACTGCCAACTTTTGCTAACCATGGAGATCCCCATACCTCCAGCATGCAAGGTACAAAGTGAAAAGTGAAAAAGATTCTGCTCATTTTCCTATTTGGTGACCTGCCAGGTGTTAACAACATCTATACCACTTCCCTAATTTGTGCAAACTTTTGATGTCACATTTAAATAGGCTCCAGCTGGAGCTGGTCGTGCTGGCCGGGCTACGTCAGGGCTCCACATGTATTGAAGAATAAATGCGGCTGCATTTATTAAAAAGTCTTCTTTTTGTTTGTCTTCTACCTGAGGAAATGCACTAAGAGCACTTGTAGGAAATGCACTGGATGCCCAGGTTACTGCTAAAGGAATTTTCCCCGGGGATGAAATCTCTGCTTGTCATTCAGAAATCTGACAGAGAAAGATCTGTCCCAGATGATCAAGAAGTCCTGAAGTTGAGAATGAACAGAATGGTAATTGACAGACACAGAAGGGAGTAAAAATACTAAAGGGTTATGTTCTGGTTTTCAGAGCAAAGACCACAAAGAATACAGAGATTACCTGCAGATACTAGAGTCCAAGAAAATCTGACTTCAGTCTAAAATTTGGATTTTCGTTTATGATTGCAGTTACCTTAGCTTCTCCTGCTGATCAGGTCATGTAAGCTTTGTACCATGAGAGAATGTATTTTGTCTTAAATGAGATTTTTTTATTGATCTGAAACACACATCACAAATTGACAAGACAGCCCAAGTGCTGTGTGGCATATTCAAGAGACAAAGAAATCCCTGAGCAGCTTGTTTGAGTTTCTAGATCACTGTATCTTGCCCTTAGAATTTGTTTCCCCGCCTAAAATAACATCCTAAAAATATACTGCTGCCATGTTTCATTGTGTTGGCTGAATGCAGCCACCCAGCTCTGTTGCTGTACTTGGTGATTAAAGACAGACAAGAAAGAAACCTCCCATCATGATGGAATTTTGTTCCATTCAGAGCTGTGTTTTGCCCCAGTTCCTACCTTAAGCCCAGGGCCTGAAATAGTCACCCTGCTGCCGACATTCATGTGCGTGAACAGCATAGCCCTGCCTCTGCAAATGATGGCAAAACCCATTCTGAGACACGCCACTTATCTCACCTACTGGCAGGGAGACATCTCTTCCCTGGAGCCAGACTTGAGGTCCTGCTCACAGCAAATTTTTATGAGAGTTTCATCCCCCACTACCCCTTTCCTGGAAAGTTACTTACAGGCAGCTTTGCAAAGGCCGCAGTTGGATGTCACACACCAGGTTACGGGTGGCGAGGATGCGAGGAGGTGCTGAAACATATCCAGGGACAGTGGACCTCATTGGCAGCTGGAGGGAGGACACACCTGTATTTAGCTTTTCCTTGGTGGAGAAGCTACAGGGATGATTGTCTCAGATCTGGAATGTGCAGGTTTTTCCTGCCATTCCAGAGACACCCAGAAATCCCTGCAAGGCTGGGAGGTTTCAGAGGAAAAGCTGTGCTCAAGCAAGTGACACACCTTGTCAGTGGATGTGTGAACCCCAGTGCTTTCTTTTAGGCTGGACAAGCATTTGACCTGGTCGATAGTCCCCTGTGTCCCGGGTGGTGTCAGGAGCAGATGGGCTCTGAATATCTTCGAGGGTGGCTCCTTGACAGGGTGCTGCAGCGAGGGGCTGTGCCCACACCACGTGCAGCATTAATTTTTTTTCATTCTGGTGGGAGTAGAGGATGGCAGTGGGAAATCCTTTAATTATTTTCTGCAGATCTGTTCACCACTGGAGGAAGTATTTTAAACGCTACAAATGCCTCTTTCCATGGCAATCACCCTATTATGCGTCATGCTCACAAAACCCTCCACTGCAATACATTTCTTCTGCCTCAATTACAGTAAGCTGTACCTAAGGAGGAAGCACAGCTACAGTCAGTCCCACAGAAAAAGAAATCTTGAACTCCAGAGACAAATTCAATTATTCACAAAGAGAGACTTTTTAGAAATGCTAGTGCATGAGCCATTCCTGCCAGAGGCGAGGATGATTACCCTTGCAGACTGGTGTCCTCTAAACATTGCTTAAAGAAAGCACAGGTCCCTGGTGGAAGAGAGAGGAAGACTTTGAAGCAGGAATTTCATTAAAGACTAAACTAACCTTTCAGGTTTGCTTGGCACTTGGCACAGAAACTCCCACTTCATCACTGTGTTTTGGTTTTGAACTTCTTTGAAACCTGCACTAATGACTCCACAGCCAGCAGGCCCCTTTGACCACAACACCTCATGGGGGGTTGGATCAGTGGGTGGCATGGGCTGGGGGGGGCAGCTTTGCAGGGGACAGGGCACTGAATTGGCAGTGGGACACCCACTTGGCTTTTTCAGTGACTCCCTGCTCCCTCTGTCACCCCTTCCCACTCCTAGCTCTGGTGCCTCTCTCCTGCTCACAGGACTGCCTCTTCTGCATGTGGGGGACAAGAGGGAAGAGGGTTTCTTCCTCTGCTTCCTCCTTGTACTCCTCCTCCCTCACAGCTGCACGTGCACACCTACACCCTGTGTACGACACAATCCAGCCCCAGTTCCAGCCAGGGTCTGGAGGCAGCATGGAAAGGCACACACACTTCCCTCTCACCAGCACTTTCTCCATCTGAAAGATGTTTAATGCTCTGAGTGAATTTTTGTTCCCTATTACCTCACTGACAGGTCAGAGTATGGGAGAAAACCAAGAACAGCTCAGCCCTAGGTGCCTTCCTGCTTCAACTTTCTGATTACTTTTTCTAATTAGAAAGCCTAATTTACAGGTCATGTTTCAGAGCAAGAGAGCAAATGTTTGGGGATAAACGGAGGGGAATGAGCTCCCTCACCTTCTCTGCCATTCCAGCCACAGGTCCCTGTGGTCCTCTGCTCCTCTTTAGTGCAGTTTCTGACCAGTGATGTTCTGTTGGGGTAAGCTGTTGAGCATTTTGTTGCGCAAAGTGCAAGTTGCTGAAAAAGCAGCGTATAAAAAGCGCAACCAATGAGCAAAACAAAACAAATAACAGGCACATTGACCCAACAATTACCCACTAATGAAATACCACTGTGTGAAATCTAGCTGGATATTTCCATTAAAATTAAAGACATTTTAATTTACATCTACACAGCCATTACTTCTAAAATGAAAAGGAAGGCACATATGAGACCAGCCCTGCTTTCTTTGATACTTTTTCTTTTCTAGAGACAGCACGAACTGTGATTCCCCACTGTTTCCAAAAACATCAGCTAAAGGCTTTTTTCTTGTACATCTCATCTTCCAGGTTTTGTAAGAAAATGTTTCAAAGTAGATTAAGAACTGTGTAACAAAATGTAATGGCACCCATAGCTTTCAAAAAGGCATTTGTTTGGAAAGGATAACCCACTGCCATTGCTGGGAAACACCTGCTCATGTGAGACTACACGGTTAAGATTCCACTGAAGCATCCCAGAAGGGCCATGTCATCCCCTGGTCACTTTGGCAGCAGCTTGAGAAACTTGGAGCAGCTTGTGCGAATCACTCCAGCAAGAAGAGTCTGCTTGTGAAAGAATTTTTCTGACACCACTTGTGGGGCTTTATTTTGAGTGGTTATCCCAGATTGCCAAGCAAGATATATTCTATTTGCCATCTGTATGGCAGTTGTCTCCTGTTAAGTGGGCAGTTTTTCCTNTACAAATTTATAACAATTCGGAGGGAGGGGGTTTACATTTTTCTATTTCAGGGGAGGCTCCTGCCTTCCTTAGCAGACACCTGTCTTTCCTAACCAAGACAGTGGTGCATGACAGAGGGAGTTAATAAGACAAGCAACAGACCACCTGGTCAGAACTGAAAAGTTTATGTTCACTTCTGAAGTGATATAAACCTAGATGGGCTGTACAGCTCATTTTACCATGCAGACTATCTTCAATGGGTTGTGTTCCCCCAACTAATTTAAATTCATCCATACTCTTGTATGAAAATACAATATCTTATATAATATAAATACAATATCTAATATAACGTCTTGAAGGCACACAGCCACCTGGCGAGGGCACAACATGGCACACTGGTTAGAATTCACCACTGAAGAAACACATCAAATGGAAAAGATTAAAGGTCTGAACAAATAGAAAGATTAAAGGTGTGAAAGTTAACTTTAGATGCAGTAGCAGTGACAATTTGAGGGCAGCAGAGCTGTCTTTATCAGAAAATAAATAAAATAATTTACAACAATAAAAGGCCAAGTTTACAGTGACACCGAGAACCATAACTTGTATTTTTTTTTTGGACATAATGTTTTGGAAGCATCAGATGTTAATGAATTTGTTTGCATGCTGTATCTCTGTAGCCTATAAATACCTTTCACATTATCAGCATGTCAGAAGCAAAATGGAAAATGAGGTATTACTTCCATCACATCCATCATCTATTAAATTGTCCACTAAACTGTAATTTCCTGTCTCTTTAGAAAAGTTGGTGAAGTACAAATCAAAAAGCAAAGAAGAGGTTGTTTCTCATGTTGAGCCTGACTCTGCAGAGGAGAAAGTGTATCTCTGTGGAGCCTGTGTTAGTATGCTTGAGGTGCTTTAGCCTGCAGCCTTGCATAGCTGGACACCTCACCCTGTCCTGGGAAGAGCAGAGTCATCTCCAGGAGGCTTTGCTGAGCTGAGTGCTCCTTATATGAGCACAGCGTGGGACGAAGCATTCCTGGACCAGGGTATCTCGATAAAGTTAGCAGCCTGCAGTCAGGTGGGATAAACACAGCACAGCTAGAAGGCAAAATGGAGAGTAGGAAACTTCTTGGATATTTCTGCGCAATGTTATTTTGCACACCATAAGCAGAGTAACGTGTAGCTACTGCAGATGTGAATCCTTTTGGTTCACTCTGTGCTCAAGGCATGGTGTGAATGTGCCCTGAGGAGCTCACAAGGAACTTTCAGAGCAGCAACGTGCACTGAGTCCTTCCAGAGCGCTCCTGGCCAAGTAGCTGAAGAAAAGGATGGAGAATTAAAATGGGTTTTAACATAAACTCCTTCTTTCAACATTCAATATGAATTACTAAAGTTTCAACCACCACTAAAATTAAGAAAGACTTCTACTTTTAGGTTGATTTGTAAGGGTCACTGTGCATGTAAAATACACGTTCAGTTTCTAGCTGAATCTGTCACCACCCAAAACAATAGTAGCCACTGCTGCTTCTTTCAGTGAAATTTCATATCTCAGCTAATGGGGATTTAAAAAGTCACTGCTCACACATTTTTTGCATAAAACTGAGAAAGGATTACCAAGTAATGAAAATCATCCCTGAGTGCCACCTGAACTGGAGTTTTGGTTGTGAACAAAGAGTAGGTTGGTAGTTATTACCTCTAGCCCTCCTCCCAGTCTGACCCCTTGTCCTCCATACTATTTCCATCCCAGTCACTGACGTGTTACCTAACCATTCCCAGGGGCCCGCTTGTGACCCACTGACACACAGGCACCACTCGACTGAACACTGCTCTTCCTCTGCCTGAAATGAGGTTATGCTTTAACTTCTCCACAGATGATTAAGCTTAGCAATGCTGCTAATGCAATGGAATCATTTGAGACCTCTAGCAGGGCAGTTAACTTCTATTTTGCATGATTGCCTCCATTTTCAAAATGAATATGTAGTGGCTCAGTGGGTTTAACTGCCCAAGCTGATGGGTAGCTCCTGGGTGCTTCCAGACTGTGTCCCAAAAAGAGCACGACTCTGTAGTAACTCATATTAGTTACTCATGTTACCCAAGCCTTCTTTCCCAAAAGGCTGAAGCCACCTTCTGCCCCTTGGAAAATCAATGATTTCAGTAAATGAATTTCAGTCTGTTACTGTAATTGGATTAAAAAAAAAAAGGCAGCATCTTGCAAGACTTATGAAAGTCAGTAAGCTAGAGAATTGCACTGTGACTGAGCACAAATCAAATAGTCTATTTGACATTTTAATTACAAATAAGGAAAAAAAAGTCACTCATTACAGAACTGAACAAAGTTGACTTGTGTGAATCAGACTCTCCAGAGAACTCTTTCCTCCCCTGTCCTCTGCTCAGCTGAATGGCAGCTGCAGCACCAAACATCATGCAAACTATGGCAGCTGTGGCCATTACTGGTCATCCCTTCTCCCTGTAAAATTGCACTGACTCACATGGTAAAGAACATGTCAAGGAGGAATGAAAAAAACCCACCACAGAACTGCATGAAAAACACAAGTTTAGAAGCCACAGATCTGTTTGCAGGAGGCTGGATCAAAATAGCTTCAGGCTCATTTCAGTGATTCACCTGAATACACCAGAGACACCTTTGGCTCACGGTGCTTCTGCCACGTCTTGGCTGTGGTCTTTCAAGATGCAAGAGCAAGTACTGAGCCTGGAGATAGTACAGCTGACCAGCTGCTCTCAGTACAGGTACAATTTTAGAAGTCTGATTTAATATCTGGTTCAAACAGAAATGCTTGTGGCTAAATTGGAAATAAAACTAATCTATCCTTATTAGATTGGGGCTGTAATCTCATAACACCCTCAGATATTGGACTTCCCTGACAGACTTCCTGCTTTGCACTGGCTCTCATTCCCAAGAAGCTGAAGAGAGTGAAGTGAATAATGAAAGAAATGTAAGTTCAAAGAAAATTCATATATGGTTCAGTGGCTTGTACAATAGGAGCCTTTAACAACCTATATACAAAACAAAAAGGGCAAGAAGCAGTCTATGAATGTGGTCCATTCACCCAGAAGGCAAATTTTATTATACCGGTGTGGATGCTGCCCAGACCTGAAAACACTGGGTGCAACAAGTGTATGCCTTGGGATCCTAGGGAGGATTGCTTAACTTTTACTGAACAGAAAAAGTACATGCTCAGCTTTATGGCATTGGTACACCTGGTTTGCCACAGGAAAGAACTAGGATTTTTTTTCAGGGAAGTAATCAGCTGTTTCAAAAAGGACAAAATATTGAGCAGAGCAAGTATATTAGCTATCTTATTATTAGAATTATTACCTCGAAAAAATATTGACCAAAAATAGCTTAGGTGCAGTTAGTCGGACTTTGGCAAAACATGAAGAATTAGATCTCTTGACAGGCTCTCCAGCATGTTTTCCTGCAATGTTCCATTTTCAGTTGCCATTTTCAGCAGTATTTCTCGATGGCTGACTTTTCCTTCTCTCACTATAATCATCTTTTGCCAGCCCCTGACTTGCTCTGTGTAGGACAGATCCAGCAGCCAGTCTGTTCCTCTGGAGAGGAGGTTCCCAGCCTTGGGAGTTACCTCTTCAAGACCTTACCCACCACCTCCCAACAGGCACGGATGACCTTCTATTTTGTTTTATTTAACCCCTCACACCAATTCTCAGAAAAAAACTTCTCCATCCATCATCTGCACAAAACAACACCAGCTCCTTGCCAACAGCAACGACTTTTCCATAGGACCTGAAGTGCACCTAAAAGTTTGACATTTACTGCTTTGCATTTTCAAGGAAGCAGGATTTAGCAACCCACATTTAAACACCACAGAGAAGCCTGTATGTTTTTTCCTGGTTCCCCATGCTGTGTACTTCCTCTTTGGGAAACTGCCAAAGCCTGTCTCAGGACAGGCTCCAAGAGACCAAAATCAATCAATCAATCAATCAATCAATCAATCAATCAATCCATCCGTGACTTGGCGGAGTTGGAAGAGAAGATTAGGACTCTCAAGGCAGATTATGAACACAATCCCCTCAGTTAACTTCTCTGGGATGGGCTAGAGGCTGTTAGATCCTCATTAAATTAATTATTAACACGGATGGTCAGTGTGCATGTTTTTTATGACAACTTGTATTAGTTTCAAGCCCAAAGCAGTAACCCAGAGAGAGGCTAAGAAGCAGGGCCACTGCCCTGCCTGCCAGGCCATGGGAACAAGCTTCATGGAGCACATTTGGCCCCTGCCATGTGTAAACAGCCACCTGCCCTGGTCAGCAATGTCAGAGCTTTTCCCAGTCTCCTTGGTTTCCAGGCGTTTAGGACTCTGTGCCCTGCCTATCTTTCCTGAGTGCATTAAAGAGATGTCATTATTGGAGAGACCTCTGAATTTCGCAGCTGCTGTTGGAGGGGGGCGTTTTAAAGCCACTGCTTTGCAGGCCAAGGCTGTGCTCCTGCTGTGGTGTGTGGAGAAGGGCTGGTTGGGGCACCTCTGGCATCACCTTTCGAGCCTCCCGCGCTCTCACGTGAGAAAGCTCCCCCGGCATCCGCGATCCCCACCCGTTGTGCCTGTGTAGTTTAATCCGTAACTACATAGCGCTCAGGGAATTTTAAGAGCCCAGTTTTCTGGGCCTGAAGAAGCTTGCCAGAACACAGGAATTTTTTTTTCTACTGGAAAGCAAGAACAAAACTTGCCCTGAAATTGCTCTGACACCTTAGTCCTGATGCAGTTTTGCTGCCATTAGGATCATCATTCTCAAGATGCCCTTTCATAGTTGCCCGTTGCATTTTTAACAATAGAACTTCACCTGCTTTGTTCCAGAATTCTTCAGGATTTAGCCTTAAAATTATGCCAGCTACAGTTAATCTTACTACAGAAACTTGTCAAGAGGATGGAAGCTACCTATGGAAGTGACACTTTTTGAGTCTCAGACCCTGCACATAAAGGCCAGTTTCCCCTGCTGATTCATGCCATGCCTAAGAAATGCCTTCCTCATTTGATCCTCATGGGATCAGGCTCCCATATGAAATATTAAGGCATTCATGGCTCTGTCAGAAAGGCTCAGAAAACTGAGCATTTAACACTGAGTGTAAATTGGATTCCCCTTCAAGAGTTCAAAGGGAAGAAGCTGAACTGTGGCCTAGAAAGATTGAAATTGGCTTAAAAATGTCCTGTTCTATGACACAGCACCATATCCATGCTTAGCAATAATTTATTCAAACTGTTTATTGCCTGAACAACATTTAAGGGCAGCTAAATGAGCAGCAGCACTGGCGGGCAGTACCCTGCACTGTCCTGTTGGGCAATTAAAACTGTGCCAGGCAAGTGTCTGCTTTAACCTTTTTGTCCGGCCCCTGTAGCCTGTTGAAACCATATGAGATCCTGGCAGTACTGCTGACCTCCAGAAAAAGATTCCCAAATAATTCCCCTATGAAAGGCTGGCAGATGGACCTTCTCCAGTGGCTGATGTACTTGGCACAGCCTGAAGAGTGACTGGGAGCAGCCCAGTGAGGGGAGGGAAGGGCTGGCAAGCAGCTGAAGGCACCCAGATGCTCTCAGCAAGGAAGATGACATGTCAGTAAGACCCACCAGTGACATGTGTGACTGGCTAGGAGCAGTGACAGCTTGAGGCCAAAACTGATTCTTGCATTCATCCATGTGGATAAATATTTGCTGCTGTTAAGTGTGCTCACCAATGGGAATACATGATTAAAACATTTCTAATTTGCAGTGCCCTCAAATGCATTCAAGTCAGGCTCCCTTCTCCAGGGGATAAATGGAATTTATAAATCCTTAATATTTTTCTACTTCTGGTATCATTGCAGGTGAAAAATCAGAATATTTGTACTTTAGCAGCCTGTTAGGTGTATGTTGCCATTTGATGAAGATTCAGATGTATCTCTGCAACTCCAGGCCAAACTCATCTTCCAGTGAATATGTGATTGGTATGGGTTGACAATGGAAAAAGGCGATAAGCACTTTTTATAGAATCACAGGCTGGTTTGGGTTGAAAGAGACCTTCAAAGATCATCTACTCAAACCCCCTGCCATGGGCAGGGACATTCTTTACTAGGCCAGGCTGTCTAAAGCCCCACTCAACCAGATTTACTTCCCAGGAATGGGGCATTCTGTTATTCTTCAATCTGTCCTGCTAGGAAAAAAATATCTAGAAAAAGTATTTTATTCTAATTTACCTACTTTTAAAATTAATTAATTAATTAATTCTTTAAATTTTCCTTTTTTCAGTGTGTGAAATGGTAATCTATGTTATTGATAATTTTGGTTGCTGGCCTTGTGTTATCACCATTTTGTTCTGCTCAACACCCCAGCTTGATAGGATTCAGTATAGGATGTGTCTGACCAGGGTTCTTACCTTTTACTGCTGACTGCTCCCAGCGATGATGTTTTCTTTCTTACATCTCCTTCTTCTGGTCTTTACACAGGGTAAGGTAGCACCAGGCAGACCAGAAAAGCAGGAAGCCTAATTGCTGGAGCTGTGCACTGAAATGATGGAGTTCCCTAAGTCTGCAACTGAGATAAGAAGCTGCCTAATAAACAAACAAACAGGATGTCTGTAGTCCGTCAGAGCAGTAATCAAAGCCTGGATAAGACATTTGGCGTACTTTAAGACAAGGCTATGCAGACTTGGAGAAGTCCAATTACAGCATCTCAACTTATATGGAATAAATTGAAGACAGGGCTGATGGTGAACAGACCTGGAACGAAAGCTGAGCACTTGGCAGAAGTCAGCGATTGACAAGGAAACAGAATTCTCTGTGTGTTATCTGTAAGAAGAGATTCCCTGTAAATAACTTAATTTATATAAAAGGAAAGCCCAGCTCCAGTCTTTAGACAGGCATTTCTCCAGTGTTGGACCCCGCCAGGTGCAGTGTTGTGTTTGCTGCTTTTCAGCCAGTGAATCAAGAAAGCTGGGGCTGACAGATACAATACTGAATCAGACCTGTGCTAGAAGATAGCTGAGTAAATTAGCAATCCTGGCTGGGGAACTGGAGGGGGCAGAAGGGGCAAGGACAGCCTGCTGAGCACTCGTTGTGACCAGCCCGTGATTTCACCCTGGCAGCCTGGCAGAGCTCATCAAATCACCGCCGTGCTGGTGGTGACTGGGGAGAGGCGGCTCCTGGGGAGAAAGCAGCAGCCGAGGCTGCATAGCAGCACTTGTAAAGTCCAGCACAGCTTCCTGACAAGCAAGGTTTGAAGCATTCATAATTAGAGAGGCTGCACAGTCATAAAGCTTTTATTCATTCAAGTAGACAGGCTACCAATCTTTTTTCCTTAGTATAGAAAATAATCTGGGAAAATGGAATTTAAAATATAAAATAATTTCCAGGAATATGCCTTTAATTGTAAGAGCTCTGGTGGTACAGAAAAAGGGTACAGATCTTGAGCTGCTCTGGCTGAAGCCAAAGCGCCTCCTCCTCACTCCCCATGGGCTCTGATGTATTTATCTGAGGCACCAGATGCATCCAGCTCCTGCATGCCCAAGGTGAAGATGGGGGAAAAAACGCTGACACAAAATAACTTCCCTAAAAAGGGACGTGACCAGACACCATCCCAGACCTCAACATCCCCACAAGTGCTCCCCAGCTTTATTAGGCTTGTGACTTTTCACCCCTCTCAGCTAAAGGTACAGGTATATGTTGCCTGTAACATTATGCTACCATGCTCAGACCTTTAGCTACTCAAACAGGCTCTTTTTGAGGTGCCCTGAGGCCAGACTCAGCTGAACCCCGTGGCTCTGCCTGCCCCCCAGCCAAGGCAGCCGTCCTACTGGTCTCTCTCCCAGCCCTCATATTTGTAATCAGTGCCTCAACGAGATGCTAATGAGTAAGACAAGCAATTCTGAAGGTTAAAAATTTTTGCAGCTGGCGATGCCATTCCTCTACAATTAAAGGCAAATGTCTCAAAGGTACTTAAATTCTTGTTTGCTACCAAGACAACTACACTTCTTGGAATGACAGGCTTAAATCTTTCAAGAGAACTCACATTGCTGTGCCTCTGTCATTTGTGGGCTTTTCAGAGATATAGTAATTGTTATGCTTCGGGCAAAACCATGTAAAACAAAAACAACAACAAAAACCTCACTTATTCATAAATCAGAAATATTTTCCTTCAAGAAGGGTAGAGTCATTAATAGCAGCAACACTGTAATATGTGCTAATGACATGTTTAGTAAGTGTTTTCCAGGAAAGAGACACAAGGCACTGCCACAGCCCGAGCGACTAGCATTCAAGGCTTTACTTTTAGAACAGAGGCTTGGTTTACAGCTATTTTGCCTTGTGGTAATTTCTCTCACCACCTCAGCAGGGACATCAGCTGGACACTCTTAGATTTTTGTTCACACTTGGTGCCATTCTCCAAGCTCAGCTCTCCATGAGTCTAGGCTGAGACTGGCTGCTGCTTCTTACTTTCATTTCTGCAGTTAAGTTCTTTGGGATCTCCTTGGGCCCTTTTGAAACCTCAAGTTTCTCACTGCTGGTTACCTCATAGCAACCTTCTACCATTTTCAAAACTCTCCATCTTCCATTAGCGTTTGCTGTTGAGATCTGCTGAGTAAACCACAGAAATTAGATTTTTAATTATTATTTTACAAAGCTGGATTTGCTTTGTTCGTCTAATATAGGACTTTTTAGTATGGGAAACTTGTCTGCAGGTTCAGTCTTAGAGGACTTAGACAAAAAACTCTGAACTTTGTCTCAGCAGTGTCTGTGCCCATTTAGAGAGCGCAGGTGCTCCTGAATGATGTGTTCTGACCTGGGATATTTTGTTCCAATTTGTTATGTTTCCAAGCACTATTCTCAACCCAAAATCTGCAGAAGATAAATCTAGCAAATGCTGCATCCCCTCAGTGCTTTGTAGAGAATTATCTTTAGAATCTCAACTCATCGAGGATTAGGAACTCTGTCAGGTAACCCCATCCATATCCACTGCTCTATCCAGAGTACATCCCAACACATTGTGCTTGTTCTCTACACATAAAAAAACCACAAACAAACAAAACAAACAAACAAACAAACAAAATCCCAGACTTCCTTTAATGCTGGGGCATTTCCCTGGTCCAGCCAGCAGTACTGTGCACAGTTGGTTACATGGGAGCAGCAGTGTGGACAGGGCAGAAGCAGGGACAGCTGGAACTCCCACGGTCATCAGGGGAGACATAGCTCCTGAAACAGTCTGTTGGCACCACGAGGTGGGGACATGGAGTAAAAGAAACCCAAACTCAGACATAAATAACCTCTGGAAATGTGCCAGCAATTTCTTTGCACATAAAAATCAAAAGAAGCCTTGCGGGAAAGCCTTCCCTATCCCTCCCTCAGCGCTGGCCTGACTGCTAAGTGCAGTCTGTCTCAAAGTGAAGGTTTGCTGGTGCCTGTGGTTTTCCAGCTACAAGGTTAGCTCATTCAGTCTTTGTCTGGGGCTTTGTCCAGAGAAAGTATCTGTGACCTGCAGCAGAAGTTGGTTTTCCCCTTTCCTGTTTATCTGGTTATTGGGAGGCTCCCTCTGAGCCCACCAGTGAATTGTTTTCTTCCTGCCTGGCATTTAGCAGTCATGTCTGCTGGTTCAATAGTGACAGTGCATTTTCAAAAAGGCTGAAAATTCAAATTGACTCAAATTATCTCAAGGTAATTTATCCATAAACTGCCAAGGTAAGAGCCTCAGACTGTCCAGGTATCACTGAAGGTGAAGGAACAAAGCTATTTTGAGTACGCAGGAACAAGCTGCTTGTAGCTCGTGCCTTCAATTGCTTTTAGTCCAACAATTCACATTAAAGCAGGCACAGCGCAGAATATCACACTCACTGCCTCCTAAAGCACTTTGCAATGAATTAGGTTTTAATATCAGAATATTACAGTTTCCAGCACCAAGAGATAATGGGTGAAACACGGGGTTTCCATGAGACATTGGTGTATTTTGTCTTTTACGTTTGCTCTGAGCTTTGCCTTGGTGACACAATACGCTGATTGCCATTACCATAAATTCAATTGTTCGCACATTCTCTCTCAATTTCCCATCCTCTGGCAATAAAGCTACATTTAGAAAGGGCTGTCTTTAGCAATTGCTTGCCATCCTTTTATTGATGGATTCTCAGACCATCTCATTGCACTGTTTTTCTATTATCCATGTAATGGTTTTTCATTTACTCCAACACAGGTGGACCAAGGAGTGTTTTACCACAATAGCTGCCACTTCCACTTTCCACTTGGGCGTAAGCTGGGGGTGGAGGGAGAACAGTGGGGATTTTGTCCATGATTTAATTTTTAAATTAAGTCTACTTTTATACACTACATCCTTACTGCCCTGAAGAGTTTTCTTATTTCTTGTCCCTCAAATATAGGAATCATGCATTTTAAACTGATATTTAGAATTCTGCTAAAATAAGTGTTGGCTGTTTAAACACCTGCTTTGTATCACAAAGGAGTCAAACTGAAAAATTTTTTTTGACAATGATTTCGACCAGATTTAACTTACTAAACTTACCCTAAGACATTGCTGTTACTGGTAAAAATCAGGGGAATTACCATTGTTTACTGTTTGTTCCCATGTCTCTCGTTGCATCTGGTTGCCCAAATAGAATGTATCTGAATTAGGAAGGCACTACTGTTTCTTAGAAATACAGTGGTCCATAGATATAAGTGAGATCTGCAAGGAAAGGGAATATCTTTCACAAAACCAGATGACAAAACAATAAAAAAACCCACAAGAACCAGGCACACAGCTCAGCACCTGAGACTTCTGGTATGGAGTATAAAAAGCTATAAACAGTTTTAATTATGATATACAAAACATGTAAAAATGAAATGACAGTGGACAAACCACTGTTTCATTATTCTTAGCTTATTTTATTCAGCCAAATTGCTCTGTTATTTAATAAACACAGTCTAGTCTAACAAAGCAGTGTCTATTTCCTCTATGGCTTCAGCAAAATCCCACAGTCAGAAGGAATCTTTTTTTTTGTTAAGCCATTTAACATCCATTTCCCTGCATATCAACAGGCTTGGCTCTTTCATGGCTCAGAATCCTTCTTACCGCTGCTTTGCTGGTCTTGCACAGAGATGACATTGCAACATCTAGAGAAAATTCCTCTCTTTTTCATCATGTTTATAGTGGGGTGTGTATTTCTTCAGGAGGCTCCACTCACCCAAAGTACTCACTACATGAACTCCTGCACAATGAACAGTAACACAGGAGTTATTCTATGCACTTTCAGGCTAAATCTGTCTTATTAAGTGCGTTTTCAAAAGGCTATTTTCTGTCCTCATGATGGGGTGTGAGCAGGAATTAGCTCCCAGGCTCCCTCAGCTCAAATATTCATTCAGGTCTGTGGGAAGCCAGGCACATGGGAGCTGTGCCATCAGCCTCTGAGGGACTTAATGCAGGCTGATGTTGGGATGAGAGAACTCAGTTCTGGCCACAGAAGGGCATATTGGCCAAAACAGACAAAATATTGTCTTCCCAGTGATTGAGTAGAAACAGGTATAAATTAAATCTGGCCTACTGAAGTGGTGAGGTGAAATACCTAACACCAAAAACCAGAAATTACATTTAAAAACATTTTTTAAAAAGCAATTAAATCTCAGCTTAGGGTTAAACAATCACCAGTTCAATAATGTTTGAATATTGGATTAAATAATATCTATATGGCTGAAACAAGAAGTAGCCATCAAAATAAATTTACAGCAGATATTTGCCTGTTGTGTTTGAAGGTGCTTTTGTCATTGAAACATGAACCTAAGACATGTGCTAGATATCTTCTTCAAAAGTTTATAAAAAAAACAGCTGAAAGCAATAATTCTCCACAGCATTGTGTCTGGGAAAAAAAAAACCACCTAAAACCCCCCCTGACTAACTTCAAAAAACACTTAGATAGCAAGGAGAAGTAAAACAGTAGAATAAGGGGAAAAAAACCCACAACCCCCCCAAAATACCACCCTCCTCCTGCTCTTTTTCTAACTTGCAACAACATGGTCTTCCATTTCAGGATTATGTGGGGCTGTGTGCAAGGGCAGCCTCGGGGCCCCAGGGGTTGCCAGATGTGTTTAGCAGAGGGACAAACCTGGCATCCCTGGGCCAATGGCCCTGATGCCACTTGCCCAGACTGCTTACAGGTGAATTGTTTAGAAGATGAGCTCATTTACAGAGAAATCCTGCAGGACACAGGTCACCTCATCCCACCTTAACTTAAAAATGCTCAGGCTAACTGGCTGAAACCCTGAATTCCTGAATGATAATTCCTGAACTAACTGAATCCAAATCATCCAAAGGGTGAGACCGGACTGCAGCAGGTTCAGAAGTTTCTGTTTGACCACACAGAAATAATTTTATTGTCACTGTTCTGCAACTGAGAAAATCATCATCTTGTCATGAATTTACAGATTGTTTCATTCATGCAACAAAAGAGAAAACACCCGGGAAGCATGATCTCTTTGTTTGAACTCAATCATTGATTCTGCTCAATATCATTCTGTGCTGAAATTAAATATTTTCCTCTTCTCCACCTAAATAAAATGTGATCCAACATATTATGCAGTTCTAATCTATTTTGGCCAGCTACATTTTTATGCTGATAATGGAAAATTAATTTAACCATATATGCCCAGGAATATCATCACATTTTGCATGGAAGATGAAATCTCACGAGGCACTTGATTCGTGAATGTAGCTTCCAGGAAGATGTTCATTTCCAATTGCATTTTCCCCCCAATAGATTCTTAATTTGCCTTGTTCTATATGGTTTCCAGTTATCATTTTGTATGGCAATAAAAATCAGTGAAGCAGCAAAAGCTTATAGGCCCCTGCCTAGGTTTGATTTATATAATGAATGGCACAATATCCTTGGTCTGCGTAATTGAAATTCATTCATCTCCCACTGTTTATAATGCAGTCATAAAGAGCTTTGTGTATTTATTGATAAACAATCATTTTATTTGCGTTTCTTGGGGAAAAGAAACATGCTATCTTCATTTTCTTGTTCCATGTATGCTTTACATGTGTGAAATTTGTAGATCTATGAAAAACTTGTTTATTCCCACCATCTTCTGCTTTAAAGCCCAAAAAGTCCTTATAAAGCACCATTATTCTAAAAAAAAAAAAAAGAAGGCCGTGGCAAAAAGTCAGTATTTTAAGACTTGAATTAATACTCATCTATAAGTGAAAAATCTGACTAGTAAGTAAATTCAACAGCTGACCTAAACATGTTTCAGACAGCCTGCTTTCTCCCACAGCAGGAAAGCTACAGCTCCAACCATTTTCCTGAAGTTAAACTTTCCCCCTATCAGGGAAAAAACATTGAAATATCATTTTTCTGAGACATTTCCTGTAAGAATTTTTTTTAAAATAGCATTTGTTTAAATAAAAATTTGAAGCCTCACTCGAGGCTTCTTGCCCAAATGAAATCAGGTGTTTTAATCCTACTGTCAGGAAAAATTGCATGTGCTTCCACCACCCCCTCTTTTTTTTTGGAAATGCTATGTTCTATATTTATATCTCTGAGGGCATCTCTTTACCATTCTGCTTTCCTCTATTGTCCCATTTTCCTCACGGTGCAATTAAACAAAAACATATTTTCTATAAAAGATGCATTAATTCTGGCGGGGGTCATGAGACTGACAGCTTTGAAGTGTGAAATATTTGAAGTGAAGAAATATTCATTTACCTTACAAGAAACCAGGAGAAAAACAGTAAAATGCCTTTATCTTAACCCTGAACGAACTGCTTCTGAAGACTGTTCAGAGTACACACAGTCTCGAGGGCCTGCTCCAGTTCATGGCACCTCTCTGGGAGTGCTTGAAAGGATCAATAGAATTTCCTGTACAATGAGAATTCAATAACATGTCCCTTTCTATGAGGGATGTGCCTGTCTCCAAAAAATCTTATTTCGTAACAGCCAAATCTAAGTCACTGAAAGGTCATCACTTTAATTTAGGTCTGGATTGTACTGGATACTTTCGAAGTCCTGTTTTTTGAAAATGTGGCATTTTACTGCCCCAGATCCTCGATTTACCACATGAGAGTTTCAGTAGGTTTTACTCTGTGGTAGAAAAGACAATTTATTGCATTTTACTCCTTGGCTTCAACTGGAACTCTTTTGGAGATGTCTCAGGCCAGCATTTAGACTTGACAATCTCCTATACTGTGTTCTACCATTGGAATCTGGATCCACACTTTTCAATGTTCTCTGCTTCTTTTTAAATGACACTGATGAGAGCTGATGCCTTTGGTGCCTAAAGCCAGTGCTGAAAGGTGCTGCAAGGGCAGGGTAAAGTCAGTCTTGTGTATTACTGTGTATCCACACTGCCTGGGGGAAAGGGATGTGGTGGTGAAGGGAGAGGAGACTCCCCTTTTCATAGCAACTAAATTTACTATTCAAAAGCGTTGTGTGAAGTACTGAACACCAACGTTTGCCTTTACAACAGGCTGCAGCACTAGAGGCAGCATCTCTCCTACTGCTCCTTGGGGACAAAACACATGAGAGCATCCCCCCCGAAACAAACAAACAAGCAAAGCCCAAAACCTAAATCTAGACACAGCCTGGTATCTCTTGACACCTTCTGACCAAACTTCCTCTCCTTTTGGCAATCTAGAGGATTGATTTATGGTGTGCAGATGTCATGCCTGACATACATAGAGCCATTGGTATTGGAACACTGCTATTTCAAATGGACCTTACTACTTTTGCTCTTTTAAATGTCAGTGGCAGTTGGATTTATGGTCCCCTGTGAGGCAATTTCAGCTGCTACACTCACAAGTGTATATGGACTGTGCTATTTGCTTATTTACCTTTGATTTCTTGCCATTGAACAAAAGATTTAGGAGGTACATTGGGATCTAATTGATACAGCAGGGTACCACACCACTGTTTTTGGATACCAGATTACTCTCATGGGTTTTCCTATGGGGTTTTTGGTGTTATTTGACTTCAGAAAGCTGGTCCCACGGCCTCCCTCCATGCCAGCAGTGATGTTCTGAGGACAGGGAAAGTTCCCAGACATTTGAGAGATGGATGCCAAGACAAAAAGTCCAGGGATAAGAGATCATCAGGGATAAGCTGCTTTTAAAAGCAGCCCAAGCAAGGAGCTACCCCGCACTCCTTGGTCACGGTGTTCATGACAGAGGGAACTTGCAGGGATGGCAAGATGAAGAAATCAAAATATGCTGGAGAACAATTTTTCTGGGGCAGAGCTCTACTGTGGTGGTTCCTCTCACAGTGACAAGATGACACACGCACCAGTGAGCAGCTATAGGTTTGCTCCACCATGACTGAAGTTATGTTCAGTTGGATTTGGTCCAAGAGGTATCAGAACTGAGGCTGGGCCAGACCATTTTTTTATTAGCTAGTGAAGTCGGGAAAAAAATGGTTCCCCTGTTCATCCATCTCACCCACAAATGGGTGGGCAAAAAGGAACTAATTTTGCTTCATGTAAAGAAAACTCTATATTTAGGATGGTTTTAAATATTAAAAGAAGCTTGAGCTTGAACTAGTATATGGTAATTTTTTTTTCATATATTAAAAAATAACATTCTGTTGTACAAATATTTCCCTTCCTCAGATTAAACTAAAAGCTGGATTTCTCAATTACTTTGGTCATCTTTAAATTACTTGGTCAATTCAAACATTTATTTGAAACTCCTCATGAATCTTTTGCTAACATTTAATGACATTTTTAAAAAAGTTATTTTACATCCCAAGTGCTGTAAAACTCCTTCCCTTTCCTATGCTTTATTTGATATTCTCATTTGAATCCTTACATCTTATACCTGACAGCTTCACTGACCGATGTGTCCATGAGCAGCTATCTGTGATTTTTGGCACAAGTAAAATAATAGCACACAATATAGGGCACTGAGAAACTGAGCACAGAAAATTTTAGGACAACAAGTGAAGAATGTATTTGAATGTTTGGGGCTTAAAAAGAGATACCATGGGCTGAGAATTTTTTTTCTAGGACTTGGTCCCCTTCCCCCCCCCAGAGAATATAAATAATTTTTTACAATTGTCATTCAAAATTACAGCATTTGTTACTGTTGACCTTCCTTTCCCTCCTTAACTATCCTTATCTACTCTTAACTATCAAACTTTATTGCTTGTAACACAGAACAAGCCTCAAACAGCTTACCAAATTCTAAAAAAATAACTGGGAGAAATGGAGAGTTCTCCCTCCCCACATCCAAAAAATTGAAACCAATCATTTACACTGTGTGAGAATAACAGAGAAGCCCTTCTGAAAATTCAGGTACCTTGCAGACTGCTGTAGTTTAGCATGCAGTTCTCAAGACACTCTAGCCTGTACTAAAAATCCTGCTTTCAATAATGTGTCAAAATAAAAAAGCGTTTTCAATTTAAAAAAGGTGTGTTGCAGAGAGGGATCATTGAAGTTTAATGATAGAAGATTTTATGCCCTTTTTAGAAATGTTTCTCTAGGAAAATATAAGTAGTTACACATGAGAATTATTAATATGCAGTAGGTAAACTTGTCTCTCTCATGTTTGCTTGTGATTTATAAGACTCTACTCAAAACAAGAATCCTGCTTTTGTAGGCCATTTATTTACAAATGAAAATGGAAGAGATGGACATATTTAAGCTCTTTGCTGACATCATAACCAAAAATATGGACCTTCCTCCACTTCCCTGTAACAATGCTGACGGACTGAATGTGCTGTTCAGATATGAGAAGGTTCCAAAGCAATCATCATCAAAGATGATGACAGCCACAAGGAACTAGGTTTTTAGATGATTCATTGCTTTGGAGACTGACTGTGCAGTAGCTGACAGGGATAGCTGCCTGATGACCAGCAGAACACTGCCAATACTTTTTAAAGAGTTCCTACAACTTTTCCCTTGACACAAGGAACTTGTGCTCCAAAGTACAGACCTGGGGATGCTGGTTGACATCCACCTGAATGTGAGCCAGCATCTGCCCAGGTTTCCAAGAAGGCCAATGGGACCTGGCTTGTATCAGCAGGACCAGGGCAGTGATTGTCCCCCTGTAACTGCCACTGGCAAGGCCACACCTTGTGTGCTGTGTCCAGTTCTGGGTCCATCACTACAAGAAGGACATTGAAGTGCCAGAGTGAGTCCAGAGAAGGGAAATGGAGCTGGGAAAGGGTCTGGAGCACAGGTTGCATAAGCAACATCTGAGAGAAGTGGGGTTCCTCCGCTTACAGAAAAGGAGGTTCAGGGGTGACCTTATCACTCTCTACAACTACCTGGAAGGAGGGTGTTGGTCTCTTCTCCTAGAAGAAGTGACAAAACAGTAGAAAAAGGCCTCAAATTGTGGTAGGAAAGGTTTAGATTGGATAGTAGGGAAAATTTCTTCACTGAAAATATGGAAAACATTGGAATAGGCTGTCCAGGGATATGGTGGAATCTCCATCCCTGCAAGCATTCAGAAAAATGTCTGGATGTGGCACACAGGGATATGCTTTAACAGTGAACAGAACAGCATTGGATTACTGGTTGGACTGGAGGAATGTAGAGGCCTTTTCCATCCTCAGTGATGCTATGGTTCTAAAGCTGGTGACCTGAGCAAAACTATCTGATAGAACAAAACTCCTTGATGATTAGTTGGAGCAGGCATGGTAGAGACTGGTTATGTGAGACCAGGCTTCACATACACTTGAAAGAACTATTTGTCTGTCTTTCAGGTTATCAAAGAAAGCCTTGAATTGGTCAGGAACATATCTGGGAAAGCATGATGATGATGAAGCTTCACACCTTGTGTTTGGTCCTTTTTGTGTTTTCACACAGTTAAATGTGCACATGAAGATCCATGAATGTGTATCCAGATACAGCATGTGTCCAGGGAGCAATAAAACCATGTAGGAAGCTGTACAGCACATAGGATGAAAAGAATGGCACGTAATTGTGTGATAAACTACTGACTAAATACAAATAGGGGGAAGACAGAATTTTGAAAAGCTCCAGTTGTGATTTTACAAAAGGACGTTTTGATTCTCTCATCGCGACGTTAAGCATCTGAGCACTGGAGATGACCCAGCGAGTATCGTATCACATCCTCTTCTAACTGAACCATAGCATCCCTGACTTCTGAATGCAAAAAGAAGCCATATCCACAATAAGAACTATTAACTGTTTCAAATGAATAATTCAGCAAGCTCCAGCCATGAAACCCACAGCAAGCACTGCAAGGAAGATGAAGCATTTTTGCTGCCCATCATTATGTATGTTCATGCCACAGGGATTTTTCAATTATTGAACAGTGTAGAGTTGCCTTTGTTTGTAGAAAATGTCAATTTGAATTGTGTGGCTTCTACACATTTGTTTATGTTTGCCAAGGGCTGCTTAACATTAGCTTGGCTTTTTACTCCTTTGCCACATTAAGGTGCAAATCAAAAGTACTGAACGATTACTAACATTTTACAAAGCATCTTAAGTTGGATGCTTTAACTGTCAAGACATTTCCAATAATTTCTTCTGATGTTTGCTTATCAGAAAAAGCCCTATTAACTTTATTTTTATTCACCAACCTATTATAAACAGTAATATAGTCACAAGTAACAAGACATGAAAGGTGAAGTAGCTACTATTAAGTTCATAAGCTTATAACTGGAATATGTTGCTGCTATTACTTAATTCATCTTGAAATTCAACCCACAGCTTAAGAAGGGGCTGTCTTTTCAATTTACAAAGGGTATGAGACCAGTGCTTTGTGCAACAGTATTGTGCGTGCAGATATAGTGAGCTTCAGTTTGGTGGTGCAAATGACTTATTTTAGCTAGTGATGATAGAACTGAGGGAGCTCCTGATATGTGAGCTTGGAGGCAAGCATCTACAATTTCCTGGGGCACCAGCAAGAATGGAAATACACCTTGGAAATTAGTGTTATGTGTATTGTGTGGCAAAAGCCATAGCATTTAATTTATTTGCGAGTGAAAGAAACTTTTCAGTCTTTGAGAAAGAACCTCAAGTTTGTTCTATAATTATAATTGTGGTGTTATCAAATCTGTGCCTGCTTGTATGTCCTGTGTCTTTATGTCCTTAATTCCTTGGGTTCCAGGATTTTAACAGATTCAGGTTAACAGAACAGGTTAGTTTCTGCACAGAAAAATCAGTGAACTGGTAAGAGAAAAGTAGATCTGAGGTATGGTGTTGACCCAACTCCTAGTCTGTATCACAGCAACACAACTGTCTCAGGAGCTATTTAGGAAGGAATTTTGGAAAATGTTATATTCCCCCAGGTAGACCCCTGCTATGGGTAGAGCAATGTCTGTGCTTTGGCGTGCTGATGAGGACCCAAGGTGGGGATCTGGCTGTCCCAGGGACTCCCCAGGCAGCTCCTGCTGCATAATTGAACAATTCCTTCACAGGTGAGACTCTTGGAAATAGTAGAAATGTTTTTTCTGCTCGTGCAGAAATGGTCACCATTGCTTGAACAGCCCAGTGCTCTGAGTGTAGTTTAGATATTCAGTAGCAATGGATAAAATGCTGATACAAAGGCCCTCCAGTGGAAAGTCCTGTTGCCATCCAGACTACAAACAACCATCCTGTTCAAGAGATTTGAGTCATTACCTTTACTCAAAGGATACTCACACCTCTCAATGTGAAAAGTTTTCAAAACTGGTTTTGTTTTGGTCTGGTCTTTTAAGCACTCTGTCCACATCTGCAATCCTATTGCATGAGTGCAATAGGATTGAACATCTGTTCTCCTCTGGATGGTTCCTCCACTGGAACAGGAAGTCTAAGCATATGCTATAAGTCTTATGTTAAACAGAGTTTTCTATTAGTCAGACAAGTCCAACAGATTGTGAAAACCACGGTTTTTTAATAAAACAAAACTGAAAAATGTGAAGTGAGAAGTTTGTTGAACCAGGACATCCCAAAAGGGTCCTTTATTTCACAACCTCCATATCATCAACATCTACATATCATAAATCATACTCCAGAGCAAGCTATGGCCAACAAGGCAGTGACAAAAATCACAAACAGAAACTTTCTTATTAATTTAAACTTAAAAATAGTCTCCATAGCCTGAAATTGATCACTCTTGACATTGAATCAGCTGCTAAACATTAGGCACCAGATCTTCATGATCAGCTTCTTGAGTAGAAGCCCAGAGAATATTCCCTTTCAAAGAAAATCCACACTTTCCTAATTGTTTAATAACTGACGTGGAACAAAAAGACCCCTGTAGAGCTGAACACTGTTACCTTTCTTAACACTAAAATAAACTTTGAGATTCCTGAAGTGATTTAGTTCTCATTGAGACAAAGTTAATAATTAACGTTATGAGCCTCAGTGAGATCTGAGACACGACTTTCAATTATGATAAATTTTAACTGAGCAAAATAAATTCTAAACCACAAATACAACAAAGTTATTCAGAAATTATGGTTAAATAGTTCAACAATTTTGTCTGAAAAATGGATTCTCAAATACCAAACTATTTGTATATGTGCCCATCCGCACACTGTTTTAAATTTTTTTATTTACTTGATGCTCTCTGAGTACTTTCTGCTGTAAAATAATTGGGAAAAGCCAATAAAGGAAAATTCAGAAGAAATGAACAGGTATTGTTGCATATAAGGATTTCCAATTAAACATTCTACTAATTAACACATTGCGGCAAAAACTGACAATGCAACTGGCAATTAAACATCATATGCCATTTCTATTTCTAAATGTGTGTAATAATTGTGGTTTTCCCCCCCAGTTCTGCAGTGTGTGCTATAAATATTAGAAATGCATACTCACCCCAAGACATTAGCCAGATATCACTGGATATCTGTGATGAGCATTATGAGCATCAAATCTATTGCACTTACACACCAGATGCATTCTCAAGACAGGAATGCATGTAAGCACACATCCTGATGGGCTCTGCTGACCCAGCTTCCCTCTGGTGAAATGCAGCCAGAATCTCTGCCCTTTACCTTCCCCATCTGAACTCCTTCCCTGCAGGGACACCTTAAGTGAGACTTACTCCTTTAATAACTGGTTCCTTGCAGCCATCACCTTAACCTGAACACGGTGAAGGGAGCACAGCCATCACCACAGGCTTTCCTGAGAGAGGCAGAGCATGATCTCAGGCCAGCATCTCAGGAAGACTAACCCAAAAATCCATTAAAGGAAGCTACAACGTTAAGTTATTGCTGGGGCTGCTCACAGAGCCCCCCCTCCTTATACCTACCCTGGGGTAAGATCTCAGGTTTGCTGTGGTGGTTCTCATGCACTCACTGCTGCTTTCCCTGCACAAGCGCCCCGGCAACCAACCCACAGCTTGCTGAAAAGTAGTTATTTGGTTATTTGGTACAACAGTTGCTCATTGGCCTCATTTCTCCTTGGAGAAATGCATTTGAATGTACGCTGTATCTGACACCATAACACCAACACACAGGGAAGAATTACCACTGGAGTTATCCACCCCTGGTAGAGTTAATTTAACTCGTGGTGTGATCCTTTCTAGCCACCATTTCCTGCTGTCTGCTTATCAGTGTATTTTTCAAAGGTACAAAAGGAGCAGTGCAAAGGTATTATTGAAGGGACTTATGATGAATATGAGGTCGTAAGCAATCACTGTGTCCTGCTCCTGACCTTTCTGATAATTTACCACTTCATAACTCAGAGATATTTATGACATCCCCATTACCTAAGCCCATTTTCCCACTTCTAATTTGCATAAATCAGAGTGACTGTTATGCATCTGTCCTTCCACAGACATTACGACAGTACTTTTAAAAGATGTTAAATAAGGTAACTAACAAATAACAAGCTCAGTCTTTAACAAGTTCAGCTGCAAATCATTGCTGTATCTTCCATGCTTCAGAAAACAGTTTGTCTTGCCACAAGCAAGCCAGGGAGCTGGTATTCCTGAAAGAAACCTGGTTTTCTGTGTATATAAGAAGAAACACAGATACTTTTCAGACTCCAAATACCCCAGCTCTGTTCTAGCTCCTACAGGCTTGGTAAGCCTGGTGAACCAGCTTCATCTCTCCATCCTTCAGCTTTCCACATAGAAATCTCAGATTTGCTATTGCTATTTCCCCTCCATTTTCCTTTGGGACAGGATCTCTTCATCTTACCCACCAAGTCCGACAGAACTGGTTATTCTAGCTATTGATATCCCACACAAGCTTCATGTTGAAGCTACACCAAGTAAAAGTGCCAGTTTCAAAGCCAGCCTGGCTTCAAGCCAGCATTTCTCCTGTGGGGTCTGACACAGAGCTACAGGATAATTCAGGCTGGAGGGGAACCCAGGTGTTTCCTGTCCACCCTCCTGCCTGCAGTAGGGTATGTCATAGAGGGCTCAAATCCTGAACAAAAGTGAGGGAGATGCTCCAGCACTGCTGTGTGATAGGAGAAAAAATACACAATCTCACTGCATAGGCAACCACTTTTAACAGAGATGGGTGTTTTGGTCAGCCTCACCTCTGATCCAACCCTTTTGAGGCTCTGAAACAGACTTTGCATGTAGGTGCAGCTCTGGCTGGAAAGGTACATTGCTCATGGGAAATACTGCAGACTTCAGGCTGCTGATCTGGGGGGACTTTCAGAAAGTGGCCTGACACAGCTTTGGGTGGTTTTCAGCACAGTTATTAATTTGGAAATTTGTGCAACAACAGCAACACTGGGCTTTCATTATAGGTTGTCTTCTGTCACTCTTTTATCATAAAAAATGTTGGCTCTACCATCTGACCTCACTTACCTTTCTCTGGCTGCTGCTTGAACCTGCACTGGTATAGAGCCTTAGGGACACAATGGCTTGCCTAAGACAGCTGCTTTCCTGCAGGGGCCCATTAAAAAGCTCATGCATTTTACTGGGTACTTATCATGTCCTCATGATATATTTCTCATTATTGTAACCTGAAATTTCATTTCCATGTCAATGGCTTTCAGATCTGTCTTAGCAATGGAAAAGCCATAAACTGCTCTGTGTTTCCAAGTTGCCTTTAGGAAACATAAACACCGAATCAGTCCAGGCTTTCATTCGCAAATGTGTCCTGCTGAGGCTTCAAATGGGTGCTCTGTGTTCTCAGACTTGGTCCCTGACCACTGCCTAAATTTACTGATGCTTCAAAAGCATCACTTTATGTCTGAGCAAAGATCATGTCTACAGGGAGAAAGCTCATACTGAGCTGATATTCAATTAGCTTTCTAATTAGGCAGACCATGAGAAAGACAAGGCTATTTTTTAGATCACTCTGTTTTTTCAACCAGGTCTGTTGGCAGCTTCCATAAAATCCAGCCTTTGGACATGATAAGAGAAAGACTCATGTGGAACACCAGCTCCACGTAAAATGAACTCTCTTCTTTCATCATCGTCTTTGCGCCATGGCTGCCACAGAGCATTGGCATGAAAGATGGTTCAGCAAATGCAGCAACTTTGTTTGCAATAGAGAATGCTAAAGGAAGAAAGATTAATTTCAAGGTTATGGTGCTAATGTGCAAAACATTTTAAAGGCATAAACACTGACTGTATTTGCAGTTTCGTATCTGAGTGCAATTTACTTCTGTTATTAATGGTCTAGGTAGTTACTCCTCCTGAGCCTTGACATCCATGTGTCTTAGCAACTACAACTTGCTAGATTCATGTTCTGTACATAAAAATCTCCCTTGGGATTCTAAGCCTCTGAATAAACTCTTTTACTTTTGACTCCTGAATTTTCTCTTTCTATTTATCTTACTTCCCCTTTTGGAATGGTTGCGCTTGGGAGATGCAAGTGCAAATCAGGCTTGCACCAAGCAGGTGTCATGCACCACTGTAAGCAGTTTGGTAAGACTGAACAGTGAGGTTAATCAAATAAATTAATAGCACTGAAGCAAAGAAAAATCTAAAACAAAAAAAACCCCACAAACCCACATAGCCACTATGTCTCCCATTTTAGACTTATTTCTTGCCTTTGCAATTAGTTCTGGATTTGCCCACCTTGGTCAGATATGGTTGTGGAGAAAGAAAGAACTGAAGTTTGCATGGCAATAAGGACAGGGTAAACACAGGATTCTGAATAGAGTTGGAAACGCACGCCAAACTCTGGGACAGTGCCTCTTTCTACTAGGAAATTTAGGTCCAGCATGCAGTGCAATGTCTCCATTGGAAAAATATGTCTTGTCCTAACAAAAAAACCCCAAAAACCAACCAACCAACACACCAACCAACCAACCAACCAACCAACCAACCAACCAACCAACCAAATTTGATTAAATGTTCAGGTTTCCACTTACCTCTAAGGCCAAAATTGAAGTGCTGTGTAATTTACACAATTTACATTAGAGAGAACTTGGTGAAATGCTGGCCAATAGGACCAAGAAAGTTTGCAGTCATGTAAAGAAAAGTTTTTTTCAAGCCTCTTGTTTTCAGTTGAACTTATTATTAGGTGCTGCAAAGAAAGGGGTTTTCTTTCTTTATCAAACACATTAAGTGAGACTGGGAGAATCCTTCCCTTGTTCTTGTTTTGCTTCACACATACACCTTAAGTCAGATCAGGAGTGTAAACAGCCCACATTGTTTCTAATGAAGCCATGTGAATTTTACAATGAGATAGAAAAAAGCTTGATTTATTAGTCAGGGTAAAATCCTGACTTACTAAAATTAGCAATTCTGTTTTCAATCTACAGAGTAGAAACTGAAGTAATGTATTTTTACAAAGAAAAGGATAATTACAGTATAAAACAAAACAAGCAGGTCAGCAGCTTCTCACTCGAGCAAGTGAAAGCAGTTTTAGGCCTAAGCAGGTTAGATTTTAGAGGATGTTTCATTCCAATATTGTACTAAGACCAGTGATTTATTTCATCCAGGTCAACAGTCCTTTCTGCCTTTGCTTGAAGAGCAGGGATCACATGGAAGGCTGCTTTCTTGCAGGCAGACACTGCACAGATGGGTTTTTAAAATGTGTCAGAGATTGATTCCCAAAACCTACATCCTTGCTTTCTTTGCAATCAAAACTCATCACACACCTCTGAGCTGATATTGTATTTAATATCTTGAAATTGCAAAGTCCTCATATGATTTTGTCCTGTTTTCCATTCTATTACTTTTTAGCAAATTGCCACACTTAAGTAAGATGTTTTGACATGATTTTAGGAGGGTCTGCATCTGCCACAAGGATGGGTTTATAACAAGTGTGACATTAATTTTCCGCAGTCTCAGCATGCCTGAGGGAAAAAAAGGTAAAAAGGAATGGTGTGAGTTATCATCATCACCACTCTTCACATGGGCTTTTGTAAGAGAATGGTGAAACAGTTTCAGAGCCGTATTGCCCTGCCCACACAACGCACCTCAGCACTGGGGTGGGGGGAGAAGGGGAGAGCAACATGATCTCAGGAGACAGAGATGCTCAGCCATTTCAGGAATGAGGATGCTGGTTTTGGCTTTCCAAAGGACTAGAGCATGAAAGCCTGGTTACAAGGAAAAGTACAGACCTTTGGTGACAATTGAGGGACCTATAGCACCTCCAGCAAAAATATGGATAAAATGCATCCAGATACGAGAAAATAATCCTGCCCTGACAGTACATTTTAAGTACGCCTTGTCCCCATACCTCAGTGCCAAGCTGTGCCAGAGACTTTGTGCCCTGGCCCCTGCAGAGAAGAAATAAAAAAAGTCTAATATCTCTCTTCCTTTCAGAATCAGGAAAAATCATCAGCCCCTGAAAAGATCTTAACAGACCAGCTCATACATAGGTGTCTGTTTTACACTCAGAACAGTAGCTGAAGAAAGGAACACAGAGGGGGAACAAAAAGAGAAAGAAAAGAAACTAATAACATTGTCAAGATCTAACACCAAGTTCATTGAGTCAGGACAGAATTTTTAACTTTTGTGCAGAATCCTTAAATACCAGCAGTGTCATGAGCCTACTACAGTAATTTTGCCACGATTTTTTCAGGCTAAGAAGAGTCAGCAACGTCACCTGTTATCATCCAGAGCTGTGATACATCCCAAGAACGTGATTCCAGGCCCAGATGGGTAATTTTGTCTTCCTTCACCCCTTCACTTATAAAAAACCCCATGGCCTTAATATTTGAGAAAAATTGAATTTTCCTCTTTATCATGCATGGTGTTTACATTGCTAGGCAGAAGCTACTGCAGGCAGGTAAAAGAAAGATCTTGGCCTTACAGTGTCACATCTATCTGAGCTAAATTATTGCATTGCTATGATCTTCACAGGGCAAGAAGATACAGTAGCAGAAAGATGTAGTTGTTTATGGGACTCTAATGTTGACCAGTTCAGGTTAAATCAAAAGCCAGAGAGTGCAGTGTATTGCTAGTTCCTTGGCAACATTTCCCAAGCTGCTTGCTAGCTTTGAGCAACATACCTTCTGTGTCTGACTAGGAGCAGAAGGAAAAGCCTTACTATTTCTGTGCTAGAGGTAAGCAAGATTTGATCCAGAGGTTTTGTGTGTTTTCTAAAAGGTTATACCCTTTCTTCAACTCAGCTTTCCCTGTAGAAGCAATGATGCTTGCCTGTACTACAAACGGACCTCTGCACCTTAACTCAAACCCCAGCTGTTTAAACTGTTTAAGCTGTTTTTTATAGAAAAAAAACCCTCAAACAACTAAATATCCCCAAATTAATAATAATACTAACAATAACAATAATAACAAGAACCAAACAAAAAAAACCAAAAGAGGAGCACCATCTAATCCATTTGGAAGCCTTTTTGGTAGCATTTGTTGCAACTTGAGGTCAATTTAAATATGAGCGGAAAGAGCCAGAAAGGTAATGGGTCCCAAGGGTAGTGAATATGCATGGCATATGTTAATCCTCCGACTTTCTTAAGGACTAAAATCCACCAGGGAGCACAAATTCCACCTTTGACTCTGCTGAGAATTTGGGGTGAACAGTGAGCCTTGCTGCATGAAGCAAGAGGGGCATGGAGATGAGCCAGCACCCCTGCCTTCATCCTGTTCCAGCAGAACAGAAATGGGAAAAGTTGAGACTGCCCAAGGCACTGGGATGAGTGCAGTTTCTGCTCCAAACAGCCTTGGTATGCCCAACAGGCCACCGTGGCCTCATGGAGGTATCTGCACAGACAGAGAAAACCTTACCTGTGTCTTCTGTCATGAGAATATTGATGATTTTGTTTGGTTTGTGCTTGTTAGAGTTTGTTTGCTTGTTTTGTTTTTTCCTAATTCAAAATCTCTTACATGTCTTGCATGATAAAGGTGGCTATATGAGCATGAATTTAATGAAAAGAAGACTATGGCAATTTAACCAAGTCTCTTGTCAGGAACAGCAGCAAAATGAGGAATGAGGATGCTAAATTTGAGTCCATGAGGCCTTCAATACACCAATTAACAGCTCATCAGCAAACCACTGTTGGCAGATCATGAGTGGGGTTGCCTGTGCTGATTTGGTGCCGGAAGTTAAGAACAGTAGCTTTAAAACTGTTGCTTTTATCTGGGGAGAGCTGCTGTCAAAAGCTGTTACTGACAAAAACTGTTTCTGTCAAAACAGAGGCTACACAGTTACATAGGCATTTGGACAAGGTTTTATTATTATTTCTCTTTGATGAAGCTTTATTTCATGTTCCTGTTCTTGGAACTGAAATCTTTCCAGTTTTCTTCGAAAAGAAATAAAAACTAATTGTACTTAAACAAATTAGGGATTTAAATTTGAAAAAGCAAGGTGTAGTATCAGGAAGTCTCCAGTGAGCTCCCCCACCTTCTGTTTATCTGAGGCTCTCAGGACCCTGCCAGATAGATGTGTTGTGAATATACAAAGGGGGTCTCATCCGCTGTGTATGGAAAGTAATCCCGTGCTCAGCCAGCACAGCGAGCGGTGCTGCTCTGTCACTGTATTCATAGCATGAAAAGCAAGACACTGAATAAAGCTATCAGCTGTGCCACTTACACAGCACGCACCTCTCAGTGTGTCACCATTTCTATCTCTAGAACAGAAAAAAAACCAGACTACAAAACATGAATTTCAATCCGTTCATATTTCTGAAGCTTTTTTTTTTTCAGTTACCAGGAGAAAGCCCCTATGTGAGAACAAATTTCTCTTTCATTAGATGCATTACTGGCAGCAAGAGCAGTTCTCCTGGGCACCAACCTTTCACCAGCTTTGGTCCATCCAGGAGGATAAACTTGCAACCACCTGTCCCCTCTCTGGTTCCTGATGGAACAACAAGGCTGGCATCCTGACTCCCGTCACCAGCTCCTCTCCCTCTCCCCATGCCCCACTCTCATGCCCACCACTTGCCACCAACTCATTGTCAGGTGTCAGAGCGAGGATCTGCCCGCGAAAAGGATCCATTGCTGACAGAGAACAGAAAACGGAACAGATCCAGATCTCAAAGAAATTAAGGCAAAAAGGAAAAGGACTTAATTCAACAACAGCTCATATGACAATGTTATAGATAGAAATTCGGCAAAGCCAATTTCATAATTCATGATAGAAATTTATTGCACAATCACTGNTCCCAGTCAGATAATGGTTTGGGTGTTTCCCGATATCCATTGTCCCGTGCTGGGAAGCCTGTTGGGATGCTAATTAGGTGTCTTCTTTCAGTCTCCTGCAACTTAGTTAAGCAATCTCTCTCGGCTCTGATTTTACATTTTTTATAATTTCTAAGAATCCCTGCACACCCAATTAATTACATATATATCAAAAACGCACGAATTACACCCATATACAACAACAAGGGTCTGAAGGCTTGAAGAAAATCACTCCTGAATGCGCCTGTCTGCCTAGGGGCTACACAGGAGCATGGATTTCACCTAAACCAAGGCATTTCCAGTCACAGTAGTGCAGGTTGAGAGGGCCATAAGATACAGCAAAATGTGAACAAAGACAACTCCTCATGCACTCACTTGGGACACTTGGGAATTGTCCCAATTCCCTCAATGTTTAACCTGAAACAGGGGTCAGCCTCTGCTGAGCACCGGCTGCTCGGTGGGGCACAGCTGCCTCAGGTGAAGCAAACAAGGAAGGTAATGCAAGAGCTGCCACAGCAGCACAGACTGAAGTTCTGTGCAAAACATGACACAGGAATAGAGTGCATTTCCTAATGACAGGTCAGTGTTTCCCACTGTGTATCCAAACACCCTTGGCTCTCAGTCTGTTGACAGTAGTAGCCTGCACATGTATTGGGCTGCGTAAGCTGAAGGCTCCCCCATCCCAACAGAAGAAAGCACATCTCTCTCCCTGGTTCTGCTGCTGAGGTTTACCTGCCTGGCCCCAGGTGCTTTCCTGGTTACACTGTACATAATTCAGATTTTCTTCACTGCTTTGTGCCGTGGATGATGATTAAAAGAGCAAGCCATCCTCTTCTTTTGTCAGCACGTAGTGTATTTCATCTCCCACTATCTCATAAAGTGACAGTTTGATTATAATGTAATTACTTTTTTTAGTGAACCTAGCGCATAATTTTATTTCCAGATGGGTTTATGCTCCTTATATTTAAGCTCATTAGGAACAAGTAGGCTGCACAGGAAAAATACAAAGTAAGCTGCCTCTTTTCTTTAAAAGGTGAACATTTTGAAAGGCCTACATTGTGAGGGTAAAGATACCAATGTCACATGGTACAAAAGATTAATTTCAAACATGAGAGCACAAATGAGCTTGAGAGCCCTTTAAGGCATTTACATTGAAATTGAAAGAATAAATGTTTAATTTTCATTGCTTGGAATTTGGTAAAAGCTAACAGGCTGAATAGCTTCAATATCCAAGAATCAAGAGCAGGGATAAGCAGGCGGCTGCAGACAACCATGGCAGGGACAGTGCCAGTTCAGAAATTGGTGAAATGAAAGTCTTTTTTTATACAGTCAAGTCTCCGAGCCTCCTGTGTCTGGGCACTTGCCAAGGAGCTCGTTTGCAAGTCAAGTATTATTTGTTGATGCTAAGACGCACAAGCTGATACATTTTGCCAAAACATGTGACAAGAAAATCCATGTAAATCAGCGGTGCTTTGCTGCAGAAACTGTGGTTCCTCTCTGAAAACTGTCTTAGTAAAATGGCACCCTGGGGCTTCCTGTTTATTGCATCCCAGTAACATCCAAATCAAACATGATTAGCTCAGACGCATGCGATAATGATTTTTTTAACTGCTGCTTCTATGAAAATAGAAATAAAATTGCACAGTCAAGATATGCTTTCTGGCTTACACATTGGCAGTGTAGATCCTACAACTGCTATTTAGTCAATAATCCTATTTATGACTCACAATGCAGTTTCTTTTCTATCATCCTATTTGCAGTTTATTGGCAGTTATGGGAAAAAGTAGATCCAGAAGAAAAAAAAAGTAATGCCAAAGCAAACTCATTTACTTATCCCAAAATTGAAATCAGATCCTCATAAGGGCCCATTTCTTTAGCAATGCTTTTATATCTGCTCAGGCATTTGCTGATGCATCTCTTCTGTCCCAGCTAAAGGTGCAAGGCAGTGCACTTTGTTGATAATACATTTTCTTTTTCTGAAGTGGGAAATTACTTAAATAAGAACCAATAGAATCAAACATTTTACAGTATGGATGTAAGACAGAAGCAAGTGATACCTTGAATATAACCACTTCTTGTTGTCACTTTGCCACTTGTGACACTGCAGATGTGGCTGGATAATAGTGACATTTGAAATCTGTGACTTTTCTAATTGTTGAGAAATTCGACCAGGCTGCAACCTAGGAGCAAGGGACCTGCTGCTGAAAACTCCCACATTTCGCTCCTTGCAACACCTCAGGCCTCTTCCTCTTTGACCAGAGGTTGCGTCAAAACATATTTGCTGAAAATGAGCAGATTATTGCTTTAGAAATATATATACACATAGGTTCCTTTTTCCATAGTGTTCTGGCCTCATTTCCCCGTATTTCCAAGTTTTAGGCTGCTGATAAGCCACCTAATCTGCTGAAACAAGAATATCATCCGCTTTCCATGCAGTATCTGTTCAGCGGTTCTCCTGGGACACTTCAAACTAGCGTGGAAGATTTTGATATTCCAGGCACGTATTGTACCTTATTCCATTGCCTTGCCACAGACCTCAGTATACCAACTTAATTGTTCATTTGTCTGGGCCTGTCAGTTCCTCCATTTCTCCACTCCCACTTCGGTATGAGCCTTCTGTCAGGTGGTGGGAAAACTCAGAGATTATCACATAGCACAACATCATTTATTTAGTCTATCAAACAGGAGCTATTGATTGAATGAGCTTGTTCACTAGCAAACCTGCAACATTATTTTAGCAAGAAATAGCTTAGCTCTACATAAGAACTGGACCCTAGGAATTTAGATAAAAGATTTGAAACACCATTACTTTGCTGCTACCTTTTCAAGTGAAAAAAATTAACACTATAATAATAAAACCTGGACAAGTTGAAAAAACAAAAGGGGAAATCATCGGAGAGAAAAATTAGATATAAAACCAGCTTATATTAAAGCCTAACAGTCCCTGAGGGTGTTATGAAAGCTTTTGAATAGATGAAGCATTTCTAGTAATTACAGTGAATTGAACAAATACTGTCAACTTCAGGTTTGCCACAAGATATCTTTTTCTAAAGAAAGGACAACTGAATTTTTATTTTTTAATTTTTTTTTAAACCAAATCATTATTATATTTAAAAGGCCAGGATCTGCATACCAGAAAAGCTTTTTTGTATGGTATTACAACACTTGAGATAAAAACCAAAATAAATTTTTTATGCTCTTTAATAGCCCCCCCTCCCTCCCAAACAACCTATTCCCTTCCTCCTCAATCACTCAGATGAGCAGTTTTTGTAGATGAGCCAAAGACCATCAGAAATCCAGTATCACTATTGAAATTACCTTCCTTAAAAGCAAAGCAACTGGAGGAGGTCAAAGTTCAAATACTCACCATGCTTGTGGACATTCAAATTTCATTTTAAGGTCCACAGGAAGACTTAAAACACTGTCCTTGTAGAGACATCCAGACTCCACTTTCCTTTTGTTTCTCTTTTGCCACTTATTTTGGCAATTAATCGATGCTGAGGCACCAGACCTTTTCCTGTTCTCCCATGAGTGGTCACTGAACAGCCCAGGGACAGAAGGGTATGGCTGTAGAGTTCCCAAATCCACAAAACAAAGATTTTGCAGAGGAAAGCCATAGATGGGAATGGATAAGGAGTGATAAAGTTGGGATCCTCCTCTTTATCCAACACCACAGAGCAGCTCTTGAATTCAACTTGACTGACTTTTGCCCACCTTCCAGAAATAAGAGTCATAGCTGAAGTTGTCTCCTCATGTATTTAACTATTTATTTCTTTGGTTTTGTTCCAGGCTAAAAAAGAACTGAACTAAGAATTACAATTATCAGGGCAAAAAATAACATTTGAAAGCAGAACTTATGAAAATTTCTGTTTTGAAAGTGCAAAGGATGCATTTTAATTAAGGCCACAACATCAGTCCTTCAGAAGATAATTCAATTATTCCTTCAGCTTCTTCATGTCAATGTAATATGAGAAACTTATTCACAAGTGGCAAAGGAGTAGATAATTTTGCAGTTGTGTTTTCTCCAAACACAGGATTGGTCCAGAGGTCAAAGTCTTATACAACTGAGAAGCCATCAAGATGGTGACAGTTTTACAAAACAAAATGCTGAAGTTTCTGTAAAAAACAGCTCTGTCAAAGCAGAAAAAAAATTACGTCAAGAGTCTTATAATATGACTACATTAAGAAGATTTGTTAAATCAATACATGGTATACAGCCTACTTAATTCAATTTGAGAAAATTTAAACTGGATTATACCTTGGCAAGATGACCTGTTAGGTCATTTTAAACTCAATTTTTATCTGTCCAAATAATGAACTCTAGAAGGTTAAGAAATTAGCACTTCAGAGTATGCTTTAGTACAATCAAAGCCTTCCTGAGAGGAGGCTATTGTACTGAAATTGTCAAAATGCTGTCTGGATAATCATATAGACAAGAAAAACCCTAAGAATTGCTATCTATCTGCTAGTTTTCTCTGACAAGATAAAATAAGGCACAGACAAGATGCTAAAAGAAATGCAGACAGTCATTGCCATTAACGAAAAAGCTTATCCCAAAATGGTTGAAGGAGTGCTAGGAAAAAAATAAAGTAATGATTTCTCCAACAAATAACTATAAAGCAGAGAAAATGGAAATCTGTAAGATGTCATTTAAAATATAGGTAAATATCTTGTTTTCCACAAGCAATTATTGACTGTTTCTTATTTTCTGTCATAAATGATTGATGTCTTTGGATTGTATTCTTTTCTGTGTGTGTGAAAACCTTTATTCTGTTTTTGTTTTGATTTTTAGGGAAGATGTCTGTGCAAATCCCAGCATTTCTGCTCCCTCTGACTTGCACTTCCACCGACAGAGAGCAAAGGGGAAAGAGAATTAAGAGCCAGCCTGACCCATCCTTCTGGAAGGGAGGAGCCCATCATACGTGTGTCAGATTCCACAAGCTCGTGTTCCAGGCCCTCCTTTGAAACCACCAGCAGCTGAAATGCCACCAGGTCCCCAGGCGCTCCCAAGCTCCAGCCTCTTTCCTCACCAGGAATTTAATTCTTACTTCCAGCCCAGAGGAACACACTTCATTTTGTGCTGTCCATGAGGACGGGGAGAATGGAACAATTTCCCCACCACCACAGTCCTTTACTTAGCTACAGGCCACTGTGTCCCCACTTTCAGTGATCTATACTGAGCTGCTCACTTCTTCCAGCCCTTCCTGCTGCTGTCCCATCTCCGAGCACCTCAGAGACACAGGAGAAGCTGCCTTGGAGACTGCTGCCCTACCTCTGAGGTCCTGTGCCTGTGGTGGGGCCCAGGGGCACGTGTGGGGGCCACGCTGCCAGCTCCAGTGGATGTTTTGGGTAAAGAGCAGCTGCTGCAGGAGAACCAATGGTGCCTTGTTCCAGTGGGACACAGGGTGTCCTGGCAGTGCACTGCATGCAAACTGGGCAGTGCTGCAGCTCATGGCTGTGACCCCAGAGGACACTGCTGCTGCTGTTGCAAAATTCCATCACTCAGCAGTGCTGCCCCTCAGTGACAGTGAAGGCTGATGGACACACAGCTGCCAAGGAACTGGGCTCCTCAGGCTCCTCAGGGAGACACAGCCCAGCGACTTCTGCTCAGCTCGGCCAGAACTGCAGTCCAAGGGCCTCTTACAGACATAAAATACCACCCTTGAACTGTTTGGCATTTCCTGGCTTTTGAGAAAGACAAGCTGCTCCAGAGCTGGTATATGCCATACAGGAAAAGCCTCTGGAGCTCAGGGAGAAGGATGGCTGTATTCCAACAGAGGCCCTCAATGGAAACCCCAAAAAGCATTAAAAAGAAGAAATTGGGTCATAATCCTTCCACAGTATGGAAACCACTGCAACCTGCATTTACTATCAATGCTGTATCAGGCTCCAATAAAGATCTTTTGCTGGTGCCAACAGACAGCCTGTGCATCATCTCTGGCCATCAGCCTCATTACTGTTTCCGGACTATTTTCCTGCTGCCTGATGCAGGTGCATGTGACTTATTTACATTCTCTCTATGATGAATGGGTAGCTTTGGTTATCCAGGAGAAGGGCAATTAAAAATAACATGAGGTCAACCAGACAGAGATAAGTGAACATTAAAGCATCTGGGCAGGCCAGGTGCTTGAAGATATCACTGAAAATGGCTTCAGTGAAAAAAAAAAAAAAAAAGACAACAAATTACCACCTTGACAGATTATTAAATGTTTAAAGCTTCTGGCAATAAAAGTTGCTAATAAAGAAGCAGTGTAAACCAGAAGACAGTGGCAGCAACAGTAATTATACAGCAGAATGATTAAAAAGCACACAGCTATAATGACTTTAATCTACTTTATGAGAGAAACTCAAAGATTCAGCATTCAAAAAAATAATCAATTAGGGAGCAAGGGAGATGGAAAAAAAATCTATTTAAACTGAATTCCTACAATCAAGTGATAAATCAGTCATGAATAATTGTAGGAATTACTGCAATTCACCATGTTTCGATAATACTGGCTACTCCACCAGAAACTGAAGAACAACTGCTCAGTTTCTCAGCATCCAAAGGGACTCCACAGAGCAATTTCTGAGAAATTGTTGTGCTCAACAAGTTCTGCTGCTTAGCTGGAAGAATATCCAGCATGACCAAAGTTAAGTTCTCGGTTTGGAGAACTTATTTTCACAGCACCAGAGTCATTTCAGCTCAGTGGCACCTAACAGGCAGGCTCCTTGACTCTTAACCACTTGGAGATGTGTTCCAGGCTCTCCCTGCCCCCAGCCACCCCAGCCCTCTGCAGCCTCCACCCGGTGACAGCTCCGTGCCCTCGGAACTGCCCTGGGAAAGGAGTTCACTGCACTCTCACTGGGACCTAGACCTTCCAGCAGGGAAGTGGCAGGAAAGAGAGACAGGGACGGGTGTGGGCAGAAGCCTGGACTTGTGTCATATTCAGTGTGCAAAGAAAAAACCTGATATTGAAATGTTTCTACACCTGAGTAAAGATCTATATTATTCTGAAGGTAAAAATATGTTAGTCTGCTCCCCCATGTATCTCCTCCTGCTCATTCTAGTGAGGTTATTTTGTATATTAAAAACCAGGGTCTTTATAAAGCTTCTGATTTTATTCCTATAGCTCTTTCCCTCCCGTTTGGCAAAAAAAGTTTTGCGACATAGAAAAGTTGACACTATCAGATATCTGCTTTAGAAATATCACAGAAAAAACCCAACAGCTCCCACCCCACCAATCAATAGAGACATCAATATGTCTGTATGGGAAAGATCTTTACATGGGCTCTTTTTAACATCGTGGTGGTGTTGGTCTGACCTGTCTTGTTTGCTATTACCCTCTTCAAGGTCTGTGTGTGCCAGGATGAGATCCCTGCTCCTCCACCTTGATAAAATGCTTCTGAGAGCAGGGAATTGGATTGGGCAAATGCACTAGATGCAAGGACTAAATATGAAATATAAATAGCAAGAACATGGATCAGATCACATGAAAAAGCAGTCTGTGTGTTGAGATAAAAACTTAATTTCACATTTGCTGCTTTCCTATGTAATTCTTCTTTTTGTATTTTAAATAAATACATTAAAGGAATTTTTAATATTAAGACTATGCACCTCAACTTCCTGTAAAGTAAGCATTACACCATTAACTACCAAATATTTAAAAATTCAATTTCAGAAGAAGGGAGAGGTAAATCAACTCAGTTAGGACTTTGCTGTGTCGAAGCTGCTCCGCTTCTCAACATCTCCCAGCAAAAAGTAAGCATTGATCATTATCACCATACCATCCCTCCAAGTTTGCTTAATGTTCAAATTTCAGAATGGGATGCAATTAATTAATATGGGCTTACACATGCCATGTTTTCAGACCTAGGATCTATTGACAGCCACTTGACATTAATTATTTGTATTATTGACCTCTTTGCATCATAGAAAGCTCTCCAGAGAGAAGCTTGGGAACATGCCAGAGGTGGAGAGGCACAGTTGCCAAAGGCAGGCAGGGAGATGCTGCGGTTGCACTTCTACAGACTGGGAATGCAGGTGTTGCAATAGTGAGCTCAGGGTGCTGCTGTTTTCATCAGTGGGGCTCAAACCAGGGAAAAGACGTTCTTGGTGGTGCTCAAATCCTTGCATGGTGTGACCCTGCCTGGCCTGGGGATGTGCCTGTGGCACTAAAGACAGTGAGATGCTTTCCTTGCCACGTACACATGAAAAAGCAGCCTAGCCCTCCCCAGCTAGGTGCTCTTGGGCAGGTGAGCTCAAAGTTAGGCAAGTGCCTGAGGTTTCCAATAGAGTTGCATACACACAAAGTTAGCAAATAAATGAGCCAAGCAGTGAGCAGAACATTAAGCTTCAGAAACAGCATCAGAGAGAAGAAGTTCTAATTGTAGGGACACAACACAGAAATCAGAAGGATCCAAGCACCAGGGCCACAGGCGGAGCAGCGTGGCCTCAATGACACAAATAGGGCAGGGACCAGTCTGAGGGCAGGTGTGGGGGATCCACACAGACCCACAGTGTTTCCTGGGCAGCAGCAGCCAGGAGGAGAGCAACACTGACATCAACTTGGGGCAGTGTAAGACCTGCAGCTGTCTGAGAAGGCATCGCCCAAAAGCTCACAGTGCAGGGAGGAAATTATCAATGATTAATCTGCCTTAGGTTGACTGTCAGCCTGGTTACACAGCAAGCAAGGGACTGCTAAGAAACCTTGAGGGCAGAAATCAACTTGAAAAAACTAAGAAGGTATAAAAATTTGTGACTGTGGAGAGAAACATTGGAATAGGAGAGTGGTGGTCAAAACCCAGTTAGAAATCCAGCAAGTCATAGGCGTTTGATAATGTTTGCATGTCTAGGATTGTATTTCATAGTTGATATTGATCCAGAATGTTTCATTAATTGTTCTTCAATTACTTTTCATTAAAAAAAAAGCAGATCAAAATGCTTAGATCCTGATTTGATTTAACCACATAAATTTTATAGTGCTTTTCCTGAGAAAATAGGCAAAAAAAAGGACACACATTACACAGTGAGGAATGTAGGTATCAAAGAAACTGCCCAGAGGAACCATTGCCTGTCCACCTGCAGGTGTTGAAATTGGGGTGAGCAGTCATCCAGTGCTCACATGCTGCTGAGAGGCAGTGAGCTGAAGGGAGGCAGGATGCCCACAGGTTTTCCCTTTGCCTTGTTCAGGCAATAGGCCAAAGACAGGAGTCAAATAAGAGAAGATTAAGACTTCCCCACTCAGAGAAAAGTTCTCCCCTTAGTGAGCAGCAATAAGAAATACAGCTTTTCCCTCTCCTTGTGCTTTATGTTTTTAGGAAGGTGCAAACAGAGGACATTTAATACCAATACAGGATGCTACTTCCCAGCCAACACCTCCTCTGCAGAGGTCATGACCCACCACTGCAGGTACCACTGCTCTCCAGGTCAGGGGTGGACACACCCATGCTTTTCATACTCATGGCTTCTTCTGTGAGCCTACAGAAAGAAATAGGAAGCAAAAGCAGCTCACAGGACTATTTAATGGTGAAATACCTTGCTAATGACCACCAGAACAGATTTAAAAGCTTTAAGCTATAACAGCTGTCCTTATAATTTATCTGTTACACCCCAAGAAACCCAGAAGAAGAGCCTTTGTTTCCTTCCCACCAGATAAGTTTGTTTCCTTATCAGAGTCAGATCCCACACTCCCCCTCCTCTCTCTTTGCTTTAAGCACATGATGGAGCTCCCAGAGGTCTGCTGTTATCCTTCACAGCCCAAGCCCAAGCCTGAATGCTCCCTTTAAGATTGAAATGCACGTTTGTCTCTGGTGGCCTCGCTCCATTTCACAGCGTGCTTCGATTGCCAGAGCAACCAGCTGGGCCAGGAAGTTAGAGAAAGACGTTGTTCCCATAGTAACTCATTTTCTCTACCCACTCATTAGATTAACACATTTCAGATCAAAGGTAGACATGAAAATGTCTCAGAAATGATAGTCCAAGGCATTGCTTAAATATGAACAAAATCCACCTCACTATCTCAAAAAGCACTCACTGCTTGATATCAGAGCATACATCTATGGCTGCTATGCTCATTGTGCTGTCCTGCCTGGAAGTTATCAAAAGCATCTTGGATAGTTCCTTTTGTTGCTAGTTTGCAGACAATCTCTTAAGTACAGAAAAAAACAGGTACTCCCCACTATCAGATCAGAGCTAGAACCAAGAAAAGAAGTTCACTGTCTCTGTGTACTCACATTCAGATAATGTTTGCAACTTTGCTACAGAAAAGGTTTGATTCACACTCCCAGCAGCAGCCAATCTCTTATCAGTTTCGCCTTCCTCAAATTCAATTTTGTTACATTTTTAGTACTATAGCATGAGTTGACACAATGGAAGTTCAAGCCCAGGGAACAGATTAATGTGCCAACACCATGTATCCACACAATACAAAAAGCCTTTGGGCTGCTTCTGCTCCATCATCGTACAGCAACTCTGCCATGCACCAGAAAGAACAAAAAAAATCTTGATACTGCAGAGACCCTTTGCCACTGAAGATTTCCAATAACACCTTCTGGTAAAATGCAAAGGACATGGAAGTAAGGAATGAGAAATCTGGAGCTCTAGATAGTGTTTATTTTTGTTTGTTTTTATTTCCTCCCCACGTGCAGCTCTGCAGGTGGAATGTGAACAAGTTCTTTTGATTGCCATTCATCTCTCCAAACGAATTTAATGGTTCTCAGGGGCTTCAGCACGTATACATGTATTTATGTATACTTACACAACAGCTTCCATGCATACTGCTTGTGAAAACTGCAGCTGGAATTATGGGTCCTGAACATGCCCTGTAATACAAGCAGTAACCATGAGCTTGCTAAAACCCTGTCTTAACCCCTTGTCAAGACCCAGGTAAAGACTATTTACACCTTAAAACATAATTCAGAGACTGACTCACACTGGCATTTTCATGCCAATGTCCACTGTCCATTTGTGTCTGAAAACCAGGATTTCCCACTGACAGCCTGCAATTTCAGCAGTCTGTTCAAATCACCAGGAATTCAGGAATTGAATTTGGTTCTTTTTTTTTTTTTTTTTCCCCTCTACACCTCTCCTTGTCAGAAATCTCATTTGTCAGCTGTGCAGCCTCGGTGCACCAGCTCACACCACCAACATCTCACCTTCCTTTTCCTCAGTATGGCTCCCCACAAAAGTGCAATTTACAGGTGACAAAAAATAATTCTCATCTCAGAAAATTGCCCCATAGTTCTGGCAAAAATTTATACAAAAGGTGTGATGTATATTAAGAACTCAGACGAGCTGATGCTGTTCATCATTTCTGATGGCAAAGTCAGTGCAACCCTTTGCCTGGTGGGGTGGGGAAAATGTTATGCGTGTCCCGATTTAGGTCTCTCACATGAGGTCCTGAACACCCTCACCTAATGTCTTCACAATAGTGACTGATTTTAATTTTTTCTCCATTTTCTTTTGTCTCATTGGCTCTCTGGCTGTCCTGCCCTCGTTTGCTTTACTTCTACAAGGAAAGGTGTCCCTGGATTCTTGGAAAATCGACTACAGGGCTGGATGGTGCATGGGTCTCTGCTTTTGTACTGGGGACTCTCTGATGTTTTCTGTCACCTGGGGAGACTGAAATTTGGTCCTAGTTTTCAAGTAAACTGCAGATGAAAGAGACTTTGCCTGCTTTGTTGTGCTGTAACCTTAGGCTAGAGCTTTAAAATATATGTGATTTTGGTCATTAAAAAAACTGCAGCCTATTTCCTGTCATTTATGTTATCTATACTTTGTGCCTCATTAGAAACATGAGGGGCATACAGGCACTCCAACATGATGGAAATGTCAGCCAGAGCCAGTACATTGTGAATGTTAAAATGCACAAAGTAAAGTAGTAACTGAATGTAAAGAACAAACCATTTTCCTCTTAGCCTCTATTATTTTCTGTGTTTAAAGTATAGTAGCGAGAACAAAATCACAGACTTTTCAAATGATTAAAGGAAGCTGAGTAGGAAAGCTGGCCACGAATTTCATAAATTCCTGCTACTTAATAGCTGTAGCTCACCGGATCTTCACAAGAAAATACATGTCAGCCATGTCACTACCCAGGGAATAATCATTCTCTGACACTTATCTCCCTGCTTCTTTTCATTGGCAGAGGATAACTGGTTAAGCTGCCCTGTTTCTATTGGGAAAAGCTAAATACCCTGCTCTCCCAAGGCAGGCAGGCAGCTCTTGATCTGTGTGGCAGCACAGGGAGTGAAGGGACATTGCCTGTTCTGAGCTAAGAGCAGCTCCTCAGGAACAAGTGCTGCCATTCTCAGGGCACCGCAGAGGGGGGTCATGCCTTTGATCATCAGATACCCAGGTAACATTGACTTTTCTCCCTCTCTCTCTAGTCTGATATGTTGCTTTCCTCATTTTAAGCATCCAAAATCCAGAGAAGAAAGAGAACAGTTTTCCCCAGAAGTCGGCGATCGCTTTCGCGTGCGGGAACTCTTTCTCTTGCTTCCTTTTACAAAAGGAGATGGCCAGCAATTAGCAGGCAGGCAGCGCTTTGGGAATAATTTTATTATTCTCTCTCGTTTGCTATTTCAGAAGCTTCCTCTCAGTTAAATTCCCACAAACATCAGATGAATGTCCTTTCAAGTCTGCCTCTGGACTAGATTTGGTGTCATTCATGCCTGTGAATAAGTGGTGCTTTCTACTTTGCAGGTAGAAGGTAACCTACTACACAGATTTCAAGGTTAACAGAGCTCTTCAGGGACCCTGAGACTTTACTACAGAAGGGTAAACTCTACTACAGAGCGTGTAACGGGCTGAGGAGGAGGATGACCTTCCCTGATGCTTCTGAGGTTGTCATTTTTCAACCCTTATTCAAAATGTTGGATACTACCTGGCACACCAACCCCAAAAGAGCTCGATTTTTCTCACAACTCTTTATCATTGCACATACAGAGGAAACTCCATTTTTTAAATGAAAATTTTTAAAAATTTCTATTGCTCCTTGCCAGCCTCATCTCCTGCAGAACACCTTTTTATCCTCTGAGCCAAGTGATTTTCCAGCTGGCAGACAGGAATGGCACTGTGCTGAGCAGGCTTTACTGCTTAGCCACGGTCTGTGCAGATGCGTGTGCAAAAACCCTATTTTGGTGTCTTCATTTTTATCACTGATTTGTACTTACTACATCTTTACTTCAAAGTGCTCTTGGCCCTGACACAACCTACTTATTTGTATTCTACATTTAACTACACATAACTCTTAACCAGCATATGCATTTTTTTTCTTTTGGTGCAATTTTCTTTTTTTTTTTTTCTCTAAGTAGACATTACCTGAGCTGCTCCCAGTAGTTAAACATATCTCTGATTAAAATGTCATGCTCTGGTACACGATGTTCGTGTTCAGCCCCTGGGATCCCTCCACAAAGCCAATCAATACACCGTGCAGAACACAGATTACAAGAGGTGCCACCCAGACACCTCTGTGCATGCAGTTGCTCTCTCTCCCTGGCAGCATTCCAACAGCCCTGCAGACGGCAGACACAGCATAAGGGAGAGCAAAAGTAGTTTATTGGCAGAGATGTGCACTGTCACACAGATTGCAGGCAGCTGCCCTAACACATCCTGACAAGGAAGCTCTGATTGGGCTTGACACCTACATGATATACAACCCTCCAGCCATACAGGTCCTAAGGGAGACCTTTTCCCTAGGAAAGAACATGCTCCCCAGGTTAACATGCCAAGAGTTAGTCAGCGCTGCTGGTCTCTTGGTAATATAAACAGCAACTTGCCTTAAAGAGGAAAGCACAAAGTTACTTTCACCGCCTGACAGTCAGCAGCCTTAAATCCAGCAACAAGCACAACGCAATGCCTTACAAGTCTCAGAATGGTTTTTAAAGAGAGCTGGAACAAAACAGCCACATCCCCCACCGATATCTCAATTCAGCCTCCGACTTTGGCTGTGGTGTGTTCTCCTCTGAACCTTCAGCGGCGATTGCTCCGGCTGCCTGCTGCCCGGGGCAGTGTCAGCCGCACAGCGAGCGCCCCGCCGGCGCGCCCGGGCTGCGCGGAGCGCCCGGGATGGGGCGCCTGGCAGCGCCCGGGATGTGTGTGCCGCTGCCCAGCGCAATGCGCTCCGGAGCTTGCCAGGCGCTCCCGAGCCAAAGGGCTCGGCAAACTCTTCTGCGGTGGGAGAGCAGCCGAGCCCGACGGGAGGAGCCGCCGTGCAGATCAGGCACAAAGATGCTGGCGGCTTCAGCGCGGCCAGGCTTCCCGCAGAGCAGGTGGCACTGGTGGGAGGAAACGCCTGGCAGCTCCCCGAAGGAGGGAAGCAATCCTGGGAGAAGAACTCCCAGTGAACTGTCAGACAGTGAGCCACTTCTCTGAAACCAAGAGGCTTTAAAAAGGCAGTGCTTGAATTTTAGTTACCTGTTTACTAAAAGCAGTTTGAGTGGGGCTGAGTGATTTCGGGAGGTTTCTGGTGGCTGCAGCACCCAAAGGTGTTTTAGACCCTGGTGTTGCTTCCCTCCCCTTTACTGACACACAACATTTCCTCTGTAATTGTTGCCTGTATCCTTACAGGCTGGTTTTCATCTTTATCTCCTAGCATTCATGATGTAAGAAAACATATTCATAGGTTGTGACACTTTTTCTCTGAACTGCCAACTGCTGACCCATCCCTGTTCCTCCACAAGTTTTTAGGATGAGACTGGGCTTCTCAGAATGACACAGATCAGCTTAATCAGCTGATATCAGCCTTCTCAAGCAATAAAGATTTTTTTTAAGCTGTAAATCAGCAGTGCACAATGTCTGACAGTGACATAGATTGTAATATTGTGCTAATATTGTAATAACTCTCCAAACTGCTCTTCCATCTTAGAGAATGTTTCTGAGCTGGCCAGTGACAAGTGTCACATTTGGAACCTTGACCACTGTAGTGGACTGCAAAGCTCAGTTCTGATCACATCTCTTCAGAGGAGCCTGGTCTGTGTCCACCACAGAAAATCACAGCAACCCCACACAGTGACCCAGCTTCCTGCAGTGAAATGCCTTAATCATGCTTCTCGAGCTCAGCCTGACAGCTGGTAACACACTCAGGCACACTTGGCATTACCTTCCACTTAGCACCATGAAGAGCCTGAGGTTTGATAAGATTACAGGTGCTGCCAGCACGAGCCATCAGTTGGACAGCATTTTTATTCCAATTGACCCAACACACAGCACCCTAGGAAAACTCTCTAGCTTAGGTCTACAGAAAACCATTTCAGGCAAGCATCTCATTGGGGTTTGGTTTAGCTTAATTTTGGCTTTTGGATGAATGAAGGGTGAGGGGATAGACAGGCACATGCAAAAAGAGCATTAGGAAGCTGTCAGCTTCCCTTCACTGTGATTCATGTGGTCCTGAGACACAGGGTAAAATCTCATGCTGAAGAGTAATACAGCACTCCAAGGTGTGCTGTACAAAGTCATCTATTTTTTGCTCTTCTGCTGCTTCTCAAATGACAGTCACTTAATAAAGAAAATCTACAGGAGCTCTGTGAACAAGTACACTAAATGCACAATTACATACATTTTTGTTTCCAGTCCCATCACATCTATGCCATTGCTCTTAAGACTTTTCAGCACAATGGGACCAAACACATTCTGGTATGTTCTAATACGTTATCATTGGCTCCCTGGTAAATAAATCATGCATAGGAAGGCAGCTTTTTAGTCAGATTCTGTGCTAACAGTCATTCAGCTTCAGAAGAGGAAATTCTATTAACTAAAACATATTTCAAGGTAAAGATCAGGTTGAAAAAATATAAATTATTTTGATGATCACTTGGCCAGATCTGAAGTACATTTTTAAATAAAATGCAGAGTACCTCTCAATCTTCATGATCTTCTTGTTTATCAGTCACCAGAAAGAATAAATATTTGATCCAAAAAGCACTTGTTTGGCCTTAACTCTGTAGTTTGTCATAATAAATCTTTTGTAATGCATCCTGAATAAACTACCCAGGATATCTGGGATACACACACAGGAACTCCCTGTAACATTACTAAATGTTTTAAATCCTGATTTTTAATTGAGTACATCTAAATGGCATTTTACCTGGCTGAAAGAACAAATTTAATTTTGCTGCTGAAGACTTACATCCTTAGACTTTTGAAGTTCTCCACTACACTATGAACAATCCAAATAAATGATAGTGGAGAACCGTTGTGTTCTTTTTTTTTTTCCCCTACAAAATGTGCAAACACAAACATCAAGCATGCCCTTGCCCCCTAAAAAAATACAAACAAGAACAAAAATCCTGTCTTTGCCTCTGTGGAAGTGGGGGAGAGCTGCTTGTTATCCGGGGCTGGGAGGCTGTGTATCTATCTACATGTCACACCTTGCTCTGCCCCAGACCTTCTGGGTGGCCTGGGACACACACTTCTCATTCAAGCTGACAAATCAGTGCAGGAGTTGATGTCCCTTACTAGAGAAGCAACTTTTGATCAGTTCAGAGTCTCTGTTTCAGCATGTGTGAAACAAGAGCTCACAGCACTGCTGGGCTGACAAGCCCTGTGAAACCAAACTCCTGAAAAAGCCTGAGGTACTGCCTGCAATACAGGCTGTAACCTAATGCATAAAAAGCCCCACTCGAGCATGAACTGCCTTTTCAGGGCCACCATGCTGTGCTTGAGAAGCCCAGCTGCCACCTACCACTGCTTGAGCACAGCGCTAAGCCTGGACATTGTCCTGTGCCTGGACTTGCCTTCTGCTATGGAATACAGGGGAAGTTGCAATCTCAGGCGGACACCAAAAGGTTACGGAGTTGTCATTGCTCCAAATCAACTCTTGCCCCATCTGCTTCCTTAGCATCTGTTCCCATAGCAGTTCCTGACTCCCCTCAGTGAAGGAAATTGATCTGCTGCACACTGTTGGTATGGGAAGGATAGGAAAGGAGGAAGCAGAACTGGTGCTGTACCAAGCTTGTAAGTATTTTGCAGGCCCTGTTGAAAAATCTAGTCTGCACAGGGAATAAATCACTGGCAGTGATGAAATTTTTACCTGCCCCTGAGATCCCTGTGGAAGTGCCAAGCCTGATTTTCACTTTTCTGGTTCCTGGACAGGGGAGCAGAGATAAGTGACTGCACTGGGAGAATAATCATCTAAAGTCATTTGTGAATATAGTCATATGTGACTTACTAAAGAGCTTGAGACATTTTGATTAGGTCTGATATCCTCACACCTTAACAGCTGTCACAAGTGTGTCAGTAGGGAAAAAAAGCAGAAATGTAGGGATGTACATGAACAACGATAAAGGGCAGGGTGGAAAATGTAGGAAGAAGCAACTAATTTATTTGGAATGGGTATCAGGGTAATAGGGAATAATTTGAAACATAGAATTAGACAACTTGATTGCAGTCACGAGCCAGATCATGTCTTATGAAGGCCAACTTACAAATGCAGACATGGATTAATAGTGTCAAGACTGCATGATGAAAATGACTAGAAAGGGCAAAACAAAAGGTCCCACACTTCCGTTTTGCTCACCAGAGTAAATATGATGTTCTGGCACTTGCTAGAAAACTGTGGTGAGTGGAATCCTAGTGATGCCTTTGTAAAGCCAGGGGATCAAGTGGGGTATTTGGAGCAGTAGGCGGCAGCAGCAACAGAGTTCAAACATCTGAATAAACCCTCTTTCTTACAAGTCTGCTAAAGATCTATACCTGTAACTCCCCCAATTGTCATTAAATAATTTAGTCTTTCCTTTCAATACTGAACCAGGAGTACAGGCACAGCATTTTAATTAGTGTCTCAATTATCATTTAAATGTTTGCCCATCAAGTTCAATAAAGATCAAGTGGCTGAATTTTGAGACAAGTGTCTGTGTCATCAATGATCTCCCAAGTGGTGACTTATTTGAAGGTTAGAAATTCATGTAGGTGGTTCTCAAAAAGCAGTTAATCAGTATAAATTCTTTGGCTGCCGACCCTGCCTCTGTGAAAATTCATTTGACCTTAATGGACTAGAATGTATTTCACACATCACAAGAACAGACATCCTAAGCTGCAGTCACGAGCTTCAGAGAGGTCATGTCTCTAAAAATATGTTCTATCAAGCAATTGTACTGCAGAAAATTAGCAAGTGATTCACCAAAATAACCTAACTACATCAGCTACTGAAATAAAGATGTAGAAAGGTGTGCAGCTGCAACCAACTTCAAATAAGTGTTTTAGTGGCTAGAAATCTGCTTCTCAAAAGAAACAGTCTTAGATTTGCCTGGTCTTCCAATCATCAGTCATCAGCCTATTTAATGAAATATTTATTTCTAATCCCTGGAAGGGAAGAAAGACAGCAATGAAAAATCCCCAAACTTATCATACCTTTTTGAACAAAGATGCATCATCTTTGCTTCCAACTCTGGGCTGCCTACAAAGTCTGCTACTTGCAGAAATGTGTGAGTTTTCCTTCAGCTTAGGGAGTTGCAGGGACTTTGGAGATTAAGAGAGTGGAGTTCAGGTCTTGGGTGTCACAAGCAAGATACATAAGGAATTCTTCCCACAAAGCAGGCACATTATTTGGAAACCAAGTTAGTACTGGAAGACCAATGCCAAGATATTCCCAAAGGTTGCCTGGAACTGAAATCTATAACTATCACCTGTTTTCTTCATCCCCCAACAAATACCCCTACAACAGTGACAGTTCAGTGAGCAAACATAGTTAAACTTCCCAGAATAATTTTCAATGTGAAGAGGGAAAGGGAGAACTAAAACCTTCATTCAGTCCCTAAGACTGAGTTGCGGGAGGTGGAAGAGCCAACAAGGACAAAGAGGCGGGCAGAGCAAGCACACCCAGCTGATCCCAGCACAGCACACACCACAGCCCTGGCCTCTCGCTCCGATGCAATCCCTGAGCAGAGGCAAAGCTGCAGAACTGAAGGGAAGGGATGCTCTGCCATTTGAAACCACACAAGTAGACAATCTTGATTAATGCCTTTGTAGCCTTGTATTTAGTGTTTGCTACCCTGTCTCTTGCAGGTTGTATATTACCTCAGATTTCAAATCATTGGCAAAAGGGCAGAAACATCCAGCAATGCTAAATCAGGAAAAAATCATTACTATGAACTCACAAACGACCTCCCGTTGACAGGCTGAGGGATGCCAGTAAGCAAACCAGTTCTGATTTTATCCATTTTTGGTAACACCTTGTATGATCTAACCAGGGTATTTTTGTTCTGGAGTTTTTTATCCAAAGCCAAAAAATAGATGTCATATGGCATTTGTAGCCAAATGTCTCAGAGAAATGCAAGTGAACTGTATCAACTCAATTTCTCTTGTTTATCAGATATGTAATCCCACAAAACAATGAAACTAATTTTACCAAGGCCATCAATACATGATACAGATTTACAATGATAGTTTTAGTCCAACCTTTGTGGACAGAATTCTAAATTAACTATTTCATTAAATTGTTCAGCTGATGAATTAGCCAATCTACAGTTCCTATTCACCATTTTACATTTATTTACTATCACAAGATTTACCTGTTTCAAGCAGAGATTTGTTTAACTGTCTGCAAGCAGTTATATTTCTTCGAAGCTTCTGTCATAGGGTTTTTCATCAGAATTTTGCAGATTACAAAAGAGGCTTAAAGACAGCAATCAAACGCCAGACTAACATGGCTAAGATTATACTTTGTGCTAAGGAAATTGAACTAAAACAGCTTGGCACCACTTGCAACAAGGATGTAAAATTGAGCCACACGAACAGTTGATTTCTCAGATTGGTTGCTAACTCAACTTTTTTTTTTTGCCCTAATTAGAAGGATTTTACCTTTCTCTTTAAAAAAGTCCAATAAATTGAGAAAAGTAGGTTAGTTTTGTTGGTGCTGAAACCAGCTGCTATGTTTCCATGCTGATGGTTTTAACCCACACAGTGCAATTGAGATTCCATCAGCATTAGTCACCAAAGAAGGGACAGGGAAGAGACTGATGCCTGATGCCCTTTCTCCCCTCTCCAGTCAGGTTTCAGAGGACTCAGTGGGAAACAAGAGAGCCCTTTTGCTGCATGCTAAGGACATGCATTGAGATCTCCCCATCACAAGGGGAGAGCTGTCAGTCAATCCCCAAAGATGTTCACAGCACCCTGATTCATTGGCTCTGCCTCCTCCTTCCACAAGGCTCTGAGCTGGGAAGGGACTCTTTTGTTAGCACAGTGCTCTGTTGCACTGTCTGCTGTAATTTCTAGGACACTCAGTTAGGGATGAATAACCTCTGAACTAGATGAAGGACCACGAGGTGCCAGCTTGTGGCACATCTCCAGCTCAGGCAATTACCAGCTGGCATAGGTGTGTACAGGGGAGGAGAGGAAGACTTCCCAAGGTGAAAAGCAGCACATCAATGCTTTCACGAACTCCTCACAGAGAAGTCTTTACTTTTTTAAAAATTTGTTTGTTTGTTCAGTGATATGAGTGGTAAATCCATGAGTCAGTTCCCAAAGATTTCATGTCAAGGTTATCATTGAATCCCAGCCATTGTGAAATGCCCTGTCTCACTTTCCATGCAGCATGCTTCTTCCCTGCTGTTGTTTCTGTTGCTGCCTGAGCCCTGCAAGCCAGCCTTACAATACAGCAACGGTGTAACTTCCCCACCTCCCACTGCACAGAAATAATTTTGCCTCCCCTCATCCCCATGCTTGGTACTCATTCAAGATGTCCCATTTTCAGGCAGGGAGCACTGCAGAGGTGGTGGAAATGTACAGTGCTGTAGTTAGGAGGGAAGGAATACAGGCAGGACGAGCTAACCCCTGCTAGAGAAATACCTGGGCATTGCAACCTCTAATGTCGTCTTTGATGGCACTTGAAAATTAAATAACATAATTGTGGGAAGAAAACAGGGTGACACATTCTTTCCATCTTCCCTCTGCTACTTTTTACCCCTCAGCCTACCCTTTAAAAATGCTCTTAGTTGGACAGAAAGGCCACAAATAAACTTCCTGAAGCTCAAATCAATCTGCACTGCGAGGCAGGGCACCTATTTGGGTGCAGTCTGGCTCCTGTGGCTTACGAAAAGGTCTCTGCACAGCGTCCTCTCACCACTTTTGTTTTGCCTCTGGGTAACTAAGCCTGTTACTTCCTTGTAATAATGCAAGAGAAGGTATGCAAACTATCCAACACCTCTTTAGCAAGAGAACAGGCTTATCTGCTGCATTTGCCCGAAGGACAGGCAACACAGTTTCGGTGCTAGCCAGGAGCAGGTATTTCCATCTCATCCTGCTATCAACCGTGAGGTATTTTTATCATCACAGTTCAGGGTTCAGGCCTTAAACATACTTTAAAGAAGGAAGATAGGAAACAGTGCACCATCCACGTCTGCAGCCTGTGTAGTTCAGCTGCTGTACGAATATGTGTGTTTGGGAATTGAACCCAGCTCCGGGAAGACTGAGCTCCTGTGGGACTTTTAACACAGGGAGCTGGTATTTTGGGATAACAGGTGCTAAGCTCCCAAACAAAAAGGCAAAGTGCAGACGTGCCAGCCCACCTGTTCATTCCAAACTGGTTTTTTACAGAAAGCTGACTGCCATGAAAATCTCACCCTAAATCAGAAGGAAAATAACTAACTTGATTAGGCACTTACACATACTAAGGGTGAATACTAATCTCTGGCTTAATGCATCCTCCCTGTACTGCTGAAACTTCCTTGGTCCTCAGCCTTTTATAGGTGAATTTGTTCTGATGAAAAGCTCTGCCACCAGCACTTTTCCAGCATTCTTGTTTTAAGTGTAAGGAAACAGGCAGAAGGACGGGATTACATCCCAATCTCTGCAAATCAGGAGCGAACTGGAAAGAGGGCTCTGGGTCACTCAGCTCTGCCCCAACACTATGAGGAGGCCAACCCAGCACTGCCTCAGCCCCTGGGCTGGAAAAAGACCCCTCTGTCTGTCCATCTATCTCCCTGTCTGTCCTGGGGCATCTGCTGGGCAGGGGCTGCCCCACGGGCTGCAGTGAAGTCCTTTCCAAGGCTCCCACCAGCCTCACCTATCAGCAGCAGCCCATAGCTGAAAAAGCCAAATATCAGTCCTCAGAAGCAATATCTTCTAAAGGGTAGAGAGAACAGATGTCCATGTGTTACAGTGCTAATATAAATATCAAGTCCATTGCTTCTGTTGCCAGGCATTCTGGTTGTGACTTCAGTTTCCCCACAAAGAGAACGCAGAAGCAAAGCACAGATGGGGAAATATTAGTTAAACCATAAAAATTAAAAAAGTTATTGCTTTTTTGTTTTCTGCAAAAGAAAACAGCTTTTCTAGGAAATGGAAATGTAGTTCCAAGCTAAGTGGTTAATATTTTTTACAAATTCAAATGGAGTGGTGGATCACATTGGTAATTAGGATTTTAAAGGATGCAAAGTCAATGCAGCAATCCTTCTGGCTTCTGCAAGGGTAATTACCTTTCTAAAAAAATCAATATATACCCCTACATTTATTAAATATGAGGTAAATTCTACAATAAGGGTTAAAATCTGTTCCTGCTTTTCTAGAAATATATATAACATTGCAGAATCACTCTGATGAAATCTAAAAAAAGACTGATTTTTTAAAATTCAATTCCAAGTGATGCAAGATGATGCTGTTTTCCAAGAGTGCTTAAGAGTAAAAATAGTGTTTTACCTGGTATTTTTTTTAAACTGATTTTCTTTTTAACCTGAGAATAAATTCCACAAAATGTAGAGTCTTCAAGGTAATCTATGCATTGTTAATCTTCTGATAATATGTACAGTCACATATAAAAGGTTTAAAGGTACACCCCACAGTGTTAGTATAATAAAAACAAAAATGTTGGTTTTAGAATTGACCATTTTAGAATATGACCATCAAAGAATTGGATGGTCATGTGCAAAGATCAAACCATAGGAGGGATTGTGAGACAAATTCTAGAGGAAAAGAAAACAAAATGGGGAAAGCAACAATATATTAGCAAAAAAAGCAGCTTTGGTAAGTGTGACCAAGGCTGCTATTTTTTACATGCTACCAACTCATTGCAGGATCCAGACCTTTAGTTCTGCTGTTTGTACATGGAAAAGTATATTTTACAGTTTCTGTTACCCTTTACCTCACAGGAGAAGAAATTCCCAGCAAAACAAAGGAATTTTAAAGTTACATGACTGCAGCCTCAAAGAACAAGTTGAATCAATAAACCCAATAGCCAAATAAAAGGAGTGTAAATAGAAAAGAGAAAAATTAGGACCTAAAAAGAAAATAAAATTAATGTCAGCAGCTATGTCAGAACATGAAAGAAGTTTGTCATTATTTGTCAACAAGAGGCAGTGAGTACAAACTGAAATGCAGGAGATTATACTTGAACAGAAAAAATAAAATCTCTTTACAGTGAGGGTGGTCAAGGACTGGAACATGATGCCCAGAGAAGCTGTGGAGTCACTGTCCTTGGAGTCCCAGTTCTGGACAACCTGCTCTGGCTGACCTCTCTTGAGCAGGGGAGCAAAGCTAAATGGTCTCTAGAGGAGCCTTCCAACCTCAACTTTTTGCTGTGTGATTTCATCTAATGGGCAAAACCCTGTCCAGAAGGCAGCACTTCCTGCAGGCTGCCTGCCTTAGTCCAGTCTGGTCCAAACAAGAGACATCTCCTGTTTCCCAGGCTCGTTTGAACTGCACTCACTCCACCCCACCCCTTGAGAAGGCAGTGGAGGAAATCTTTTTCCTCTCAGATTGTTTAGCAAGGTCCTAGGCTAACTGCCAAAACCCTTAATTTTTTTTCTGAGAGTGAACCAAACAGCTTTGTAACAGTAACCTTTCCCTGGTTGTTGTCTGGGGCAATAAGCTGTAAAGTCATCAATGTGAAGTTAAGTTTATGCATTAAGTCTTTGTGCCTCCTCTGTGAGGTTGCTCAGGAGATGATTTACTACCACAAAACGTGACAATGTTAAAGGCTTTTTACATCACTCCTTAAAAACTAAGCTGGGGATAGAACAGACCACAGGAGTCAAGTAGCAATTAGTCTTTCTGCTGACTTGAGCTACTTCTGGAACATTGTCTAACGTGTCATGTTTTCCTTTCACAAGAAATTAAAAAAAAATAAAAAAGAAGCAAAAGGAATCAATCTAAAGGTGAAGATAGATCCTGTACACCAAGTTTATTTGACTCTTAAAGATCAGACAGTAGCAGAACATTTTGTATGTAGATTTGCTTCAAAAACTGCCCTCTATCTAAACATGTCCTTGATAACCTAGAGAAATCAACTGATAAGATTGAATGTCTCCATGGGAAAAAATAATGAAAAGAAAACAAAATGTACCTCTTCTAATAATTAAATATCAAAGCCTACAAAGTCACACAAGGTGTCTCTTGTCAGATGTCTGGGAAAGAAAATTTTGCTCCTTTAAATCTTGCTTCTTTTTCTGAAAAATAATTTAATGAGTGTGATTTCAAAACATACATTAATGCTCTTACTGCAAATTTATTTCTGTGAGTATGAATCAGCAGCAGAAAGGCAGCTTAAGAGATTTTAAGGGTAGAAGCTGAAGGCAGTGACAGCCCAGCATGTACTTGTGAATGGGAGCAGTAGAAATCAAAGCCTTTGCCTTCTGCTTCATGGCTTGATTGACTTGGCAATTACACAGGCCATTGCTCTGATCTGCTACAAACTTTCTCTCACGGCATCAAGTCTCATTTTTTAAGGGCTTACGTTTCTGGTCAGATTTCTTTTTCAATAAGTACCCCTTTTCATCAAGGAATGCTTGACATATAGTAGAGTGAGGTAGAAGCAAAGAAAGAGAAATTATGCAGAAGCAAATTATAAGTGTCCAAGAACAAATTGGCAATATTTGTTCAGGTGGAAGAAAATCATATTAAACACTCGCTGTGTTCCAGAACATCACAGAAGAGCACATTGCCGTGTTTTATCGAGGAATTGCATCCTTTTTACAATCAAAGCCATTGACTTTCCATTGTTCACAACCCCAACAGCCACACAAAGGCCCACCACTTTGGATTCAAAAGACAGTTAATAATTTCCACTTGCTCTATCCATAGCCTGGTCTTGCCATCCCTTGGATGGCTATGGCTCCTTTCAAGCTACAACTTCTGTACAGAACTTGGAGGTCACATATTCAAATGACTATACTGCAAGTGAAAAAAGATAGACAAAGGCTTTAGCAGTCCAGGTTTAAAAAAAAAAAATCCAGTTTTAAAAACTGAGGAGTGTAGAAATTGATTTTTATTCCCCTTGTATCAGTAAGGAAAAATTGTGTCTGAGATTCTCCAGTAAGAATTTGCTACAGAAATACTCCAACATTCTGTGATTGTCTACAAAGGAACACACATTTATTAATCAATCATCCTCCTTCACAGACAAAATGAGTGCCAAAGGCTGACGTGCCTATCGACAAATGAAACAACAGCAGCCCCAGGAATAGATAACTTTCATCTTCCCTTGTGGTCCACAACTGAAGCAATTAGACACTAATGCTTTCTAATGGTAACCAGAATCTATATGCTACTCTTGCATGATTTGACAGCTTGGGACAGGCAGAGCTTAATTTTTTTCCTCATTGAGTGAATAAGAAAAGTTTTAACTTCTATGAATGAGATGCATACCCTTGTTTTAAAGAATAGAAGAGGATTTAAATTCTGCTCTCAGGCAGAAGAAAAATTAGATACTAAACTTTTCAAATTCCACCAAGAAGTGAGGAAAGATGCTTCTCCTTCCTAATGAAGTGAAAGAAATTACTTTCAGCAGTTCATTACCAAGACCAGGGGTCTCTGTGCCCTGATTAGCCATTGGCTGCATCAGTCTGGACCTGATTTTTGAGGCCAGAGCCAGGGTGTCCTGCTGCCAGGTGCTGCCAGATACAGGGTCACCTCTCCAGCCTCTGGTGGCCACAGCACCTACACAGCACTGGTGAGGGCAGGGAAGGGCTGAGCTACAAACAAGGCCTGGTTTGCAGTCCCTTATGTCCCTCTTCTCTGTATTCTGTCTGCTTTGTTAACCATTAGACAAGACAAGCAAGATGGGCAGAAGGAGGAATAACCTTGATGCTTGGTTAGAGCCAAACCACAGCACGCACGTGTCCCAAGCCAGAAACAGCACCTGCTGACTCAAAGGTTGTGACAGCCAGTTCTTGCCTGAGAAGGCTGGAGACTGGCAGAGCCACAGCGGTGAGCAAACAGCTCCCGAGAGCCCCAGTGAACCCTGGCCTACATCTCCAGTCCCTTCAGCTCAGGTGCCCTCACACCCAGTTGTTCCTAGCCACGGCTGCAGCAGCAGCTGCCGGGCACAGCAGCATCAGCCTTTGGCACACACCTCTCCCTGTACTGTTTTATCCATAACCATGTCCTGGAGTTGGCTTCTCAACAGTGCAGGTGTTTTAGACAGCATCAGGGGAGAAGCAGGGGAAGAGCTAACCTCAGAAAAAAAAGACAAAATACGAGGCCGCTGTGAGGTAAGTTACCACTAAAAGTCTCAGTGTCCTGTAATTCTTCCTGTCTGACTGCTTTGGGAAACCCACCCATTCCATCCCACTGTAGGATCACTACACCTTAGTGGAGATGACTTATTCCAGCTGAGATGGGCTGCCTAGCCATGGAGAAACACTTTCTGCTCTGCTGTCACATGAGCTACCACCGCTATCACTCTCAGCACATGGCTTTGTTCTGCTTCCAAAATATTCCCAACTGCCTGTCAATTCACACTCTCCTGCCTTCATCTTCCTCATCCTCCCTATTATTACTTTTGCATCTGACACCTTGTCTTCTTCTTCTTCTATAAAGAAGTACAACCAAATTGCATAAGCCTTTTGCATAAATCCCAACTGCAAACACCCCAAGATGCCTGTCATGATGCCTTGTTTCCAGTATTCTGTTCCTCACCACCCCCCATCCGCCCCCAGCCCCTAATGTTCTCCAGCTTTCTCAGTCTTCAGGCAAGAGCTATCTTACTATCATTTTTTTCCCCGGTGTAATGTCAAAGGCCAACTACCTTGCCAGGTTATTAACGGCAATTATTGCAATTACTAATTCACAAAGAATTCTTTTGCAACTAAATTAAATATCTAAAGTAAGGGCAAGTACATGTGATGAATACCCAAGAGCTGTCAAATCTCTGCAATTAGTACCCTGTTCAGAGCTAAAGGAAAAGTCTCTGAAGCAGCACTGAATTACCAGTTTTTAATTTTTTTTACTGTATTTCATTGTGGAGTTGGAGAGAGAATAAATCACACAAACATGACAAACTCCAAGATTTCTAGGTGCATTGATTACCCAAAATCTTAAACTTCAAAAAACTTATTGCATATTTACTGACCCCATTAGAAAACAGCAGTCAATTTTCATTTCCCTTTTGGTCAATTTCTGTAAAAAAATCAAAGCAATAAAATCAGACAACTCTGCTGCAATCAAAACTACTTAATTTTTTCGATCTTCTGTTCCCTTCACCATGTTTAAAGCAAAAAGAAAAGACTTTCAGGCAAGGCTTCAGTATCATGCCTGACCATGAGAGACAAACACTTATTTTATCAGCAATGTATTGACAAGTAGTATTATTGTATTTCCCCTGCTGAGATGGAGTGAAAGCAGTGTATTCTGGTGAACTGCATACAGCCTCTAAACTGGCCAGGCAGTGGGATCAAAACAAGAAGACATGACTCTTGATCTTATGGCATTTGCTCAAAACCACACTTTTCCTTTCCTCCACGGAGGACTTTGTAAAAACCTGTTCCAGCGTTTGGTCTTTGCCAAAGGTGCAGCGTGACAAGTGAACTGTGCAACAAGAAAGCTCCACGGGCAAAGTCATTCGTGCAAGCCACCTCTACTGCCCTGTTTGACAGCTATGGCTGTGAAGCTGCACCAGATGGGATGGAAATTTCCCCCCTGGGATCAGAGACATTTGTTCATCAGACACCTGTGCCAGCGCAGAGGAAGCTGTGCCAAGGGAAGACACCGTGGGCATTTGATTCTAGCTGCAGTGTTTGTCTCCAGGGCAGGCTGCATTTCTTTACTCTCCTGTAAGGACTGTTTCAGAACCACTGCAAGGTTTGCAAATTAGGCAAATACCTCCCATTAAACGTTGTCTCAGTTTTCACCCCAATCTTTCTGAGCTTGAATTTCAAGCCGTGAAAGAGCATTTAAGAGTAGGAGCTGTGAGCCCAGCTTTTAAGTGGGCATTCTTGTTAGCAATCTTTCTACAGGGAAGATGAAATCATAAAATATTTAGTTAGAAGGGACCCATAAGGATCACAAAGTGCATTTGATATCTCCATTTGATGGATTCAAATCAAACAGTTGATACATGCATTGGTGTACAAAATGTTAAGTGTGTAATAAAAAAAACCTAAATGATTTTCAGCCTGCAGGGAACATGTCTTGGCTGGAGTTGGGAAACCCACACCAGGAATACATTAAACAAGTGTATTCAATTAAGAGCAATCCTAAAAGCAAAGCTTTTATAATTAAGATACTATAAAAGAGACCCAAATCCTTCAGAGATATCAGAAATGCTTAGAATTGCAGTGCTGTTTGTCTGCAGTCTGTTCTCTGTAGAGAATTTTCCTCTGGGCATTGTCTGCTCATAAAAGGAATATCCGTTCCACCAGAACTTTTTGCTGTTTGCTGAGCTTTGACAGGCTGGAGAATGATGTCCCCCACAGAGTCAAACCATGTGTAAGAACAAAGACCATATGGCTGTGTTGCATTGTTCTCCTTTCTCTCATCTCTCTCAACACATAATTTCTGAACACAAATTTCCTAAGATTTTTAAGCTATAATCCATCACTAAGCAGAAAGAACCCTGGTAAAACTTGCCATTTCCAGCCTTACTTAAAGTTCCTCAAAGAGCATATACCATACCTGGACCCAAAATACATCTTTCAGGTCACAGCTTTTTAAGGAAAACTTGGCCTTCTGCAAAAATTACTATATTCCATCTCATGCTTTGCACCTGGTTATTATTCAAGCTGTAGCTTGTTAGCGTGAGGACTTCCTACAGGCTTTTATGGCCTGATAAAGCTCCCAGTGTGCATTATGGCCTTCACATTAGAGCTGCATAATACCATTAATAACAGAACATGGAAGGGCAATTTACTGATGAATGACTGTAATTTAATACACACAATCCACTAAAAACATTTTAAGAGAAAAATACATTATACATAACAGAGAAATATCATATCATGTTTTAAGAAGGGACTGAAGGCAGCAAGGCAGAGGTAACAACACCTATTAATTATAGCTGCTCCAGACAGTCTCTTTGCTGGCTTGTTTTTAACATTCATTAATGTAGACTCCACAGCCTTGCCACTGCATGCCACTTTTGCTGAGGCTTTGCTGTCTTTATCATTAGCAAGCTTTACCAAAGTCCCTCCTGAACCTCCTGTGCTGCAGAATGTCCTGTCCATCAAGGAAATAAATTTCCTATGCATTGCAATATCTTTTTAAGCATTTGAAGACTACTATTGTGTGCCCTGTCAGTCTATTCTTTGGGGTGTTTTTGAGTGACCACAAGTTTTCTAGACCTAGTCCTCTCAGTTTCCTCCTCAAGGCTCACCTCTGATTGATTCTTCTCTTCCTGGAAGTGTGATGCTCAGCTCTGGATATCGCACCTTTGTTGCAGAGTAAGAGGAGAGGTGATCTGCCAGCTAACATCTTTATAGATAATATTTCTATTCTTCCCCTATCGACTATTGCATCTTCATTCCAGTTAGTGCAAGTGAAGGCACAGCAGGTCTGCATAACCTGAAATCAGATCTTCCACTACAAATTAAATTTAAAATCTCTTAGCCTTGCACTTGAAAAGGACTCTCAGTATTTTGGCAAGCTGATTCATTAATGCTATCTCTTTGTGTTGGAAAGAGATGACTTCCAACAGTGAAGACTTCCCAAATGTTTTTCCCATGGGTTGTCATGATATTGGGATGGAGTTCTAAGATATATGTCTGATCTCTGCTCAGCAACTATTTCCAAAGGAAATCCTTGTCTTCAAGGATATTTCTGATCGAACATATCCTCAGAGGTCTGCAAGAATCATGACTATTGCTTACTTGGCATCTCTACCTCAAAAAATGAGGTGGGAAAGAGGAGCAGTCACAGAGCTGCTAAGCTAAGTGGATTCTCTTACAACACAACAGTATTAGTGGAGGCACAGGAATTGGACTGCAGATAACCAAACTACTAGAAGAAATCAATCACAAAAAATGGACTCAGAGCAAACCAGTTACCTCACATGATCTAGCACCTCAGCAAAAGGCCAGGAGGTATAAACACATCAGAGCTACTTCCATAAAGAACAATCAAAGCACTTCTGTTTATCTATTCCCACCCACCCCCTAGTTACAGTTTCCTCTTGGAGAGGCTGCAGCTAAAATCAAACAGATGACACAGTTTCACAGTGATTACAGGGGCACAGTGTGCCAGTTTCCCCTCTGTCCCCTCACTGATGCGCCCAGTAACTGTCATCTCTTGGAATTCAGAGCCAAGGGTCATCCACAAAGTGGAACACACTTCATTTCATGGCTTTCAAAACATCATTAGGACATGATCACTCATCATTTCCAAATAAATCAATCATACCTCCAAGGCTGGAGACTTAATGCCATACTTTGTGCTTAACCACCTCCCTCTAAAATAGACTCTCTCCAACAAACTGTCTGCAGGAGGAATATATATCTATGTCAGACCAGCTTCCAAGTAGTACTAAATGAATTAATTCCTATTCAATTTTCCTTTATTTTTTTATAAGTGTTTGTCCATCATGTTAAACACCTTCCCTTTCCTCAAATTCATTAGACAGATCATCATGACCCAAAGCTCTAAGATATAACCCCCCAAATAATTTTGAGAATATGTATTAGCTTTTCATTTTGGAGCAGAGGCATGGTTTTTTGTTTCGTGCTTTTTTATGTTTGTTCCAATCATTTATCTCACCTGGGTACAGAAGAATCATTTAATGTCTACCTACAAATTCTAACAAATCTGTGAATAATTCATGCTCTGAAGGAGACCAAATTACCACCCACCTGCACCTGTGGATGCTGAGGGATTAATAATAATTTATAAACTCACTTTTCTCTTAAACTGCATTCCTGTGGCACCAAACAACACACTTGATCAGCAGTGCTGTCAACTTGGGAAAGCGAAACAGATGCATCACTGGAAGGCAAAAGTTCTTTTCTAGATTAAAGATAGTTCATGAGGAAGAGACATTTCACGTGGAAGAGACACTGTAAATCACCTCACCCCAGACTTTGAGGTTAACACTCTTTTCATGGGGGAAGAGCAGCATGTACTTATGCCGCAGCTTCAGTCTGGGAGTCCATCTCTGCATGAGGGGGAAAAACAAACATGAAACCCACAAAGCCTGTGTTGTGGAGCTCAGTATACGGTAAAAGGAAATCAATCTTTTCCTTTTTTTGTTACCAGTCAGTGAAGCAGGTCTGTCTGACCCTCTGCCACACACACTGAACAAAGATTTTTGCTGTTCTGCACAAGAAAGTACCAGCTCCTGCTGCTAGATCAGATCAATTCCCTTGTGCCTGCTTTGTAAGCAAAGAGGAAAATCTTGTATTCTAGGAGCCCTTCTGCTTCAAGAACAGAGCCTGAAGTGCTGTCTCTGTTGTGATGGTGGAGCTCAGGTCTCTCCAGCAAGCAGGGTCCTGCACAATGCAGAGCTCTGTCACAGCTCAAGAGTCTCTGCCAGGTTTTGTACCAAGCACTGTTGATTGCCCCAGCCATGCCAAAGGAGCATTTGATCCAGAGTTGCTTCCTTTTGCACACTCAGCACACCTGGTTGCCCCCATCCTTCCTGGGGACACTGGCACTTCCCACCCTGAGAGAAGTGATGCTCCTGGGGTCTCCCTGCCCTGCCCCAAGCTTAGGGGGTGTCACTGCAGCCAGGAGGGGCTCTCAGCCCTGCACCCTGTCCTGGGTTGGCTNATATTGTTCAATTTTTTTTTTTTTTGTGTTGGTGAATGCTTAGCCTGTTAAATAAATAGTTTTTTCCACTTTTCTCCAAGGAAATATTTTTCCTGAACCAGCTGGGAGCCCAGGGACACTGCCTGAAGCCCCTCCTGCCCTCAGCCTGCCCCATATCCTGAAGACAAGCCACCAAGGGTCACCACAAATGCTCAGGCATTTGATGCCCTGCCCACTGCCCTGCTCAAGAGTGACCACTGACACCCTTGGCTGAGCCTGCCAGGCCAGCACAGCTCATGAACCATCCCAGCTCCTCCTCCTCCCACGCCATGGAAGCGCCACGCGAGGTTTCTGCGCTGTTTCCTGGGCTCATTTGTCTCCCCAGCTGGCAGCGGGCTCCCAGCTCGCTGCTGTGCCCCCAGTGCTGCCACCCTTCAGTGGAAGCTTGGAGCTGGGAACACCACTGCACTGCTGGCATGGCTCCTCTTGCTGGAAACATGGACAATTTTTTCCTGGAGGTTAACACAGAACATGCAAATTAGGACAAATCGAATAATTTAGCAATTTTTCCCTTAAATTTGTTTCAAAAGAAACTTAAATTATTGAACACGTGGAAAAAGCTTTCTTCCGCCTTGTTACCAAGGGGGGGCGAAAAACATCTTAAATTCAGTTTAATATTTTTTTAAAAATCCTAAGATTTTTAGAGAGATAATATGAAACATATTTTTTCACTACAAGCAGCAAGAAAGTATCCAAGCATGCAAGTTACATTCCCAGATTTACCTTTTCCACTTGCCTCAAACATATTGTCATTAGTCTGCAGTCATTTACTTTTGCCATGGTTGTGGATTGGGGATTGTTGTTTTTGGGTTTTTTGTTTGGGGGCAGTGTGTTTTATTTTTAAGATTTCTATCCTATGGATTAAAGACTCCCCATATTCATGATGATACATTGAGAATAAGAGGAATAATTAGTTTCCACATATTTGCAGGGTAAACAAGCAACATTTCACCATCTATAGCCTTAAGTAACAGCGTTCAGTTTCTCTTAGGTGTCTCAGTAAAAGCCAGTAAAGCTTTAAAGCATAAAAGTATCTTTTTCAAGAAGTCTAAGGCCTTCTCTTATATCCAAAAGACACATTAGCCTTTGTTTGCTGATTAGGAATAGTCACAATTTCTAGCTATAAATTATTTGACATAATCTTTTACTCAGTAATTTCAGGTACCAGCATCAGGTAAAGGCACATGTTTATGACCTAAATCACCCTAAAATTTCATGGCTACTGGAAGCTAATTACAAACAGTGCTTTCATGTGAAAGATGCCTGCTCTGGAGCTGGAATATTTCTCAAGGAGTTCAGAATACACATGGACAGTGCTGGATTGAGTCTCCTTCACATCTTCTTACTGCCTTATTACAGTTTTGCACCTAATAAGTCAGCTGGCTTTGCCTAAATTTGTGTCTGGTTCTAGTTGATGTCAGCTTCATGTCAATTCCCAATTCTATCACATGGCTGAAATTTGCCATCTGGAAAAAAAACCAACAACTTAGCAAGACTATCCTAGGAACATCCAGTACTTCCACTCCCTGCAAATGAAGCCAATCAACTGTGAGCTAAACTAAGAGCAGAAATTGGCACAAACTACCAAGCTATCTCAGCTAAACATTTTTTTCCCATCATCATATCCCTGCTTTACCTAACGCAGGGAAATTCTTTCAGACAGCTGTTATTTTTTTTGGCTTGTTTTATACATCACCAGGAACACCTCCCACTGGGTTTCTCAGGAGATTGCTAAAATAACATAAGTAATACAGCACAAGTATTCTAATATTAGTCATTGGGAAGAGGATCATTCTGGCTTTGTCTGCTTCTCTCTGTGATTTCTCTCACTGTGTCAGTACAGTCCTTTGTTCATCATCCTTCAATCCTTGTAGTACCCATGTGACAAGTTATTACACTCAAAGTCTTATTATGGGCAAAAGGGGAAACGCCTCATTTGGGAAGCCAGGAATTCTATGTTAGACTAATTAAAATCTTAACAGCCTAACTAAAATACAATAAACTGTTATTACAGTGCAGTTGCAACGACACTAACCTTCGGAATCCCAATTATCTAAACAACACAATGCACAGCTCAGTAGTGCAGTCAAAGATCGCTGTACAGGAGTGTTCCCTGATGTTCTGCTCTGCTCTCCCTTACCCTGCCCCTCTGCCTTTCAAGTGTCACATAAATCAGCCTCAAAGATCAGCTCATGGGGAAGGACAGGGGACCAGGGTTGAAACACTTTGTTAGCATTCCCAGTCCTTTGCTAGAAGGATGTTAATGATGGGGTTTCTTCCCCTCCTTTGCCGAGGATTGTGCCATCAATAGCTTCTTTCTTCCTCCAGGGCGACCATTTGAGTAATTTAATACATTTTCTAGGACAGTTCTAAACTTAAATCTTTCTTCACTGATGTGCAACATCCAGATTTGCTATAGGTGAGAAATTCTCTCCATAAATTGAACACCTCTTCCTTTTCTCTTTATTATGACTAAAACTGGTTTTGTCAAGCTCTACAATTTTTTAACTGAGTGTGATTGGGCAGTTTTTTAAGTGAGAATAGTCAGGCTGTCAATAGCCTTAGGGCTTCCAGTATCATCCTTTGCCCCCTCCATTGTTGCCCCACGTCTCTACTCCTTTGCACCACATCCTCTGATTCTCTGGTGGCCTCTACTGTCATACCACACCTACATTATCTCATGTTAATTTATGCTATGGTAATAAGTGTTAAATTCTAATAACTGCTTCTTATAATTGCCTATACAAAATTGAGCTAATTCCACATGCTTATACAAAATTAAGCAAGAGCAAAACAAATTAGTTAACAGCTTCCTTGTAATTAAAAATAATAAAGAAATGTTGCTGCTAAACAAAAAATACCTAAAGCACTAGGATGGCTAAGACAAAATCAGGAAGAGCCTAACAAGAATCAGTCCTTATGAAGTAAGAAGGTTACAGGGCTATAAAAACAAAGATATCCCAGTCTTCCCAAAGCATCATGACTCAGGTCTTGGTGTTCTGGAGCTCTGTGCACAGCTGCAGCCACTGAAAGGTAGAGTGAACTTGCTTGTGTTGCTTCCAGTCCCATACAGCCAATTACATCCCTTCACAGGCAAAGAAAATGCTTGGGAGGTAGCTAAAACAATTTAGGAAGAAACACTCCAAATCCAACCATGGAGATCCAGCTATAAATTGATGCAAATGCACCAGGTTCTTTAGTTTGCAGCCTTTGCTCCAGATGGTCATTGGGTTTGCTGTGGCTGTTACGAGTATGGATCAGGCTGACAGGGACGGAGATCATGACGTGAGCAGCTGGAAAGGTGGAAATCATGCATCTTGTCCACAGTAGTTGGACTACAAACACCCAGTACAGGTCAGTCACATGTATGCTTCTCCTGCCTGTGCACCTATTACACCTGTTAGTCAGCCAGTTATGCTTTTTCTTTTCTGCTGGATACAAGATCTTTAACGTTTGTTGATGTGTTTAAAATTGGTATTCATTGTGATGAGGTTTCCTCCTGTAAGTTGTCATCTTGTTGTGGCCTCACTTTACACAAGTTTGGCACCAAATTTTAGTCAAAATTGTCATCAATTCTGCTGAAATATACCATGAGAAAACAAACTGCAGCTTTAGGAGGGCACAAAACAAGCCCATGTCACTTGTCCCACATCCCCTCAATGTCCATCTCCAAGTAGGTGGGAAGGGAAGCTGCTGGTCTACCTTCCCCTCCTGAATACCTGGGCAATATCTAAAGTCTGCAGAGTACTTGCAGATTTTCTTCTCATTTGCCTAGGCTAAGCAGCTTTCACAGAAACTAAATATAGTGGATCTTAATCTACAAGGCTGTGAAAAAGTCAGTCAAGTCCTGACAGCATAAACCAAATGAAATAGATTTTTTTTCAAGTATGATGTAGTTTAGAGAAGCAGATGTTACCACCTTCTGGCAGAGGAAAAAAAAGCCACATTTTCAGGCAAAACAGTGTCTTAATACATATTGAAGAGCCTGCACAGTGGAATACTTGTTGAAATCCAGAAAAGTCCAACTTATGAAAGCAAGTAATTGCCTACAGCTCTCTTCTGAGACAGAAGAAAAGAAGAAAGCCGCAGAAGAATATACCCTTCTATGCTCAGCAGTGTCTGCAGTGCTACATCCTCATTATGCCAGGCACCACACAGAGAGAAGACTGAAGACTGTGAGGAGATCTACTGTTACATATATTCACAAAACCAGAATGGTTGCTCTGCTTTGAGCTAAACCTACTCACCTTAATCCAATTTATACTTAAATAAAGCTGTCCTCATTCAAGCTTCCATGTCACACAATCCAACTGTACTTTCATAGAATTGTTGAGGTGGGAAAGAGACTCTTGAGAGCCTTTAGTTCAACCCCTGCTCAGGCAGGGTCAGCTGGAGTGGGTTGCAAAAAACTGCATCCAGTCAGTTTTTTAATATCTCCAAGAATCATGACTCCAAAACATCTCTGGACCACCCACACTGTAGAACAGTTGTTTCTGATTGAATTTTCTGTTTCATTTGTGCCCAATTCTTCTTGTCCTGCCACTAAGTATTATTGAGGATAGTCTGCCTCTGTCTTCTTCACTCCCTATCAGATACTTATACACATTGATGAGATCTTCCCAAGCTTTCTCTTCTGGCTGATAAGTCAAAGCTCTTTCACAGCCTTTTCTCATGTGAAAAAAGCTCTGTCCCCTTAGTCACCTCTGTGGCCTTTATCTGGACTCTCTCCAGTATGTCCTTGTCTCTCTTCTATTGGCCCAGCAGTGGACACCTCTCTCCAGATGCAGCTTTGCCAGTGCTGGGCAGAGGAGCACCCTGCTGTCCACCTGGACTCCCAGATCCTTGTCTGCAGAACTCCCTTCCAGCATGATCTGTGATTTGAGCCCATGAACTCACACGAGGGCAGGAGAGAGAGTCCTTGTTTCTTGCAGAGACCACCTATGTCCAGAAGATGTGCCAATGTCACATTGGGATAATGGCACAAGAAAACTGGACTAGCAAGTACTGGCATTCATTCATTGTCCTTGAGATATTTGGTACAATTTACTTTCCTCCAAAGAATGGCAGGGAGCAGTTGGAAATCTTTTCAACTCAACTAAAACTGGCTGATCCTCTCTTAAAACACTGTTCCCATGGTCTTCTGTATAAACTACTCTTTCCAGGGAGTCAGAGAACACCTGGCTGTCCACATGCCTGGTTTACATGCACTAATGTGAGTTCTGGATCCAGAAGTTGAGAAAATGCCTTGAAATTGCCAATTGCAAATTTCAAGCAATTGAAACCACCTACAATCTCAACCTGGGAACCCTCAAAGGGCTGCATTTAAGCAAAAAAACTTCCTTGGTTGGTATGGCATTATGCCCACACTGTGTTTATTTCCTGTGCTTCAGACTCAGAAGCAGCACCAGGCTGAAAACATCCATTGCTGACAAAGGACAAAAAGCAGGATTAGTCACATTTGAGCATCTGCTTCCATCCCTTCTTAGACTTTGAGAGCCTTTGAGTACTTGCCGAGTTGTTTCTCCTTTCATTTTTATACAAGTCATAGCTGATTCACAGAGGTGGCAGAGGAAAATAATGAGGGAAGCGCACATGTTGCAATACTAAAAAAGACATTATTAGTGTAAACAGCCCAGCTGGAAAATGCAAACAACAGAAACATTATGAAACAGTTTGATCTTAAGTTTCCAGTTGAGCTATGTGGATCCTCCCACACACTCGCAGCACTCACCCTCCAGGACTGTTTGGAACTAATTTGCAATCCACCACATGCCACGAGGGCCTGAGTCCATGCTCCATGACCCACGTGCACGAAACTCAACAGCAATCCTCTTTTTCGTTTTATCCCAGAGAAAAATTTGTGCTTTCTCTGCTCACTGGCTGTGCTGAGCTGGAGACAAACAAGGTGGAGCATTTTAGAGTGGCTTCCTGCTAATGAGCCAACATTTCCAAAGTGGGCTCAGACAGATGCAGCTATAAAAGTACAATAATTCCAATTCATGGGCCTCTAGCAGAAATGAAGCAATGAATAAGACAGCTGTTTAAGAGTGATCCAAGAAAGAAAATTATGATTAATGTTTGTCTTATTGCCTTAACATCTTCCTTTTTTCCTCATATGAGGCAACACATATGTTCAAAGTAGCATTCAAAGAAAATATTTCATTACTCATATTTCTTCAATCTACAAAGCTAAATATCATCTACATCAAACAAATGTGTTCCTGACCTACTGAGGCATGTGGATATGCAATGGGCATGTTTCCTCTCCCTCCAGTACAGCTCTAGTGTTGAAATGATCACACTTTCCACACCCAAGCCCTTCGAAAATTTAACTTCATATGACGTCCAAAGCAATTCCTGCATGATCTAAACTAAATTTGTAAAATTTGCCATCATTCCTCATCCCTCTCATGTAATGCAGTTGTTTGATCAACATGCCATGAAATAACTACAATAAACCACAACCCACTTGGCACATAACCAGTGGGCTGAGCAAGGAAACCTCCCACTGCCTTAGTGCCCAGGGACCTGCCTCACCTGCTGGTTACAGTAACGTGTAGGAATTTTTCAATACATCAGCTGTGACCTGTCCTGGGGCCACAGGCTCTTCAGGGAATTAGCACTGCCTTTCAGGAGCAGCAGCCTCTGAGCACCAGCCAGCTCGTGGCACTCCAAACCTCTGGAGCTCTGCAGCTACACAAGTCAGGCTCCCGTGCAGCAGCCCGTGCACATGCACACTCTTTCTGGAGACAGGCTCACTTCAGCCTTCTCATTCATCTGGGATCCTACTGAAATTCTGCTACAGCTGTGGGAAGAAAAGCACAGAGACGCCACTCTCCAGCAGTAGAAATGGAGGCTAGCATTCAGGCAAGTCCCATTCTTTAAATGAAGCAGAAAGGGATGCAATCCTTTCTTCTAAAAGAATAGCTGCTCCATCAAACACTTATTTTGGCTTATTTTCCTAAGGCAGAAAGGCTTCTTTGAGCCCTCTGAGACAAGCTGCACATACCCTGGGCCCCTGCTAGATAATCTAAGTTAACACATGCTCACAGCAAAGCCTTTTCTGCAGGCACGTATTTATTTCCCTTATACCCATATAAGCAAAAATGTGAGGCCACTGTTTGGAAACATTTTCACTTTCCAACAGAGTTTCAGATGTAAACTCTAAAAAAGAACATTATCATATTTTACCAAGTGTTTTAATATTTTCTCCCCTGCACTGGCATCAAAGGCATCACCTGGATCCACACAAGCCCAAATTTAATTTATCAGTAGATAAAGCAAAGTGAATAGATGCAGCACTTTTACATGTGTAGATCCCCCCTAACTTGTTTTGTTGGAGGAAGTCATGCGTTTCCATGTTCCAGCCTCTTACACCCACAAATATGCCATTATCACCAGTTAAAGTCTTTCCAGGCTTTCCCTCTCCTCTGTATTTAGCAGATGGACCAGCAAGTCACCTGCTTCTCTTCTTTTAACCAAATTACATTTGGATTTTGTTTCTTCCAGGCTTCTTGCTTGAAGTTTTGCAGCTGCCACTCCTTTATTCTTCTATCCCGAGAGGCTTTTGGGTGGTGTGTGACAGATCCATCCACAGACTCCATTACCTCCCTGTGCCCCACGAGGGCTGACTGAGACATCTGTATCCCTGGGCTCTGCTCCTCTAGAGAACTGCTGTCCACATGCAGTCCCCCTTCTAAACAAAGCCAAAGCCAACCAGTCCTCCTACAACCAAGAGCTCAGGGCTCTATATCACATTTCATGGTAGGTGCTCTGAGGCTGAAAAGTCTCACTTCTACAAATGGAAAAAATGAAAAAGGGAAAGAGGCATATGACAACAGATTTTGAAGAATCCAATCTGATCATCTGCAGCAAAAATTAAACTTCATGTGCAATAAGCACCCTGGGACCAGTGTTTGAATGAGAAGTTTCTGAGTTATTTGTCAGATCAATCCCTGTAAGAAACAACAGGTTTTTACCGACATTTTTGTATTGCAAACAATTTTTATTATATTCCCCCATGTATTCCAACAGCTGTGCTAGCAATGCCCTTGGTTATAGACTTCAGACTCTCCAGTTTGTTTGTATCTGCTATATTTAGGTTTGTTGTTCAAACCTCTTGATCTGACTATTGGCATGACTCATCAATTGTTGGCAGCATATTGTTAAAACTAATCAGCATCTTACAATTAGGGACAATGGCTTCTGAATAAAATTGTTGACTGGAATCCTTTTTGAGCCCGTCAGCAGTGGCCATTAGAGAAAAAGTTTTACCATTTCTAATTTTGTGTTATTGATCCAAAAATGCTAGAGATAAAACACTGCTGGAAAACTTCCTGGAGATTATGTCAATACACACTGAGTATTAATACAATAACTTTTAAGAAGCCAGACACAATGATTCATCCCTTGTAACACATGCCTGGGCTTTGCAATTACCTTTTATGTTTTCCTTATCATTATTTACACTAACTGAAAAACTTACCTTTCTCCCAAAACATTAATATAAAGTTTTTACAGAAAAATCTATTCCAGACTGAGCAACAGTGTTCCAAGCAGTTTCTTTAAGCATCCAGATCTAATAGACTTTGCAACCACACAGGCAACTACATGTATATGTTCCATGACGGGCAATTTTGGCAAGTTCCCCCGTGCTGCAATATTCTCTTGATCCAGCTTCACAGTGGAGATTAATGCAATCTCTGGATTTTATTGCCTGTGGAATGTCTGCCCAACAGAGCCTGTGAGGAGATTGGAGTGACATTTTACACTGGTGAAAGCCGTGGTGTTTGGGCAGAGGCAGCAGCCTCCAGCTTTGGGCACACTCCAGAGCCAGGTTAGCCAGGAGCCCTGCCTTCTTTTAGGGACAACACACTGCTTGTTGGCTGCTGAGTGGCATCCAAGAGGCAATATTCCAGCTTCCAGGCCTGTTTGCAGGCATATTTCACCTATAATTTGGCAACGCAAATCGTTATCTGGCACACCAAAAAGGTTGCTGACTCCAGGTAGAAGCTATTTTAGAATGCTTTTATGCCAGAATACTTTTTCCTCATTTCCATTTCTGCCAGGGAATAATTTATGGCAAACAAAAATATATTGCTCTACTATCTTTCCAGAAGAATTCAAATGGGGTTTAAGCCAGCATCTTCACAAACAAATCTTTGTTTGCAAGCCCAGCATACCAGCAGTACCTTCAGAGTGCCAGTGAAGTTTAATTGATGGCATCGCCCTCCCCAACAAGGCAGGAAACCTTCAAAAAACCCTGTAGAAATTCTGTGAAATCTAGCAGTATTGATTATTAATTATTTTAGCTCATGCTCATACAGAATTTGCTGTTTGCCAGCTCACATGGTATTGACTTTGTCTACAAGCATTCCTGGCACCCTGTGATACCATGACAAGCCAGGGCTACCTGCACAATTCACAACAGCATCTGTCTGCAGATCAGCCTCCCCCGGCCACTGTCCTGAGCACACGAGTTTTAAATGCTGTCAGTCACCACTCATGCTCAAATGATAGCACAAAACCAGTAAGAACACAGAGCTTGGTGCCTTTTTCTTCCCCTCCCCATCCTTCAAATGATGTCATTTAAGCTCTGTTTTTACTCCAGCCCTTGGTGGTGCTACAAAACTCAGCAGGAGGGTGATGAAAAAAGGTGCAGATCAATCTTGGACCTACCCTGCAGCAAAACACAGGAGCACAGATTATAACACATTTCTCAGGAGATCATCTTCTTGAGGGCCTCACATTCCAGCATCACTCCTGTCAGAGTCTGAACATCTTATTTGAGACATTCAACAGCCTCTGGGACACATCTGTACACTATGGAAAATTTGTCCCTCCTTCCCACATGTTGAGTTAGGGAAAGGAAACAAAATGGACGTGCTTGATGTGCAGGGAAAATACATCATGTTAGTCTGCACAGGTGGCAGATTCTAGAACACACACTTGGGCTGTTAATATAGAGTTTAACAGAGCTAATAAAAAACCACCCAGGATGACACTAAATGGACCTATTTCAAGTTCTAAAAAAGCAGAAAACTAGTAAGCAGGTTCAGACTTCAGTCCAAAAATTGCGGAAGAAGCTCACAGTGACAGAACACTGGACAGCAGGATTTGCAGCAGCAGCATCAATTTTATCCTGAAAGGCTGTCCTGCTACTCATTTACCAGAACAATCAGCCAGATCCCAAGTCATAATTTCAAGTGTGACATCAAATTGAGTTTTCATATGTTGGATTTTATCTTTCACAGATGCTTCTTCCTTGGCTTTTCTATGCAGCCATCACAACCACATCATGAGAACAGTGACACACACAGATTTTTCAGTTCCTCAGCCCTTTGCAGAATCCAACACTTGTACAGTTGTTATTTCCATTCTGAGCCCAAACCCATCAGTTCTCCACACCATATTTTCTTCTTGCTTTTCTCCTGAGTTCCAAAGGAGATGGGAGGAAGGAAGACCTCCTCTTCTAAAACATCCTCTTTCCAAGGAAAGCTAAACTGGATGTGGGCAGCCTAAGCAGTTCCTCAGACTGAATAGTTTCCTTGATGCATACATGACAGCACAGGATTTCAAATGAGCAGCTAAGTGCTGGAAGTGAATAAATAATTCAGTAGGAGAGATGGCAAGTGTGCCATTCACTAAGATTAATTTATTATGAAAGAAAAAGTTCACAGGAGAAAATTTCTTGGAGGACAGATTTTCTATCATCAGCCAGTGATTTGCGCAGGGACTGCATTGGTTAACTTGTCTTTTAGAGCTGTTGACAAAAGTGGCTCTTTAATGTGCCTGGTTGCATGTTCACATTTCACACTCCTGAAATGCTGCACTGCTGCCATGAGCACCACTCATTTCCTGTACAACATGAGCCACACACCAGGCTGCCTTGAGCTCAGAGATCATTCTGCTAAGCTTAAGGAGAGATAATAGCTGTTACAGATTCAAGCCTAAACAAATCAAGTTAAGAGATTTGTTTCTTTGGTAAGGAAGGAGATTTTAAATCCAACTGTTACAGGTAGCAACCTTATGTTCAAACCCAACATCTGTGCATCAGAGAACATCACCTCATGACACCATTGGCCTCTAAAGAACTTTTCTGTAATTTCCAGTGAGCTTTAATATTTTCATGGGGAATAAATCTCAGCCACTGACACATGCTTAACTTTTCTGCTACTGACCCCTATGAGAAAATGCAACAGAACATCTGAAAGGGTTCAGAACTGCACATGGAAAATTCATTTCTCTTCCCATTTCCACCTGTCTGTGCATTGTCTCTTCTGACCGCACTTGATACAAGGCATTGCACATCCTGGCCAGATTCTCACCTTGGGAACAGCAACACGAATCTGAACTATTATATCAATGAAGTTGGTTTACTTTGAGAAGCAGCTCCACTTTTAGCCCTCGAAATAATTATCAAAGTATGGAGTATTTTCAATTTTTAGCAGTTTACATAGATTAATGTGCTCAAGATCCTCCTCTATTTCTTTCTTTCAGTAATTACTGGTCACCCTGGAAGAAAGATTTTGAGGGCCAATAATTCCAACCAGGTTAATTAATTTGTGTCTGGTCTTTATCAAGAAGCAGCAATAATGTCTCTGGATTTACACTACTGAAATTTTACTCATCATATCTTTTCAGTTTTAGGTGAATAGAAGGTGTTACATTTTAGTGTTAGAGCTTTCACACTGAACATGCCTAATCCATCCAAACAGGAGGCTACAGCCAGAGGGGAGCTCTGGCTGCCCAGATGTGCCTTTTGCTGCCTAAATACTCACCCTGTTTCTCATTGACTGGATTGAACAGTCAGGTGGCTGCAGTGCAAACTTTTGATCCAGCCAGAAAAATAACACCTCTCTAAACTACCCATGATTAGATTGGAGTGAACTCAGCTGTCAGTTTCCTGACAGGCAGACAAGATGAATGTTGGATTTGACACCCAGTGCAAGGAAGCAGGTGGGAGACTGGTACAGACTCTTTCAAAAATCAGTCACTACACAGTTGAGCTTAAACTACAGTTTCATGTTGTGGCAAATCAGAACATGGAGAGGCAGTGGGAGGGAGCAGGCAAAGCAGGAGGATGAGCAAATCTTGGTGAGCTGCTTAGTACAGGGAGAGATGAACCTGCTTGGTAAAAAGGTGTCTCAGAGGTTGGTCTTTGCTGTAGGTGAAGCAAGGCAAGTAAACTGAGCAACCAGAAAGCTCCATGGGCAAAGTTCTTGCTCAGCAACATTTACTCCACAGTTCTTTTGGCCTAAGGAATTTAAATGAAATAAAAACACTGGAGAATACACCTACATCTTGAGTATTACCATGGAGTAGATTGCAACGGAATTTTATGTGTTAGAAATTCTAAATTAGAAGAAACTCCAGCATTTTTAAAATTAAAAAAATAGCAACTTCTGTATCACACAATCAAGTGAAATGGGGTATCTTCTCATAAATATGCAGAATTTTGAAACAGGACAGATATTCTCCTAGGTGAGCATCAGAACTGAAAAGCCATCACCTGATCACAGAGACAAATACCCCAGTGCTTTGGATTCAAGCTTATTCACACTCTACCTATGTAACTTTATCTTCTCCATCAAAAAAGCTTTTTTTGCTTTTCATGAAAAGGGGTGAGGAGAGGTCGATTATAAGTGAATTAAAGATGATACTTGACAATGAAAACTAAGTCAAGAACCAAAAGAAATCACCTGTTAACAGGGAAAAGAAACCCCACTACATCTGTACCTTAACATCTTAATGACTTCACCTGTTCCTCTAAAGAATTTCTTTCTGCCAATACAAAGCAGCCCAGGACTCTCTTCAGCTTTCCTTACCTGCTGGTACAAATGTACTCTGTGCAGAGAACAGTCTTTGGAAAACATATATGATGGAAGGCCAGATCTAAACATTCTGGAGGACTTCCAGTTCCTGAAGAAGGTTTTTATGAGCCTGCTAGCTGCTTGGACTGCTTTGAGGCATGGTGTGACACAGGATAGGAGAGAGTAGGTCTTCAGGAGATCACTCTGGTGTGCAGCAAGACAGTGATGAACTCATTTTAGCTTCTGGAACTCAGTGTGATGCAAACCCCTCCGTCTAATCAGGCAAGATAACTGCAGTGACTGTTACCTGCCTTTGTTACTGTTTTATCATGTGGCACTGGATGGCTTTTGAATTCAGCATTTCTATCGCTATTCTCTATAAGCAGCTCACCTCGGGCATCTAATTCCCAGCTTTGAATCCAGCAGAGCTGTTCTGGCAGCACAAAGGCTGTATTAGCCTCTAGGTAAGTGCTTTCCAACATGACCTTGGTTGGAACTCCTATTTATTTATTTCACAGTCAATAGAATCACTCTATCCTACCAATTCAGTTTAGTACAGGTGCAACTTCAGTTTCCTTCATTCCTCTAATCTATGCATATCCATTTCTATGCTAATTTGACTTTTCACTGTTCCTTAACCACAAGCAGCAGCCTCTCATAAATTTCTTGTTCTGTTATTTACTCATCTGCATTCAAATGTTGTCTTGTGACCAGAATACCCTCAAAGTGTTTCAATGACTACTAGTTTTTCCATTCGTTTACAAGCACTACCCTTCTCAGAGTTATTCCAGGAAGGGATACATTAACGTATAAGCTCATTGCTACAGAGGATAAGGAAGAGAAATCCTGTGTAAATACACTTCAGCCCTACTGCAATAACTGGGCAAAATGAGCAGACAACTATGAGAAAGGCATCTACTGTTCTTTTTTTTAATGTAAAAACATTTTTTTAGAAGTAAGATGATCTCCAGGTAGGGAGGTCTGCTGCAAATGCCTGCTCTCTTAGCCTTCCTTCACTACAAATGTTTTCCAAACACTGGTATAACAGCTGGTCCTGAGAAGGCACCATTTACCTCTGCAGTTCAAACCATTGGTTAATCCAGCCCAGTAGCTTTACTGCAACAACAGCCAGCTCCTCCTGCTGCAGACACATGCAGAACAGAACAGGTTTGTCACCTGATGTCAGCCAGTTCTCCTGCATTCCCTCCTGGGCTCACAGCTGCAGCCTCCCAGTGCCCACACAGCAGCCCTGCCCTCCCTGCTGAACGTACTCCCCCAAAATCTGACCAAGGCACAGAGTCAGGAGGACACCCTCCTCCCTGCGTTCCAAGGTCACCCTTCTCCATGTGCCTTTAGCCACCACCAACCCACAGCACCCAGCTCCCCTCTTTGCCCAGCCAGGCAGTCCCTAATTGCAGAAGGGGAGCAAGAAACACAGCCAAGCCCCCTCATTAGTGCACTGCTTTCCTACTTAGAGCCACCAGAGAACTGGGACAGGCCAGCACTGTTTGCAATGGCACACACAGCTGGAGCTCAGACAGACCTCATTAGGCATTGACAAATCTGCCTTTAGAGCTCAAACACTAAAGCAGCTGCAGAAATGTATCTTCAGACACTCTGGGCAAATTCTCAATTTACCTAACATTTTAAAGAGCCTTACAAGCATCCTACTCAACATGCCATGGCACTGTGAAGGATTTCTTGTGGACTTTTTGATTAGTTGAAACTTTCTTTATTATTCAGTAAAAGGTCCCAGTGTTGGTTTTCCAGATTTGCCACTGTAATTACACATTGACTTTGCTTACTGAGGAGAAGGAGATGTGCAAGGGATATAACCAGACCAGGACAAAGATGACACATGCCACTTCAGATTTATATCCAGAAAGGATGCATCCCTGCATTCTTCTAAAAAAGCCTCAGTCTTCGCTTCAGAGGCGTTTCTGAACATTAGGTAAAGAAATGCTCTCTGCCCTTTTCTGCAGTGACTGAGGAGCCTGCATGTTTCTGAGCTGCAGAGTACACTGAAAGGGCACCCCAGCTCCCATCTCACACACCACCCATATGCTGTTTGTGGCAGCTTTCATGTTCCTCTTCCCATAGCCATCGCAAAGGCAGGTTCCCTCCCGTGCTTAACCTGCTTTCCATAGCAACTAAAAATTCCTTATCAAATTGCAAGCAACTTGATATTTTACCTCTTTCTCCAGCTGTTTGACATCTTAATGTGCCTTTTATATGAAATTGATCAATGTCTTCATGCTAGCAAGATTTAAAATAACACTTCTATTTAAACCTGTTAAATTCTGCTCCTTAACAATGCTCTTCAGCAAGCAGCTTAAGACAGCAGAGACAAGGCTGAGGACTTTCCTAGACAGAAACCAAATGGGTAAGCAAGAAAAAAAGAGAGGGAGAACAGTTATGTAGAAATCCCACAGCAATCAGAAAATTCCTTGCATCAGAGTATCATGTTTTTACCAATAATAAAATGTCAAAGAAAGGAAAAAAAATTATCTATCTTCAATGTGTGCTCCAAATGTGCATAAGAGAACCTTTTCTTCATTTTCCCATACCCGCATCTGTAGAAATGAAGGCATAAATCAGATGTATCTATTCACTCATAACTATCTGAGCATCCACATTCTTGGTTACACATCCATCAGTGCCTATATTTTCATATCATAGTTGATTAGCCAGCACTACATTATGTTGAAGGAAGTATTGCTTCCCTGAAAATGGCTATTTGAATTTAATGGTAACTGTTTTATATCCCAGGGGTATTATCACTATTGCAGTCAGATTTCTGCAATTAATTAGTTCATCGTCTGCCCTTGATGATGAGGAGGCACTTCTCCATGGCAACATTGATTTGTGAAGTTTAGTTTCAGAAAGAGAAGAAACCCCCAAACCCTCAGATTTCAGCTACACCAGCAGCAAGAGCGCTCAGGCTGCAAATCCTGTGAGACAGGAGCTGCTTATCCAGCTTGTGCTGTGCTTCAGTGCTTGGCAGCCTGAGCACTGCCCAGTGACTCGTTGGCCCTCTGCTAGGGGCTTGCAGCTCATTAGTGTTGACTCATTATTTCAGACATGTGAGAAAGCCAGCCAACAGCAAGGGACAGAACATATCGGGTTCCATCCTCATCTAAGCAGCTGAGCTACTGGGGAAGGGCCATTTATTTCTTGCCCCTTTACAGGAGGACTTGCTTTAAAACATTCCCATTGTTTGGCTTGACCATGCCCCTGACATCTAATACTTTGCAGTAATAACAAGAAATAGCACCTAGGCTTTAGGCTGTTTTCTATGTTGGAGCCTGCATGTACAGTCTGTACATTTGCTGAAACACACCCAAGACATCTAATAACTTTTCCAGCACTTAATTCCTCTGAGTTGCATAACAATGGAGGCTTAGCAGACATCAAAAGCTGCCACAAAGCATTAAACTCACATAGCAAAATCAGAATTACCATGACTCTACCTGGGTTGTAAAGAGTTATTGATGTTGAAAAAGTCAAAAGTTGCAAATACTTCCTCATTACTTCAATAAATTGGGGACCTATTGCTATTTTGTAAGAAGACACAAAACCTCAGGAGAACTAATAAGTAATGTGAGAATACATACTATGGAGTCAAAAAAGCCAATCCCAAATTTTCATTTTCCATACAAGTCCATTGTATGCTAAACTTCAGGATTAATAATGGCTACTCTGTTCTGTTCTGGCTCTGAACATCCCCTACTGAAGAGTTTCTGTTTTGAAAAATTAACTGGAGCAGGGACAAAAGCTTTGCTTTCTGCCCACCAAGTAGCTTAATGAGGGTGGTTAAATCCTGTTGCCTGTATACCAAACACACCATTATTTGTACAAAATCACAGATCCCCACCAGAAGAAACCTTCCCATTTCAAGAGTGCTCCTTGCAGCTCATCTCCTGCCCCTGCCAAGGGGAGCCACAGGAACCTCGCAGTGCCTGGAAGCACTGGCTAACCTCTGGATCTTCAATGGATGTACCTCTACTGTGAAAAATGCTGGGGGTGGGAGGGTTATTTAGACCTCCTGTGCGCTGTTAACAGCAGGGCCTTCTAAGTGCGTTAAACAGCACTGTTTCAGATCCTGCTGCATGCTCTTGGAGTCTCCTCCAAAGACACCATTGCTGTTAGAACCACCAGCTTCCCATCCCCATTGCTGGTGAACAAAGTGTCTCTATAGAAAGAACTATGATCCATTCCAAATACAAAACCATCCAGGCTTTAAAAGCAGCACAAATCACTGAGTGTGGCCCTGGCAGCAGGTGCCCTGCAGGCCACAGAAGAATGTTGGGTGGGGGCAAACAGGCAATTTCAGTTCCAGCTCTGCCTGATTTAAGGTGCTCCACTGAACCAGCAGATTACCAGGCAGCAACACAAGAAAGGACCAGAGAGATCAGGGCACTAATTGGTTGGATTTCAAGTGCACTACAACTCTGCTCTGCAGGACTTCCTGGCCACTCTGATGGAATTAATTTCATCCTAATGCCTCATTGTTTATATTATGTATCCTCCTCCTCCAAATATAGCATTTCAAATAATTAAGGCCAGGTTAATTACTCTGTCAGCCACTGGGAACACTTACAATGCCACCATATGTGGCAAAGGAACCCCATGCAGTTAAAGAACTTCATACTGTTTCCCATGTGTCTGGATGGGGGAAAAAACCCCCACCCCCTTCTTCATTTTAATAAATAACACTGACTAAAGCATGGATGCTATGTGTAAGATTTGATGGGGTATCTGGTATGAGATTTAAAAACCAAAGTTACAAGTGCTCACAACAAAGCAGGCCAGCCAAAGGCTCAGGAACTATTTGGCTTTTAGGGGGTTACATGCAAGAGTCTGGCATTGCCAACAGAGGGCTGAACTTCCTTAACCCAGCGCCGTGAAGGGCAAGGGAGAAATACAGCTGCTGGCTACAGAGGCCATAAAACCAGGAAGGAAGAATTCAAACTGAAGACAATTCATCATAAGAGGAAATAGCATGGATTTACCAAATACACCTGTAAGCTGGAAATCAGGATGTCCCAGCCAGCAGAGCCATCACATGTTTAAACAGCCTTCCACAAAACAACAGATTTACACATGAAGCAATGCCAGTCAATGAAAGTGAATATACGAGCAACTAGCAGTGACAGTAGGAAAGCTTACTTTCACAGTCTGAGAGATCCTTCTAGTCTTGGTTTTAAGTTCTTAAGTACTCCATATGTCCCAGCAGATTTACTGGGACATTTCTCACATACCTTCCCCAGACACCAATGTCTCAGAGCGCAAGCATTTAACGGCAGGGAAGCAGTTCACTGTCTAGGCTTTTGATCTACCCATCATCTAAACCAGAGAGATGAAAGCATTTCTGCTCTCTGGGAAGCACAGCTACTACTTAGGATTTCTACAGATAAAATATCTGGAACTACACAAAAAATTTCAAAGTCACAGTAAGCACTTTCTAAGGCTGGAGAGGTACATAGTGCAACATCTGTTACACCCAAAGCAAAAAGTAGCCCACGTTCTCTCTGATTTCTTTTATAGCTTGGGCAATTCAGCAGCCATGCTTTCATTTGTTGCTGTCAGTTCAGACAGCTTTTGTCTCCAGGTTCATAAAAGTTACCTAAGTGAGTTTCCAACATAAGTCTGCTTGGATGTTTAAGTAGCAATTTAAAACTAATCCTTGTCCCTCTTTCCCCGTTCATCACATCATTCAGAAGCTTGTTTGCACTGTCACTTTCAGGCAGTCTCAGTAAAGTCTGGGAACAGCCATCTTCCACAGCCAGCATTACAATTGGGATGAACACGTCTCCTTAGACTGAGCCACTCACCCAAAGTAGCAAACTGCACCTTTTACTCTTTCCTTGCTGGTCAAAACTCGTGTTTTCAGAAACTGCAGAATGGATCAACAGTTAAGAAAAGAATAAAAAGCATAGTTTAAAATTCTACACTTTTGTAGTGGATCATTCCTCCCCCATGACATAATTATTTATGAAGCCCAATAATATGCAGTTTGTTCCCCAACTCCATCAGCTGCTTTCAGGGGTTGTTTCCTGGGACTTGGGGTGTGTATATATCACATTGCTATTTGTTTCGGTTTTTTTTTACTAGATTTTCCAAGAGGTACATCAGTCTTTATTCTGAGAAATAGTGAGCCATGTCCTTTTCTACTCATAACCCTTGGACTTCCTTTTCCATAAACCCTGAATCTGGGTGTTGCAGTGACTCTGAGAGCAAAATCCACCGGTGACTTAACCTAAACCAGATAATACCCAAGTTCTGCCAACAGGGAAGGAAACGCACAGGACAGCAGAATTCACTGGATCAGGCTGCTTTGCCTTTCAGGTACCTCCACCTTCCAGATCTGAGCACAATAATCAGGCAGATTCTGGGATAGTACTGTGAAAGATGATTTTATTGTACAAGGAGTTTAATAAGCCTGTAAGTTAGAGACAGCTTCCTAAACACTGGGAAAAGTCGGGTACAATGTCTAAGTTACAAATTAATTATCCAAGATGTGTGAGAAAGGTAAAAGACCAGTTATACTCTTCAATACATGTATTTACTAGAAGCTATCCTGGTTATGAAGCTACATGTTGCAATAAGCCAAGCTACGTGATCATTTGCTAAAGTGATTCTGTCCTTGCAACAGAATGATGAAGAAATAGGGGCAATAAATGACACCATTGTTCCTTTTTCTATCTACAAATACTGATTTATTTTTATTGTTTTGAAATACAGTATTTTTATTGTATTGAAATACAATCTCCAGAGCAGGTCTCTGGAGATACTCAAGTGCTATTAAAGTGATAAGAGACCAAGTGATAAGTGATTAAAGTGATAAGAGACCAAGCTTGTAGTGCACCTACACCTACCACAACTGCTGCGTTGCTGAAAACCTTCGATTTATTACCGTGGCAGCAAAGAGTGAACCACTCCCCCTGCAGTGTGACAAGTAAACCACAAACCCACAGTCTGACCAAACACACAAAGAAAATTTTCCCATTTTAGGAGACTCAGCATTTTTATCAATTTTGAAGTTTGGTGACCACTACCCATCAAAACTATTACGCACAGCACACGTGTCTCAAATCAGGTGTACGGCAGGACTCAGTTCCTCAGTTACAGAAGCTCAGGTTGATCCATACAATAAGAAATGCAGGAACTGGGAAAGCACAGAGCAAATGTTGGCTTCTGCAGGAAAACATCTGGGTGCACTGGTGAACTCCACCTTGCAGCAGTGTGCCCTGGTCAGCAGGCCAAGAGAAAAGGCCAGTTCCACTCTCTGTTTGTGAAGCCCCTCGTGGAGCACTCTGTCTATCTTGGCTCTTCCAATACAAGACAGAAATTGGCAAGTCTCTTGTAGTGACTATAGGTGACAAAAAAAACCCCAGACTTCCAAAATGAAGCAAGTGTGCAGCTGAAGCTAAAGTAGGACACTTTCAGAAAACCTTCTCCTCATTTGTAAATTCACACCATCAGTTCAGTATCAGGAGGCTATTCTGGCACCATACATGATTCTATCTGAGAAAAGCATCCCACCAGTTTCTCCTGTGTTCACTAAGATGATCATCATTATATTTTAAGCAATTCCTTAGGCACTCAGGGCATCTTTAGTCATTTGGAACTGCAAGCAACTGCAAAAGCAGTAGCGCCTTAATTGCACTCACACTCCATATGGTTTAGCTTCAAAGGCACAGGAGCAGCCTGCCAGGGCTGACAGCTCATCCTGGCATTCAGCAGGGATGTGTGGGGTGCACGGGGCACATTCAGTGTGGCTCGCACTGGTGACACACTAACCAAAATCACCTGCTAAGCCATCAGCTTCAGACAGAGCCACTGTGCTGTCTCACAGCTTCTACACCTGTGACAGACCACAACACAACAAGGAGCACACTTCTGGGCACAGAGAGTCCCTTGTAGTACCTTTTGCAGCTGCTGAAGGTGTCTCATCCTGATGGAAAAGGATTTTCTTTCCTCAGTTCACTTTTTCATCCCAAGGTGCACTCACACAAACAGGGAGAAGTGGCATTACCAACAAATATGTAATTAAAGGGAGATCATTTCTCTGGCTAGACTGTAACTTTCATTTACCAGAAAAAAAAACATGGAAAATTTCAGAAAAAATCTCATTAATTATTAGGAAGTATTATAGCTGAATAATTTCTGAGAGACAGTTATTAAGGGCAAAGGCATGAGTGATGGAGGATACTGATGAAGAACACAAACTTGATACAGCACAGAAATAAACCTAAAACTTCCTTGTGTTGCAGGACATTTTTTCCCTTGTAATCTGATACTCAGAATTTGCAGAAGACTGCAGAATGCAATTAGGTTTCACTTCACAATAAAACCACGTATCTTCCGATTTCACAAAGGCTGAATGGAAGTGTAGGTTCTCTTGAAAAATTTCAGTATCAGCTCAAATTAGAACTTCACCTACGTTTTTTCCAAGGTGTGCAATTTGGGAAACAAAGAAGTGTTTCAGTTTCGACTAAGCAACGTCACTGTACATACAGTGCTCTCTCAAATAGGAAAAACCAGGAAAAATCTATGTTTCAAAAGAGAAAATTCACTGGAAGGGGCACAGCAGCATTGTATCATGAGGGTCACATCATTTTCTATTCCTCTGTACCTTCCAGCTGACTTCACAAATGTTAAGCTGCAGAATAATTACTCCAGGCAATCACAGACCTAATGAAGGCAGCAGCACTGACCACCTACCTGGCAGTAACCACCAGCTTTCTTTGGTAACCAACTGTACAGGCCTAAGGGGAAGCACAATCACTTTGTCCTGACATTTATTGTTTTAATTGAAGATACATAAAACCTATTACAGGCAGCCCCATGTGTTCACTGAACATATTTTTTGAACAAGAGGCATTTCAATAACAGCAGAGCAATTCATAGAGGGAAACATACAAAAAGGTACCTTTGATACTTTTTATCTAAGAAAAGACTTCAGCTTGGGCACTCGCCCAGGCCAGGGGAGATCCAAACAGCAGGACAAGCAGCTTACCTGTATTAATGCACCAACGGCTCAGAGGTAAATACATTTTACACCTAGGTTGAACTCCATCTTTATCCCTTCACCAGCTGACTTGAAATGGCAACTTTCTGGAAGTTCAGCCTTATGGAAGAGCTGTTGCTGCTAGCCTGAGTCTGTGTAAATATCCAAAATGCTTTAGTCTTCTGCATTTACAAAACCAGTGTATGCTTATCCTGGTATTAGAGCCAAAGATGCATTAAAAATATCGGAGACACAACATTATTCTTTTACTTTATTTATAGGAACATTCAGTTTTGGAGACAGTTATTTGACAGTTTTCAAAGTATTCAAGAACATTTCTAATGAAGAGAGCCTGATTATATTTTAATTATTTCCTGTTGCTAATCAGAGTGAGATACAAGCTCTTAATACAACGGAAGCTATCTTGAGATAGGGTGAGTGCTATCCAGATGCACAGTAGTCCTCAACAATCACTATTCCCTTCAGCCTTATTTGTTTAGTGCTCCAGTAAACAAGTGGGACTTCAGTGGCAGCCCTTAAAATGGTCTTTTGGCACTCGGGTGGTAGCATATACCACCATCCAGTTTGGTAATTTTTATCCAGTTTGGTAATTTTTTTTAATGTGGTTTTTTTCCCCCCTTCTTTTCAGTTTCATCTTCAAAAATGTCAGGTGTGTAAGTCTAAATTAACTGTAATTCAAAACAAATACATGTGCTAAATGCACAGACTTACAGAAAATACAAAGCTTAGTAAAAAGACTTCAGATTCCAAGTCATAAAGGGAAGGGGACAGGTTAATCAAAAGCCCCAAACAGAAGGGTCTCATTTAGAACTTGTTAGTTATGTCTGTCAAGCATGGGCAACAGTGACCTTATATTTCAAAATTAAATCTCCGTCTCCAAGTAAACAAAGCAATGCTTAGTTAAATGCAGAGGAGCAGCAAACCTATCTTTATAAGAGGGAGTAGTAAATAGGCTTCAGAAGAAATATGAAAAATACTTAGATTTCCTAGAGAATTCCAAAATCACAGTTATAAAAGCCAGTAAACATTTGCTGTTGGAGTGTGCTATTATTGAAACAATTAAACTTGTAAGAAATGCCAAGATGGAGTTCGTGACAGGGAACAGACGGTTTCCTGAACTGCATCAATCAACATGCACCTCATCATATACATATGTGTGTAGGAACCTTACAAGAATTTTCTTCTGCTTATTTCCCTGAATCTTTTTTTTAAATAAAAGTATTATTGCGTGACATCAATGAAATATTTTTATTTGCATAAGCAGCAACTTGGCCAGCTGGAGTTAGGGGAAATTCAATGTAATTTAAAAAACTTTCTTCCCAGTTTTATGCAAGGTTTGGCATCTCTATAGCTTGGCACATAATGGTAAGTGCCCAGCTTGTCCAACTTTTTTCTAAACTATCAGTGAACTCCCATAGAAACTGCTTAAGCATAGCCCTTAACGTGCTCATTTCAGATTCAAGTTTACTCGCACATCACCTCAGTGGGTTTTTTTCCTCTCTTTACCAAATGTCTACTCAGGAACTGGAAGACATGAATTGTACGTGATCAAATTAAGATGCCATCTGCCTAGGAACATTATGCTGTGAGCTGTAATCAAACATTAACAGTAGAAAAAAAGCACTACCACCTCTATGACTCTGTGGGATTTCCTAAGGAAGCTCTTCCGTTTAATGCATGTCAGCATTGTTTCAGATAGTACTTGTTAAATGGTGACGGAGTAGGTCCAAAGCAGCTCCAAACATTTCAGGGCATCCTTTAGCCTGCTACTACATAATCATACCATGGTCTACCATAGTTTGTCTAAGTCACCATCTCCGAAGCTCACAAACATCAGCTCTTTTAACTCCAGAACATCAGAAATTTAAAAAAAAAAAAATCCCAAAATATTGCTAGAAGTGTCAGCAGAGGAGACAGGACAAGGGGAGGCAGAAAGCAGTCCAGAGTTAAATCCAACTGCTGATGTCAAGAGAAGCTGAATTGCAGCAGAAGCCCTTCTGCCGAGGTTCCCAGGCAGCCTCACAGAGGGGGCAAGTGGGAGGAAAAGTCAAAGGCGCAGTGAGCACGTGCAGCATTCAGGCATCTCCATCGTGCATCCCCAGCTTTGTCTTCAGACACAAAAGGCTGATGGCTTTTCCAAGCAAAGGCTTGCAAAGCTCTGATTCGTCTTCTGTCTTCTGGTATTCTTGCAAGAGGAAGACTTATCTGAAAACTCCATTACAAGAGAAGCCAATGCCACTTCTTACTGTGGCTATTCTGTTGTAGTTGAAGTTGTTTTCTACTTTCTGATGAGACTTTGTATTCTGGGGTGTTGACAGCAGCTTCTTCCACCCCCCTCCCTCAGCATTCTTTAAAAGAATAGATTTTCTTAGCTAATTAGATTTTCTTCAGTTAAAAAGACTGAATTATTTCCCAATACAGTAACTCAAACTACTTACTGTATAATCAATGCTTTTAGATCCAAGTATCCACTGGGCATTTTATTTCACATGGATACACATGGGGTCAATTACACTTGCTGTGCAAATCACGGACTTGAGTATGATCAGTGACACTAGAAATCCAATTATCTTTGGCTTCCTAGATGAATCTTTGCACAGACTAGGGCACAGCTATGTGGCTAATTAATCTGTATACAGATCCCATGTTAAGCAGATGGTGAAACTTGGATGTGATTTCACAGTAACATATTTGAAAGTGACAATTCTAAATCTCTCACTTTGTCTCCAAACTGGCTTTGGGATAACTTACTATAACCTGCAACAATCAGCTAAGTAGCATCAACATCCAGATTAACCAGATTCTTCCTGCTATTAGGACACATCCAATACTGAGGAGCTTTCTAGACAGAGATTACCTTTGGTTCATTTCAATTGTTTCAGAAAACAGTCACTGGTTTGATAGAGAACAATATTTTTTCTGTTTGTTTGCTGATTCCTAGCCCTACTATTATGTTATCATTACACTATATTATGTTTTATTATCACCAGTTATCCTGTCTCAAGAAGGCAATAGGCAAGTAGTCTAAATGTCACCTTCCTGTATAAGCAGCAACTGTTTCCTCCAAGCTCCATTCCATGTTTGCCATTTTTCTTGCTTACTCTACATCACGTATCACCTGAAAGTCAGGTGATTCAACCATCTGCAATGCCACATCATCCTAATCTGTCCAGCTGTAACGAGAATACCTGATGTTAACAAGTTACCCATTTTCCACTTTGAAAATTTCTTGGAGTTAAACACAGACACACCATATCCCTCAAGCTGTTACAGAACACGAAAGAGGAGAAAAAGAATTCAGCAACACTGAACCTCAACCATTTCCATGTGGAGTTGAAAATTAACTAAGACTGTCCCAAGAAGTCAGAGCAGAAAGGTAAGAGACAAATATGGAACAAAATAGAACTTACCCCCCATCTTAGAATGGCATTAGATATTTTTTTGTTAATAAAGCCCTAACTAAGTGTATTAGTGAGAAATAACTTAGCCAAGAATATAAAAAGAATGGAAGAGGCTAGGGAAGAAACTGCTACTTCTCGCAGCTGGAAAAAAGAGAGATATGAAATGACTGAACAAGGAAAAACCCGAAGGACATAGAAGGAGCAAAGGTAGAGGGAAGGGATAGGAGACAGACAACCTACCCAATTAATAGAAACAAGCAGGCATTTGTAAGATGCTGGACAACATTTTAATGTGAAATACTTTCATTACTAATCCTCAATGGAACTGAATGAAACATATTGTGAAAGAACAGAGGCAAGAAGGAGAACTTGCAAGTTCTGGTTTATACCATTGAGTGTACAAACTCAGAGGACACCAGGGGCTTTGCTGGCTGATAAGTAACAACCCCACAGTGAGAAATTCTGGAAAACAGTATTTCTGTCCACAAAAACCTTGGTAATGGCCACACCAATTCTAGAAAATTAGAGACCAGTCAATTTTGTTTCATGCAGTAGATACATCTGTGCCATGTGACTTAAGGTGTGAAGTCCGCCAGGAAGAATTCAGGGTAGGGGGAAGTGTAAAGCAGATGGCTTGACTTTTTTGTTAAAGCTAGTGGGACTTTTAAGAACCAGTCTTCTAGTAGTCAGATTTAAAACTTCTTTAAAATACATCCAAACAGGTGAGACGTTTTGCCTTGCTCAGTATTTGGTTTTTTTGCCACTAATGTAGGGCCATTACCAGTATTTATGGCCACAGGAAATTGATCCAGATGAAAGTAAGCAACACACTGAGATGTCACAAGCATTACTAAAGCACTGCACTCTGAAAGTGTGTTCCTTCCTCTGGCCACCCCTTAAGCCTTTTATCCATTTGCTTAGCCTAGCTGGATAAATCAATCTACATTTGATGCTACCCATCAATCTGAATTTTAAAGCTAATACAAAGACATTTTATTTGCCCACAGCCATTTCTCTCTTACCTTTCAATTCATGTCAAAGAAGTAAAGAACTTTGTTAATTGTGGGATTAAAGTCAGGTTCCTTCAGTTTTTATGCTTAATAGGAGCAATCACGTCAGTGGCTGAAGTCTGGTCCTCAAAGAGCCAGGTTAGTCAAACATAAGACAGAAATCCAACTGCTCTACTTGACAATGAATTAAGCTTTTGCCACAAATAGCACCTGAAAGCAATTACTCCCAAATTATGACAGCAGTTCAGAAAAGTTATGTATGTCTCTGAATTTTTTTCTTGTGAGTACAAAACACTATGGTGACAGTGAAGACCCCACCTGGACAATTGTCTGCCTCTCTGCTGACCAGCCAGGAGGCAAATGGCAGGGCTGAAGCATCTTCTGTGGGTACACTGCTGCACTGCACACAACCTCCTACTGCACATAGCCACACATCAGCAGGGAAAGACCCATTTTCTGGAGTTTGTTATAACCTGAACAGGGTAAACAATCCTGGCCCAAAATATTTTGCTGTCAAGGAATGGAGCTGTTCGAGCACAGAATATCTGAAGTCATACAAAGGTCTTTAAGACTTCTTAATAGGACAGGCAAGATGAAGTGTCAGGGAAACTGAACCTGCAGGCACACCTTCCTAGGAACAGGATCTAATGTGGCAACACTATTAGAAGTAACAATTCAGAGATTCAAAACAAATAATAATAATAAATTGATAACAAATAATAATAAACAAATAAAATCTAACATTGGGAAAAGGACAAAAAAAAAAGAAAAAAAAAGACAGAGGAATTTTTTATAGCATATGTTAAACGTCTTCCTCTGACAATCAGTATTAGAGAAGTTATTTCCTGTAAATCTCTGTTAGATAACAAGTCTAATTCCACTTCAGATTGGAATATAATAAATCTGTGGCTAAACTCAGTCAAATTGAAATGATGTTTTAATATATTTAGCACAATCTATGCATTCTGTGTGTAGCCCTGTACAGATATGCAAATTTATCTCAGTTGATGAGGAAGCTGAAGTCTGCTTGATTTCCAACTTGGTCTCAAAATAAATTCCAATTTACAGTCTTGATTATTAGTCCCACAAAGTGGTAGGAGAGTCACAGTTTGACTTGTAGGCTTTTAAAAACAATTTATTTTCAGTGACAATTGAAGGATCTAGATTTAGATATAGCATAAAATCAAAACTAGGATCATAAAACAAGTATAGAAAAAATTTCACTGTGGGGTTGTCAGTGCAGATTAAAACGCCAAACATCGTACTTGGGCCTCTCACATTGTTTGAATAATTACTACTAAGATTCACAATGTACTTTTTGTGCATTTGCAATATAATTCAGCTAAAGGTATTAAGCTATTCACCAAGAACCATGTCATACCTTTTAATAAATGCAGAAATATCACATCTTTACCTTCTGTCAGAAAGTCAAACCCAGTCTCCCAGTACTCTGGGCATGTACCACCGGTGGACAAAAAACCCCAGGCCACCTCCCACAGGGCAGTCAAGCAGGAAACTACACAGACATTTTCCTTTTTCACCTGGAGCTTTACCTGTCCTCATCAGCCACCTCTGAAGTGGCCCAAGTTGTCAAAACAATTTCTCCTGCTCTGCAACTAATTGTTGGTACAGCACTCACTCAGCCTCCACACAACACAGTGGTTCAGATAGAGTGCTTTCAGGTCTGTGGCACTGAAAAGTTACTGTAATAAATTTTAATCACCTATATAACAACATAGCACCTGAACCTGTGTCCGTCAGAGGACAAAAGACCAGTAACATTGCCAGAAAGAAGGCAAAGTACACAAGTCAGAAGGTAGAAAGCCTCCCTTCGCTCTTCATGAACTATCACACATTTTTGTTGTGCCTTCCTTGAGCTCAACACACAATATATTAGATCATTTGTGACTGAACAGTGGGAGTCCTTTAATAATATTTTGTTAAGTGTTTCCTTACTTATAGCAGTACAATTTCTTAGTTTTCATTTGTATTGTATCCACAATCATTTTGAACATACTCCAAACATTAAACCTTATACTTTTTATAATTAGACTACCTTGTAGAATTTAGAGATACTTGGGCAGAGGACAATTTACATTTACCAATGCTAGAGGGGTGAATTACTCATCTTCCCCTCCTTCCCTACCTCCCTCACCAGTGATTCTGGGTGTTCAGTTCACCTCATTGCTGGATTTTCACACAGTACTATATGATTCCTGTTATGTCAGATGAAAGTTGAAAGGATTTCAGCACTCAACACCACAATATCCCAAAGTGGTAGTGTTAGGAAAAAAACCCATGTTCTGCATATACAACCACAGAAGAAACATAACACCAGAAAAGTGGATGCATTTTACCAGTCTTTGCATTTTAAGCAATCTTAAATCTAAACAACAGAAGAAAATTTTATATTTTGAATGTTTTTATTCCAATCAAATTACAAATACAAGCATTTGAAAATGTACAAAAATAAAAAAGGACATTTTCTACATATTAAAAAAGCAGATCAAACTTACACTTACTTCTATATATACAATCCTTTCAGTGAGAAAGCCTAATTAGCAGACATTTTTTCTGTTCTCTTCTGAGCATTCTATGCCAAATCCCTTCCCCCCAAATCCAGCCACACTTAAAACTAAAAGTAACATTTCAAAAACCTAATACACTAAATGTCCCTGAACAGATTACAAAGAAACCATTTCTCACAGGTAATAAACCTGCAAGTGATAATGTATTTCCCTAACGACTTCAGGGCAAACTACATCCTGATGGGTAGCTTGCAAATCAAGCTTTCTGTGGTTTGTTGATATGTAACTTGGACAACACAGTCGGATTACATTTTTATTTTTTAAGTTATTTTTACAAATTAAAAAAACAATTATAGCTTTGTTGATAGCATTCTTCCTTCTCCCAAAGTTTTAACTCTTCCAAAAAAAAAAAAAAAAGAAAAGGAAGTATCTGCAAATAATTATAAGAAGCAAAAGGGATTGAAATGATCACCTGCTCAATACCACATTGTACTAATGAATGCAGAGGAAACACTGCCACAGCAACAGTTGTGAACCATTCTATAAGGTCTATTCAAATATTTTTGGTATCAAGTTTTGCTCAGTAATATTGATCACATTATCTTAAGCAGTATAGCTCATCTCCATGTTCTGACATTCATTTGGCCATGACACTGTTTTCTTTCAACGTTCTGACAGCTGATGCTTTTTGGAGCTGCAGTAATGTAAGGACAGGTGAGGCAATGCTCATGTAAAGAGGTAGCTACTTAAACTAACATTATGGAAAAACAGTTTTGGGGGACACAAGCCCTTCTTTAGGTCTCAAATACAGCAGGAAACTTTAAAATTGAAAATGGTTGCTCAATTTACATGAATGTGCCCAGTTCCTAAGAGAAATACAAGGTGCCAATGCTTCAAAGATAGCTCCCAAGAAGCAGGTTCTGTCCAACCTTTCTTTTTGCCATTCCTTCAGCTGTCAACTTCAACCACATCATTTAACAGAAAGCTGCTTAGCAAGAGAACAGCTAATACCTACTTCTACAGGGTCCAGAATACAGGCACCCAAGCCATAATCTTCTAGCTGCTACCTGTAACAAACTAGAAGCACTTAATTTACCTGGCCCTACTGTGGACAGGGATCTCATTAACTTGTACTGTGAGGGAGACGAATGCAGGTTGCATACAAGTTTAACAATGGCCCCCTGCCTGCAGCACACTCACCTATGCTAACTTTCAATTCTGCCGCTTCTACAGCTTGACTCTTGCCTCTAAAAAAGTCCAAACATCTGCAGAGAAACACACTAATATCCCAGAAGTAATGTTCAGCTCTGTACAACAGGTAGTTCAGCATGACACAGGCATTCTTAATATTTTGTCCTTCATGTCATCTGACTGAAAATCATCATTCTGTACTTATGTGCATACATAGAGAATACTCAAGTCTGTTAAGTTTCTCTGGCAAATTTTAGACACAACCCATTTTTCTACTGTCTTAAAATATTTTAAGATTGTCCTATGAGCTCATTTCAGCACTAACACATTATATACATATTTTTTACTTGCTAAATATTTACTTTTTAGTTCACAGGAAAACTTAGTTTTCTAGAAAGATCCTGAGCACATTTTTTAAGCATTACCACAGACACAAAAGATTCATGTGGGATACTGTTGGCACTGGTAATGTCAGGACATTCTCCAGTTACTTCACACTACTGGTTAAGATTAAAGGACAGTGCTGACAAGCATTTGAAGTTGTCTGAAGCTTTTCTTTTCTTGCTAAGACATAAGAACACATCACAGGCAGTTTTGTTGGAAATTGAGAAAAAAAACAAGGAATGTATCTATTACCAAGGAAAATAGACTCTGCAGCATCTAAAATAGGAGTCATACTTGGGAAAACAGCTAAATAGCAGTTTAAGGGTAAGATGTAGCTTCACAAAAGACACTTACAGAAAGTTCTGTCTGCCTAGTATTCTACCTTCTTCAACTAAGTTTCATGTAGACCTAACTGTAAAACCAAAGGCGGCAACGGGCAGAATCAATAGACAAGAAAAAGCTTTTGATGTAAGGCAATTGCTTCACTTTTAACAAGGTGGGAAGACAAGCAGTGTAGTTTATGGACCAGCCAGTCAGTATTTGAGAGGTAGTCTAGTTGTTCATTTGACTGAGAGAGGTAGAGCTGGTTGAGAAATCAATAGCTAAAGCCAGTCAAAATCATCCCAAGTTTTCTAAAATGGCTCAGCCTGAGACTGCTAACGTCACAAGGGATTCAGTTGTCTTGCTCATATTTATTCACTTTTATATGGGTAAGGTTATTGTAAAATATCCAGAGAGAATGCTCCCAGAGATAGCCAGTAAAAAAGCTTAACTACATTTTGGCATGTGCCAACCAATTAATACAGGTTATACATATTATGACTGTGAAGGTTAACAAAGCTAAGTGGCTCTCCTCATTTGGCAGATCAATATTACTACAAAAACACAGACATACCAAGTACTAGAGGCAAGTTTTAAATACCATATGGTTTACCTATATAAAACTCTCCATACATTTTTTTCACACATTAAAAAAATCCCAATTATTCTAGAGATGCAAGCCAAAAAGACATGAGGGTCACAGAGTCAACAGGTAATAAAGCCCTTGTTAAAGACATCTGGGTACAGAATCATACATAATGCTCCCTTGGATTGATGTAGGCTCTTCCAGGTCCTGAGTTTTCTGGGTATCTGTTGCTCCAATTTTTGTAGTAAGTTTGCTGATAAACAGGATACATAGGCTGAAGACCCTCTTGTTCCTGTGGCTCTTCAGCCCCACAAGTAAGTTGCCTTCCATTCACAGCTTTCTAAACACACACAAGAAGTAATAAGTTTCACAGTTCATGTATAGAACCTGCAATTCCTATTCTTGGTAAAGCTTTAAGCAAAATCAAAGATACATATCTCCAAAACAACCCTATGAATAAAGAAACAGGAACTTAAAAATTCCACTAACAGACTAAGTTAACCTCAAATGTTTGTTTCAAATGAAGTTGGACTCTAAAGCTCAATAATCTGAAGAGCAAATCACCAACCACAAAAATGTCTGTCAGCACTCCTCTGCTTTATGTTACTCACCAAGAAATGAAAGCTGTTTAAGTATTAAATTAGTCATCAAACTACTATAGGATATTAAAACATTAAAAGTGGTACTGCCACTTTTCACTTAACTCACACAATCCAACAGTTATTGACCAGGATGGACAAATATTTTTTTGTTCACGAAAACCAACATTGTAAGTTTATTTTATGGAATAAGATGAAATCAAAGCTTCAATCAGGAATACAAGCCATCTTATTATTTACCATGTGCTGCAAGTTTCCAGCATCTCTCTCTCTGTACTGGCTCTGCAAAGCAAAATGTTCTTTCTGAAAGAAGAAAAGTTACAGGGGAAACAAGTCAAGATTCAAAACTGCAGAACAGTTTTGGTTAATACAAAAAACCACCAGTCATCCCAAAATACACTCTGCCTTAGGAAGTGTCTTAACTGGTTATCATTTAGAATCCTTCTTACAATCCAATGGCTGGTGGAAAAAAGACGAGGATCAGTCAGGGTCACGTGCCCCAGCTGTGTTCCCTCTCCTAATATCTTGTCTCCCTCCCAGTCTCCTGTGTACACCCCAAGTCCATCTGCTGGCAGGGCAGTACAAGAAGCAGGATAGGTCCCAATGCTGTCCAGCAATAAAAAACTTCCCTGAGTTATCAACACTATTTTCAGCTCAAATCCCAAACATGGTCCCATACCAGCCACTGCAAAGAAAATTAGCTCCACCCCAGCCAAACTGCCCACCGTAATAGATGAGGTTCAAGATCATCTAAGGAATCTGGAGGTCCTGATGAGATACATTTGCAAGTTCTGAAGACACTTCCACAGGAAGTGGCTAACCCACTATCCATCCTGTATTAGAAGTAGTGGTAGGACTGTGGTTCCCACTGGCTGGGAAAGGGGAAATAAGACCCCCACGTCTAAAAACAGAAGACGACCTGAGGAACTACACTTCAGTGCCCAGCAAGATGAAGGAGCAGAAACTATGCTAAGGCATATGGAAAATAAGGAGATGGTTGGTGACCATCATCATGGTTTCACTAAGGGCAAATTGAGCCTGACAAATTTAGTGGCTGTCTATGACAGGATCATAGTGTTGGTGGAAAAAGGAAGAGCAACCGATGTCATCTACCTGGACTTGTGCAAAGCATTTGCTGCTGTCTCACATGACATCCTTATCTCTAAACTGAGGAGACATGGATTTGATGGGTGGACCACTCAGTGGATAAAAAACTGACTGGATGGTTGCATTCAAAGAGATGGCGCATCAGTGGCTCAAAATCCAAGCAATGACCAGTGAGAAGTGTCATTCCTCAGAGGTCCATATGAGAACCAGCACTGTTTAACATCTTTCTGGCAACATGACAGTGGGATCAAGGTACCCTCAGCAAGTTTGTCAATGACACCAAGCTGTGTGGTGTGGTGACATGCTGGAGGCAAAGGGATGCCCTCCAGAAGGACCCTGACAGGCTTGAGAGGTAGCTCTGTGTGAGCCTTGTGAAGTTCAACGAGGCTGAGAGAAAAGTTCTGCACCTGGGTTAGGGCAATCATAAACACAAACACAGGCTGGGCAGAGAAGTAACTGAGAGCAGACCTGAGGAGAAGAACTTGAGAATGTTGGTGGATGAGAAGTTACTTCATGCAGAAGCATTGAAATCTCCCTTTTTTCAAATTTATTTTTTTCTTCACCATTATGATAGAAAAGCTTCATTTGTGGAATGGGCTGTTTCCAAACACGCAGTTAATCACTAACTGCCTGAGGTAACGGCCGATCTAAATCACACCAAGTAATGCCACCTAAGAATTATGATTCAGGGTACAGTTTGTACTGTGGTATCATCACTCCTCGTTAAGTTCTTCCTTTATGCCACACTTAGTATAGGACCACAATAGGCTAAAGAAATATCTTTGCACAATTGTATGTATTTTTTGTTTTGCAGTTCCTTCCTTTCCCAACAGTTTCACAGTATTGTTGAGCAACAACACAAAGTAGGCTAGGTTGCTCATCTTTGTGCAGAAGTCCCTCCACAACAAGTATTCATACAGGTAGGTAACATTTGCAGCAGTCATACATCCATATTCTTACCTTCAAGAATTATTTTGAAGAGAACCCAACCTCAGTAATATTTTGTTCTTACTTTCTCCTCCTTCCCCTTAACTTCTTACCTTTCCACACTTATTAGTTTAAGTTTTGAAGCAATTTTGAGTGACGCTTTAACACGACCCCCAAATGCATTGTAAAATTACTTTAAAAATAATCTAATATTTCCTAACCTTCTTCACTCCTCCAACAGTTATTTTTCACCATCTTCACAGGTCTATTTTTCCAACTTTAGTTTGTCAAACTTTTTGTCTTGTAATTCCATTTCAAAGAGTCCTCTCCTGCCCTTAAAGTCCCCATGCTTTTTCTTCTCAGGTCCTAAAATGCAGTCTGCATTTCTGAAAATATGTGATTTACCGCTTAGCAGGCAGCACTGCTCTTTCATACCTGAACTGAGAGCATGAGTTCACCATACAAGGAGGCAAAACACACATGGGGAACAAAAATAGTCCCATCTCCACCAAAAGCTAATGCTCTTTAGCAAAACAACAACAAAAAAATCTGCTTGCTTGAGAAATTCTACCAACAGTGGATGTGGACATGATTTAGAGACACTGGAAATCAGAACAGCAAGTTCCAGTTGGTTATTCAATTAAAACTGTAAGTCAAAGGAAATAATTTCATGTGGCATGAAAAGACAACACCTTTGCTAGATAGTGCAATTATACATTTTATAGTCACGGAGCAAGTGACAACCAAAATCACTGGATTTTGTCAAACAAAACTGGTGCTGAGCTACATAGTCTGTGTCTTCCTGCATAGAAACAATCTGGGGTCCTGTGCTTGGATTCCTAACAGAAGTTTGCACTGTCTTACCATTACATTTTGCAGAGTTTCATAAAACCTTGGCTTTACTCTAAGAATTCTCCTTCTCAAACAGTTCTTTAAAAGCCTAAAACCAACTATCTTACGAAAAACTTCATCTTACCTTTTCTGATCCTTTCCAATTTAGAAATTCTATTACAAAGGCATCCACTAAAAAAAAAAAGCTTGTGCCTCATTCTAACTCCGATCTGGTAATTTTTTTTTCCTACTGCAAGATTCTTTATCAATGCAGATGATTTCATTGATGCATATTTTGTGCTCCCTTCCATTCAATCTTGTTTGTCGAAACAGTTCTTTGGTTTAAGGCAAATGATAACAATACTGCTTCCTTTTTCATCAAGGAAGATCTATTCCCACCTGTATGAAAGGCATTAGGAAAAGAACTAGAAGAGTGCAAGAGAGCCATAATCTATAAATGAATCAGGATTATACTAGGTTCAAGAGTTCAGTGGCTGACGTTTTCAAATTTAATTCAGAAACATCATCATTTGATAAATGGTATTTGATGCTTTTAATGGTGCTAAGACAACTTCACCTTTTTCTTTCCTGTTTTGATCAGTAATACAAATACTACAGTTAAAGAACTTTGCTTGGCTAAATAGTGAGGCATTCTTCCAAGCTGCAGGTCTCAAGTCACTCTTCTCATGGCCAGACATACCTACGGGGCTGCATTTCCCTTATCCACTCTTACTCCTGTTGCTACAGAAGAGCCTTGTTAAATTCTGAATCCTTCAACAACTCTGAATGCTGCACTGCATTGTGCAAAACATGTTTTTTCTCTTTCCTTCAGAAGCACCTGTCAAGGTAATAATAACTTCAGTTCTTTCACATTGTCAAAGATTGCCCATCTCAAGCATGTTTAGAGGAAAGTAAAGAAATTTTTGCTTCTTAGTAATATATTGTTTGCAACAGTGAAGCCAACTCTAATGATTCCAAGGACTGCCAGAATTAGTGCACCTCTTACACTCCTTTTTAAAATATTATGCAATAGAAAAATTCCTCTTTAAGCCACTGGAATTCTTGCATTGCTCAACTTCTTCCTGATTCGCCTCAAAAACCGCATTGCCAAGCAGAGACTCCTCTCTCACCAAAGATGTAACCTTCAGGCTGCTCACCACTCTTTCACATTACATGGAATAGATAGTTCTGAGCAACAGAATAGCATTTCCATGGCCGTGATTATTAAAAGAACACCTGGACAAAAGTACCAGTGCTGTTGACAAAAGAGTTGACAAAGATGAACCTACAGTCTTCATAATAAATATAGCTATAATGTATTTTTTTTCCATAGTATTCCTATGTTTTGGACTTTTGCCTCACTCTTTTAGGGCCATTAGTGAGCCAGTTTTTCTCAGTTCTGAAGTGACTCACAAGAATATGTGAATTGGTATCTTCAAATACCAGTACAGAGAAATTATGAGTACTCAGTTACATAGTACTTGTACATACTGGTAGCTCATTATTAACACCAGCACGTAAATGAGAACGTATATTTAAAGCAAACTGAAAGTTTCCAAGTCTCAAGAAGTATCCATGAAAGACACTAGCTATCCAGTACTATCACAGGTCCAGATAATTTCCCTTCATTTTAATACCATCACCTACTGACTCAGATATGCATAAAATTAGTTAAATACTGATTGCTGGGATACAAAAAGGAGAATTTCAGCATAATCTGCTGAATCTTAAATACTTTACAAGATTGAAAAAAGTTACTGTCCATGATTTGAACAATAACAGCAGAGATGATTGAAAAACTTGCACATTTTTTATAACAACTTACCAGAATCAGCCTAAATTGAGTAAATCCACTTTCAAGACTAAGTTATTGTGAGTATGCAGAAGACACCATTTAAATTCACTCTTTACTTTGCACCTTTGTGCAGCCTATCATTTCCACTCAGGCTGAACTGATCATCTGCTGTGGTTGACAAAGCAGTGACACTTCCCCTACAGCTCTTTTCAGCAGATCCAGAAGTTTACATCTTAACTACCCAGTGAGAGGCTCACCTGGCATCTCATTCTGGGTAGGCAAGAGAGCAATTGGAACATCAGGTAGTACAGTGGTGAGTACAGACGTTGAGTCACACAGGATGAGACATCCTGACAGGCTGCTAACTTGTTTCTCTTGGCTCTCTACAGGTATCCAAATGTTGGCTTGGTACACCACAACAATACAACCAATCACTTCTTGCCTAAAGCCAGTATTTTGACATTTATTTCTGTTAGATAAAATGAAGCTCTTGCCCCAAGCATAACAGAGTACATACTGATTAGAGGCAGCATCAGCTAGGAAGACAGCCTCCAGCTCCAGGCTTTTTCAGTTCTGGAGTTCCAGAGAGAGAAAAAGACAGGTACACTAACAGTGTTGTGCCAACATCCATTTCTTAAATAAAGTCTAGTTAACACCTAACCTGAAGGGCAATCTTTCTCCTCCCAAAACAATTTAAAACTCTGTTTATCCAACCAGAGGAAAACAAATATTCAATTCAGTCTCTTTACGATTTTTTCTCTCTTTACAAAATACATTTTCATAAAACATTTAATTGAACATCCCAAGACTACAGCCAGCTTCAGCCTCAGTTCTTTAATACCCATTAACAGAAGCCACAGTAAGCACAACCTAGACAAAATTCAAAGACAGCAAAGTTCTGAAGAGGAAAGGAATAAGGTACACATTCTCTTATGTCTACCTCCTTTATAAGTTGCTCCATAAAGGACAAATAATTGCATTTCCTAGTGTTGTCGTTTTGCCATCTAGCAGCACTACAGATGCACAAATACCGCATTAAACCATATCTTTTGATTCTATAAGCAAGAGAATATTTTTCAAATACTTTAGGCAGAAATATTAGCAGAAGAATGATTCATCAAAAATTGTAATTGTTGAGTACTGTAGTAACAGAAGAAATAGCTATGATGCCCATCCTAAGCAGAAAAGCACTGGTTCTTTTGCGTCATCTTTGGTACTATACCACCTCTAAGGTAAGAAGATGAAAACCTATTATTCTTTATGCCAACAAAATGTTTTCTACCTTCACAATGTTATAATTATCAGGCTGCTACTACTAGATCCACTACTACTGCAGCAATGGATCTCAGAACAGTTTCCTGCTTCACTCAGCAACAATATACACAAGTGTTACCCATTGTAACATTTATGACATAAGGAAAGCTTTTATCAGCAACTGATATTTGGTGAGCTTTAGTAACCATCAATCACAAAGAAAATCTACAAGAATATTTTCAATGTTATTAAGAACTCCATCAAAATCCTTCTTAAAGGTAGGTGAAGATTTTTTTTTCCCCTCTATGAGAAAGGACTTTTACAGGTCCTTAAAGCGGCAAAGATATACCATAGTATTGGAAAAATAATATTTCTTATAAACAAATGAGTGTTTTAATTAGCTCAGTGTTATGATGCAGCACATCAGTGGTTAGAATCACATTATTTATGGTATGTACTGAGGATGGAACAAAAATTTTATTGAAAACAATTACAATCTAATTCTTACAAATACTGATAGGTGATGGACGTTTTCTTCAATGTAAGCAGAAATCTAAAAAATCTGACTGATTAATTTAATATAAACACACACACACAAGACACTTTAGGGTCCACAGCCAGGATCTATAACTGACTGGTTTATGATATGAAGTGTAATAATCAGTGATATTACCTTAAGTTGCCTCTCAAGGTCTCCTCTATAATGCCTAGTGCAAGAGAAGCCTGAATTCACCTGGAGTTTCCCAAGCACTCCAATCCACCTCAAAACCATGCTGTAAGGAAGAATGTAGCCCTACCCTTCCTTGCTGCCCACTTACTAACACTGTTTCATTTGCTAGAATCAGCTTTCCAGGGTGACTTCTACAAATTGGTTTGATCAGACTACACCCACACAAACACTGAATGTTGGTAATGAAGTTTTTTGCCTATTGCTGTCTTGCTTGGACAGCATTACTTTAGATGACAAGAAGCTACCCCAGAAAGCACACTAAAAATTCAACTGTTTGTCATGAAATTGGTATGGGTCTTTTGCTGCTGGTAAATGCAAGCAGAAAAGATAAAATTAGAAGTTACATATTTTCAAATATTTAAAAGTGATTTAGTGATCTTCAATGAGAATCAAACTCATACTTTGGTAGATTAGCCATGTCAAAGCCCAAATTCCAATCTATTCCCACCCCACAACCATTAATAACTCAAAAGAACGGCAGTTGTTACTGGCAAGGCAGCTTTTGATAAGGTCACTTTTTAAGTTTACCAAGTATAATTTTTCCCTCTTACGAAGACTGCTTTATAAAGCTATGTATATTCTCTTACCACAGAATTTCAACTATAGGTTTTTCTAATTCAAAAGGAGCTGTGTCTGTCAAAGGCTGTTAGAAATACAAGATGATCTGTCTCCAAGTTTCCTGACCTCTAAGGATGACTTTAACATTACAGATAAGAGATTCGGATATCATATACGTAGGGAAACAGCTTGGTTGTGAAACCAATGAAAGGCTCCATATATTACTAGGAAAGCAAAATCAGACCAAGTTAACTTAATAAAGCAAAGTTAACATTTTCCTTAAGTCAATTTAAGGTGAATATAAACACTTACTCACCTGAAGCATAGCTTCTTTCTGTGGTACTGACAATGTTCTCTCCTCAAATGCGGCTGGTTTGTGAGTGGGCGGAAGATCAATCCTGTAGTGAAGAGGGAATGAAATATGACACATCATGTTTGTGAAATCCAATTGAATGGTCAGATATTAACTGCCAAATCACCCAACACTCAGTACTCAGGGACAAACACCTTTCAGTCAGCAATGACTCAGATGTGATATATTGTAATGGAATATGTCTACCACCAGCTATTATTCAGGCACATGCTTTTTGTAGAAAAGCACTACCCAGAATCTGTTATTTATTGCATCCTGTGTTAAGCAGACTGAACTTCCCCGCCATACACTCCAACTAAGGAGGATTAGACACTACTGGTATCTAACATAGTTTCTAAGTTATGAGATACAGCTTGAACAACTTTTTAAATTACAGCCTTCCCTTAAAAAGCCTTTGAGAAAGCCTTACTAGCAATTCTTACATGCAAGACTTTTTCTATTTCAACTTTCTCAGTGAAAGCAAGTGGTTATAAAAGAATTTAAATGCTTAAGATCATTCATACAAATAAGCTTCAGATACAGAATTTAAGAGAAACAAACATGAAACAGCATTTCTAACCATGTTAAAAGTTGCTCAAAGGAAGACTCTTGACTCATCTTGCTAGCTCAATGCAAATGAGGAAACTTATTTTATGCTAAAGGCTCTTAGTTATTTTATTTTAGTTCTCTTTAACTACATGAGCAACATTTCTGATTAAGTTTTAGAGTTAACCATATGGGATGTAAGAAACTGTATATGGGATATAAGAAGACCCATATCTACAAATATTCTAAGCCTCTGTCACTTTTTTATGCATGTTCCAAACATCATCCACTTTAACTGACAAAATCTTTTTAGATGTTTTTTTTTCCTTCTTTTTTGTTTGATCACATTGAATAAAGTAAACTGCATGTCTGTGCCAAAGATGTGAAGAAACAATCAACATTCCAGAAAGCACAACAAGTCAGTAATTTCTAAGCATGTATCTGAGGGAGCTTGCTTAATTTTACAAACATTTCAGGATTAATTTTAGGGGGCCTTCACATTTGCAAAGCACAGCCAATTTACTTGCAAGTTAGACCTGCAGTTACAACAAAGTAGCAGTCACTGGCATGAGTCAAGAGGGAACCCTTTTTTTTGCCCTCCAGTTAAATCCATGAGTAGTTGTCTTCCAAAAAACCCTAACTTCTCAGGAGATAAAATGTTATATTACTTCCAAAGTAATTCTTACCTTCTTCATTTCTTTTTCAGAAATGTGTGATTTCACATTTGTGTACTCTGAAAACAGAGCCCTGAAATTACAAAAGCTGAATAGCTGCTAAATTAAGTCAGATACTTAAACTACTGTACAGAACAAACACTTTCTGCATATTGCTTTCAACTGAATTAAAAAAAAGTCCAACACATACTCACACTTTGTCAAGATAGGCTGGCCTTTTCTTCCTTGGGGTCAGCAGCACTGTCACAAAGATGGTAATGATAAAAAGAGCAAGGACTGCTCCAATCACAGCCCCTGCTACAGCAACAGAAGATGTCTGCTTAAAGGGCACATCTGCAATGTGATAGCACAGATTATAACTTTAAGAAGTTCTTATACTTTCAATACTCAGATAAGCTACTTCAGTGTTGTTCTGAGAAATGCTTCTTCCTTCCACTGCCAAACAGAAAGCCTTGCCCTGCACTAGCACTTTTGCAGTATTGCTTCAACTTGCTCAACCAAAAAACTGGGGGAATTAATAGAGTTCATGAAATCAAATTTTTTGATTTCAAAAATTTTATGGACTACTTTTATTAAGTACTAGCAGCATGCTTTCATTCTCAATTTCAAGGTCAGATGACATTACAAAACATGATTTGCACTTAAGCTAACAAGGTGTTAATGCAAAAACCTGGGCAACTGGTTTATTGACAATCTTTCTTTAAAGACACAATTGTTTGCAGAAGGCAAAAAAGAAAAACTTAAAATCAGGGTAAAAAACCTCCATATACTAACTACTAGGAGCAATGAATACACAAACACTAAATACTTGGTTTACACTTATCAAAGCAAACCTTAAGACCATCTATCATCTTTAGGACTTCACACTTCAAGCTACAAGAAAGTAATTCTCATAAATAAATTTTAATAAGGGGAGAGAAAAAGCTGTGTTTTTTTCCTTTTACAGCATTTTTCTTTTGACCTTACATTACCAAATCCAATGCTGAACAACTCTCATACTGAATTAACATACTTGTCAGTCTTTAAAGGCCACTCCTTTCGCTATCCTTAGAAATCAATTTTTAAGTCTCAAAACTGAAAAAGCTGCTAACATACTTTAACTTAAAATCATCAGTGCTTTAAACTTGTGCCAACAGGCTCAACAAAAAGTTTTGCAATTGGAATAGTTCATGTCAGCTGCACTAAACACTTACCTACAAAATTTCAGCAGCATACATTAAATAATGCTCCCATTTACATTGAGCACTGAATCAGAAATTTTAGCAGTGAAGAAATTGAAAATTAACACAGTTCTATATCTTCAATGTATTTCTAAAGCAGTCCACTTTATTATTATTCAAATGCAACACAACCATTCTCTATTTAATCTCTTACTGAAGGAAATTTTGAGAACCTCTTCAAAACCTGTATGTTCTATTCACAGATAAAAACCCTGAAACTATGCAATATGATTTATCAATTCCTCAGATTTCTAATGTTGTTAAGCCTGTATGCTGGAAAGCTGAGCAAAACCCCTCAATTAAAAAAAAACACCCCAAAACTTGACTTGCACTCTAATAAAGCAATTCCTGTCCCCTCACTGCTTATCAAAGATCTGACATGAATATTCCCCTGGGATTGCACTCGCAAAGTATATTTAAGTAACTTGAAAAAAACTGAAATAAGGTTTTTTTTTTTGTGACTTCCTTAATGTTAAGGAATACAGTCCTAGAGTAACAAGTTGCAGAAGTTACTTCACGCCTCAAAGATGAATGCAATGTAGCACCGATGGTTTATATAACGGCTTTCCTGCCATAAGCTCCATGTGTCCATCAGATACCAGCCTGGACACTATAAACTGTCCTGGCTTTGGCTGGGATAGAGTTAACTTCTTCTCAGGAGCTTGTACAGTGGTTTGGATTCAGCATGAAAATAGTGCTGATAACCCACCCATGTTTTGGTTTTTGCTAAGTCGTGTTTATCCTAAGTCAAGGACTTTTATTTTGTGCGTGTAACTCTCACACTCTGCCAGTGAGGAGCTGCACAAAGAAAACTGGGAGGGAGCATAGTTGGGACAGATCACCTGAAGTGGCCAAGGGGACATTTCCACACCACAGAACACCATGCCAAGTATATAAACTGGGGAAATTACCCAGAAAGAAGCGCATCACTTGTTTGTTTCCCCCCCTTTCATTATCCAGTGCTACTATTATTATATTTTACTTTGTTTTCAATTATTAAACTGTTCCTATCTCAACCTACAGGTTTTACTTTTGATTCTTCTCCCCATTCCATGAGGGTGGGAGGAGATGGGGGTGGGGATAGCAAGCAGCTGTGTGGTGCCTAGCCGCAAGTTGGGCTTAAACTATGACACAAGCATAATTCATAATTTTTCCTGAAGAATGGGCACATGAATCAGTGGAAGGGTCACCTAACCAATGCATTTTAACTGGCTTAAATTTAATTTACACTGGGTGCCCTCTTCTTGAAGTGAGAAAGTCTCAACTAACTAATATACATTCTTAGGTCCAGAATTCTTGAAGATGCTTTCATCTTGTGATTACATCAGAAGAGTTCCTTGACTGCCTCATCCTAACTTCATGGTGCCTTTTCTTCTAGTAAATTCTGCTATAATGTTAAGACATCAGAACGTATTATACTTTCAATCAAAGTCTACCCATTGAATCTGATTTTGGGTGAGATGACAAACACCCATTTGCTTCTGAACGCCAGGAAATATAGTAATATCCCAGCACAGTGACACACAGGAACTTAAATGCAATTACCACAGGGCACACTTCATTTGGTTTTTTGAATTGCTTTGGCAAAACATCAGTCTAACCAGCAGAATGATCATAAACCCAGACCACCATGCCAAGCTGAACAAGCCAGAGAGCACCTCACATGTCTGGTGCCACCTACAAAGCATTTTAACCATCAGATGGTCAGAAACAGACGGGAATTGATTAACTCCAAGAAATATGGTTAAAGCAAACAAAGATAACAGAACAAAAAAACAAGACTATTTTGAAGTACGCAATTCCTAGTTAGTTTATCAGCTATGCTTGAAAAGAAATGTTTTGGACAGCAAACACCTCCATTTATCATTCTCTTAATCTTCTTAAAAGAGTTTCTGAAGACACTTGTTTTATAAGCTTATGCTCTCTTAGGGGAATACTAAACAGCCCATCTCAAACAGCTTAAACACTTTAGTTCATTCTATCCAGCCTCTGGATTTATTGTGCTTTTCCATCTCCAATTTTTAAGAACATACCTGTGAAACATTTTTGAACATTACCTCTGTTCCAGAATGTAAGAAAAAGTTTATTCACACAACAGCCATTTGTACGTACAATCAATTCTTTTTACAGTAGACATAATGTACAAAACATTGCAACACACGTAAGCCCTATCCCTATTAATAACTTCAACTCCAGAACATTTCAACTTCTCAACCCATAGGAATTAAATATCTATATTTTTTAAAAATCAAAGCAAAAAATCCACAGAGACAAAAGCAAGATATCCCATGTGGAAAACTGGTTTATGGTTATGTTTATTTCCAAGTAAAACCATCTTTTAAAGATGATATATCAAGTTTTTATTTGAAGAGAGGTATAATCTCTTTATTCCAGAGATAATTTGGATCAGAACCCTCTGCTAGAAATTTCACTCCTTTTCTTGTGTTTGCACTCAAACTACAGATAACCACAATATCACTTGCTATTGTTTTTGAGGCTTTGGTCAATCATTTATCAGTACTCCATTAATCCAAACCCAAACTTAAGTTGTTTAGGGATGTTTTTCCATTTGAATTTCAAATAAAGCAGTTGTCTTAATCTTTTTTAAAGACATGCAGTCATATGCAATCACAGTGTATTGTCTACAACACTCAATATAACTATTTTTGGGGAGCTCTAAATGCTGTAAGCTACCAAACACCATGAGGATAGAAAAGAACTTCCAGCGTCAATGCTCATGGAACAGCTGTAATTATCAGCCTATTTCACATCAATGGTAGCAGGCTTCTCCCTTTCCAGGTTTCAAATACTAATAGCCTTATCAGCTTCAATTTTCTCAAGCTAAACACTTAAAAATGGCACTTCAAAAGATTTAGTATTCTACTTATGAATTTATCGTTGTTCTGCAATTCATCTAAAGTTGTTTCATTCCCCCTCACATAATCGGCAGATTTAGTTTGGTGAATCTGCTCAAGATAAAGTAGAACTATTCCACATGTCAGACAAGATTTCCTACGTATAATGGATACAATGTCATTTTAAAGAACATGTAAAACCAGTATGGACTATTTGCAGGGAAAACAAATCCACTGCGGCACAGAGACTGCACAGATCATCTGAATTCCTGTTTCATAGACTCTTTAGCTGCACCACTGAAGAGTGCGTTTTCAATACCTGAAGTAGCAGTGCAAATGTCCACTTCCCTACTAATCTGAAACTCTGGTTACCCTCTTCAAAGCAGGTATTGTAACTTAGTTGGAAGCAGCGTAAAACCGCTGTTTTAACTTCTGGTCATAGAAACTCTAATGCTTTTTGGCACCTGGGAAAATAAGCACATTCACATTAGCCTCCAGCTTCGGAATCTATATGGATGTTTTCTCCTTAGATGTGTCCAATTAACCAGCTTTTAAATTCAATGGTAAGATTCCCACAAAGCCTCCATAACAGGTCTCAAAAATTGCACCCTGTGAACTTGCAAAGAGCATCTTAAATGCATTAATGAGTTTTGACATCCTGCCAATTACAGGCCTAACAAAACACCTCACTGTATGTATATATACAGACACTAGAGTAAGCTTTAGAAATCAATGACTATAAAAAAATAACTTTTCATCTTATTCAAATACAAGCCTTTGACCTGTTTACAGTTACTCCTCAAAACGTTGTTCATAAATTAGTATCAGTGCAATGACTTAACTTTTAAGTATATAGTTACAAGAAGGCTCATTAAAATGCTAAGAGGTATTCATTTTTATGCAGAAAAACCCTAGAAAATAAAGCTTTAATTCTGCTGTAACTTATTTTAATTGGCAAAGTATTTGCTATATAGAAGCATTAAGTTTACTGTGGATGGTACCTAGATTGGAATAATTCAAAGTCCCCAAAGATTATATTTGATCATTGCCTTGGGTAAACTTATTTTTAAATCAGAGAGCCAAGACAGCCACTTTTTATTCTTAAACAATATTGAATGGCAACTTTAATTTAGCCTTTTTTTTTTTTTTTTAACTCTGACATAGACCAATATAAGCACTCTGCGTTAAAACTCAAATCTTAAACAGTAGTACAGCATTGGGAAAAAAAAGCAGCTCAAATACATTTTCCCCAGATTCACAATTTCCATTGTGTCAAGTCACAATATAAAAACCTTCAAAAAAAAGTTTCAAAAAGTTTATTCCTCCTCTTGTGTAAGTATAAACAATCTGAAAGTGACCAGCCAATGAAGCAAACTGCAGGTACACGTTTAGTTTTCAGTGGTTACTACACATACCACTCCCTCCTAGATATTACCGCACCATCTAAGTGAGAAACAAAGTCATCATCCTCATAAAATTCACCATGCATAAAACCCATTCCAAATGTTCCACCTTCATGGTAATCCATTGGTCTTTCATAACGGTCCTGGTACCTGTTAGTATTGTCTACATTGTTCAACTCAGGTTTTCCAGGGTCTTCTAAATAATCTTTTGATATTAAGTTCATTGGGTGCTTTGTTTCTTTTTTTATACTGCCAGGGTAAGAACCCATATCATCTGACTGAAGAACATCTATTTGGGACTCTTTTTGCATATCTGATGGTGGAATGTAGCTCTTAGCAAAGTAGTCACCGCGGAAAGTCTTTCTTCTCTTATAGTAGACAGCTCCGACCAGAGTACCAAGAAGTAACAGCAAAAGAACCCCACCCACCACACAACCGACGACGATACCCCAAGTGTCGTCCTGCTTTGTTGGCAAGGTTGATGTTGGGAAATTTATTATTTTAGGTTCTGTTGCTAAACCTGTGGTGCCATCAGTCGAAGGATGCCAGGGAACCGTGGGCAGTCGAGTGGTAGTAGTAGGAGGATCTAATGGAAAGAGCAAAGAAGTAGACAAGACACAGAAAAGGCACAGAATGTCAATGCGAGCTAAATCAGTTAAGGGTTTATAAGAAAGCAAAGTTGATGGGTATGTTCTACAAGAATAGTTTTTCATTCTCAAGTTCATGGCACTATAGAAGTCTTAAATTACTCAAGCTTTGAACTAGCTTCCTTACACATGGTTTTGAGTTAAGCTGCAGCAGGACAGAAAGTATGAGGAGCGAACAAAATAAAAATAACCTTCAGGTACACAATTTGCCCTCCTCAAAGTAAGGAGATGGAGTTTTTCCACTCAGATGTTGACTGTTCATCATTATTTATCTCTTCCAAGAAGGAAAAACTCAAGCAGTCCTCTAACTTTCCATCCAGCCATAGTGAATTCTGGATCAAATTAATTCATTATGTCACAGAGTCAATTATACCACATTAAATTCCCCCTTCAGAAATAAATCAGGGCACTGAATATAAGAATGAAAAACTATGAGTTGTGTGCTCAGTCACGTGAACTACTGATTTTTAAGCTATTCTCTCCAAAAACATTTGTTTCATTAATAAAACTTACTCAGCCTCACCTTGGGATTAGTGAAAGAAGCATAGTTAAAAATGGCATGTATTAATCTCAAAGTAACATTTATGTTGAGCAAGGAGCCTTCGGGTTTTTAAAACAATAAAAAATTGATACATTTGAACCAAAAATGATATCTATGCATTCCTTCTACAAGCCATTTGATCCTTCATGCACAAAGAAATTTCCATATTCATTCCTCAATATAAAATAAAAACTGATTTCATGTCAGGTTATGCATGTAAACAAGAGACTGCCAGATACCAAGCTTCTCCAGCATGCAGCTTTTTCCTTTGCTCTTTAGGTCTACTGGAGATGTATGCATCTGTATTGCAGGCAAGGTTCCAAGTGATGGGCTGATGACACTGAGATTATATCAATCATTCACAATATTATAGACAACTCCACTTCTTATTTCTATGCCATGCTGAAAAGAAGTTACTTTTTGCCTTGCCCATTGCAAGCTAACTATTTTAAAATCAAAAAAGCAATTCCAATAACATGTTATTATAGCTTGAAACTTTCAGAGAGAATATTGCATGGACAGCCAAGTAGCTCATTATATCATGTTATTTAGTTAAATGCCCATAAGCAAGATCCATGAAAGCAGTACTACCACCACATGAGAAGCACCCTAAATTTACCACCACAAAGAGTGAACCAGATGGAACTAAATCTCTGTCAAGCTTTCAGTTATTTGAGAAATCACAATTAAATAGCCATAAATATGATTTTTAATCTCACTACTCAGAGACAGACATACAATTTTCTCATACTAGAATTTTCACATTTGTCATGATTACTACACACCTTGCTGTTGAATGCAACATTTTAAGCATGACATAAGTAAAGTTTTACACACATTTTCAAAGGGCATAATTATATTCCTTAACTATGTAAAAAGCGATGGTTCGTTAGGGAACTATGCATAAATGGAATTAATTTGACAGAAGACAGGAAACTGAACAAGAAAGATGCACTACCAAAATGAATAAGAGGAATTCAGATTATGATTTTAGTAAAAATTGACTTAAAGTGAGTTTGGTAATTTAACAAAGAAGTAGAGATTAAAGAATCCAAGTTTACCAGGGTTCTATGTCCCACACATCCCTAGGTCATGAAGTTCAAATCCTTCTTCCTTGAAAAGGTATTTGCTTAAGACACAAGATTTACGACCTTAAAACACAATTTCAAACAGTACCAGCAAAATCCTTCCAGGCTATATATACTTGCTTGGCTTTAATTATTTGGCTTTGTAATTGATTTGCCTCTGACACTGAGGTCTTAAGTCCTATCCTCTCCACATCCAAAAGGATGTAGTATTTGCATCCTGGCAGATTTTACCATTGCATATGTGAAATAAGCACAGTGGCAATTACAATCTTATTAATATATTAGAAATTCAGTGTTTTACAAAGAGTTTTTCCTTCAAAACTTCCCATTTTTCCACCAGTTGTCAGGCTGTCCAGCTGCATTACCAACAAGCACTAATTAACATATTAAATCAATTGCAAATACAGGATCAATTAAACATTTGTTTATACATATTCCTGCAATACATAACCATGATAGCTCTAAGATTTATTTATTTTGGTACCTTTTATTGCTGAAGAATGACAAAATTAAAACTCTCCGTTCTTGTTTATAAGGCCAATTACAACTAAAAATATGTGAGTTCACCTCTGATGTCACCCAGAGCTTTCTAAACATAAAACTAATTTTTTTTTACTTGTTGTACCAAGCAAGTTTCCCAAATAGAGAACAAGTTTAAGATGAGGAATGCCAAAGTTTTATGTTTACCTCATAACATTTTGCTTGCAAATCACATCTCAAATGCCAACTCCAAATCAAGAAAATGCCACTCTTATCTGTGGCTATAAAGGACAATATTATTTCATTTCAGCAAGTTCTTAAACTATAATATTTCACATAATCACTGATACATGTCTGAGTTCTTAATGCTTTCCACAAAACATTAAGGGCATCATTTAAATTTTGCTTCATATAGCACTTTATTCAAAAGCAACAATTTCCTACTGATGACTTCCTTTAACATTTTACTTTGGACCCAATGTTTAACAGCTCTTGTCTCTTTCACTGAGATAGGCTTCTGTCGTTGCACAAAACATACTAAAATATCCATGCGGGTCAGGGACCTGAAAGTAGCAGAAATTCTGGAAAATACTTGGGTTTAGTTTAAATACATCTTGATGTCAGTTTTTGTCTCTTACTATGTTCTGGAGCCTGTTCAAATCCTTATTACATGTACCTTGTAATAATGATGAGGACAAGGAAAGACCCCAACAAAATTTCTTCTACTCTTACATAGCTACCACCCCCATTAAAATAAGAAACATAATTGAAAAAAGCGAAACCCTATTTTCTGGTGTGAATACAGCAAGTAAATTGGCTCCTTCCATACACAAATAAGCCAAGTTTTCCTAGCTGGCTTCAAAGTCTTTGACACATTTTTCTGCCAATAAAAGGAATTCTTGCTCATGACGTCAAATGAAGCTCTGATACCACCTCAAATTAAAGGACCATGGCTCCCATGCCCTGCTCAGTTTTCACACTCTTAATTGTTTTCCAGATGTTTCCCATCAAAATCAGTACCAACTTTCAACAGTGTCAACCTGGTATTTTTATTTTTCCCTTAAATGACTATTCTTGATACAGTTTTCTCAGCTCTTACAATACCAACAACCTATCTTGGGCAGGGGAGTTTCTACCATTAAGCTTAGTGCAGGCATCCAACTAACAACATATTTTGCGTTTCAAACACTACATCTCCCTGCTTCAATCCTCCTGCAGTACCACATCTTCAAATGTCTGGGACTGACCTCTGCTTCTGGTGTCAATTCAAAGCCAACAATAAGCCAAGTGTCAGAGAGATGAAAGTAGAAAGAGATGGATGAATCATCCCTGAAAACCAGACCACTATCTTCAAAGTCTTAGGTTTAAATCCTGTCTTGGTATTATCAGCTTATCATTGTAAAAAAATTGACAAGAGAACACAACACTCTTAATAAACCATTTTGGATTTAGCCCACTATGAAGTATTTGAGAGGTAAAGTGACCAGCTCTACAACAGGTAAGATAATTCAATACTGCCACAATTTACTTGGATTAAAATTTGTCATTTAAGCATTACAGAAACAAAGCTTTAGAGGGAAAGGTTCTTGGAGAGTTGTTGTCTGTTAACATAGACAGTCAAAGTCTGTCTGGCCCCAAAAGCCATAAGAGAGTGGCCAAAAATAGTTCTCTCTATTTGCAAAAAAACAATCCCACACTATTCAAGATGCAGATGTCCCCTTTTTTGCCTCCTACAAGACAAGGACCTGCTATCAATTACTTCTAATCCAAAAGTGAGTTGGCTTTGAACAAATTACAAGATCTCTCTTTGCACATGCCATTTTATTGAGTGGCAAGTATCTGCCTGTGTATGTACTACTCGTATGTTTGCACAGATACATACATCTACTATGTCTTGACTTGCTGTTCTTGCTAAATTATCCTTAGAAATTGAATAATAATTCTGTGCAGCTAGGCCTTAAAAATTAGCTCTTTCTTTCAACTGCTGAAAAGCTTATATAGCAACTCCTTTATGACAGCAGGGAAAGTCAGCTTTCCATGGAAGAAGACTCAATATCAGAGTAAATGATTTGGAAATTTATCATTCTTTCTTTCTTTCTACAACCACTGCTACTCTAATGTCAAGTAATCAGTGAGGACACTGCATAACACTCTCCCCACAGTGTCTTGCCTACAAAGGCTCCACACTGGAGCTAAACATTTTCCCTAGGATTATTTTCACTGTGTGTTCCCCAGCCTCTATTTTGGCAGCATAATACTAATATTGGTACCAACAGTTTCTCTCATCAATCATCCACTTTCAAAGTTCAGTGTGCTTTTGTGGTTTCTAGCTGGGATTTTCATGAACCAAATAAAAGATTTTGGTATTTTTTTGGGACACAAGAGAAACATATTATTAACGTAACCTCTGGCATGGAAGAACATTCAAGAAGACCACTGAAAATTCAAAGCTTGCTAAACCAGCGACCTTTGCTAAAGAGCAGTTTGTCAACATCCCTTCCAATATGTAATTTAGAAAATAAAAGAGTGCCTGTATTCACAAGGCACTCTCAGAACAGAGGTTTATATATGAAGCAGCAAAATCTGAAACCAATGATCAGTCTCTGCTATGTTAATCCTCATAATGTCCACTTTACAAGAAGGTGACCCCTGTGCTTACAAAAAACACCTTTCTAGGATTGCTGCCTAACAAAGGCTGGCTTTACTTTCTAACAAAAGTAATCTCTTCCAATGGCTGTCATGACAGAAGAAGTATGTTCCAACCTTAATGCAAGCCTCACAGGTCACCTCTCCCTTGCAAGGGGAGAAAGGGAAAGCCTCAGTAAACAGCATGAAGGTGAAAGAACACAGAGTCAAGAAAACAAAATTCAATTCCTTGTGTAACAAAATTGAGTAAATCAATATTGTACAAGGAAGTGCTTTATATATCAAACTGACAGCGTGTTTTGGAAAACTGTTACTTCAGTGCTTGAACTCCATGAGGAGCATGACTTGCTTTTGCTGGACAGCTATGGAAGAAGTTTAACTTTACATCATTGAATTAATAAAAATAGCAAAGATAGCTGTGCCTTAAATGCAATGTAAAAAGAAGTATCATGCTTCAAAAACCATTTGAGTATTTCTCTACTCCTATAAAGATGCGGAATCTCCTGAAGCTGAAAGCTGAAGTTACTATTTAGTTCCTGTCAACTACTTCTCTTTCATTTCTGTATTTCATTCCAAGAATACTAACAAAATTTAGGAGCACAACAGAACTTATTAAAAATATACCTTTGACTTTTTAAACAATGAATATCAGGACCAAAACCAATTTTTTGCTCAGCTTACATTCCAAACCTACAACACATTTCAGCTTAATAGGTTTTTTCCTAGCAGTTAAAAAGCTTAACAACTACGAGCATGGTTACTGTTCAGAAACATTAACTTCATAAATCCTTTTTTGACAGCTTCATAATTAAAATTTGAAAGATGGTGTGATCATACAGCTTTGTCTGTTAACTTCCAAGTTTCAGTTCACATTTTATGCCAAGTTTTACACAGTGGCTAAGAGCAAAGACAGAAAAATAAGCTAATTTATTATTTCAGCTTATTGCTCTACAGTACATCACTGCCATGTTTACCATTAATAGATACCTGGTGAGTTAAGTCAAATATTACAGGTGGTAAGTAGATCGATTATTAGTCACTTGCCCATCCTGCATCATTTAAGGGCATTTCAGTTATTTAAACAATCAATCACTCTGAAAAGTTACTCTTAAGAGTTAGAATAGAATGTACTTAGCATTTGTTCCTGAAAACAATACAGGTGTTACACTAATAATTGCTTCACCTCTCCAGTTTTTATAAAGTCTCCTATATACAAGAAGTTTATACACAGTGCTTTTAATCATTTTGTCAGCATGATCACTGTAACACTTTTAAAGACTGAAATTTACTGTCAGCTAAAACCTTTATTGTTACTGGTGCACCTAACTGGCAGAACCATGACCCTGTATGATTCTGCACTAAGTGAGGCTCAGTTTTGTTACTCCCTGAAAACAACAAACGTTTGCTAATTGCAGTTAAATTGCTACAGTACAACCAAGTTGCTGAGCACAGCTGAAAAGCAGCACACATATAAACAGTGTCCATCAGCTCACAACAAAGGCCAACTGCTGCAGCTTAATTATCTCTGCACTGAGCTGGTTTAAACTCTGTAACATTTGCATTAGGCTAGAACATAAACCATCACTACTGCCCAACTAGCCTGTATGCCTACTCTCCTTTTCAAAAACTTGATTCATTTTAGGAAATATTATCTGTGATTTCCTGGTTGGCCGTTTTAGTCTGTAAGTTGAAAATGTAATTTGAATGACAACCCTTAATTTTCATGCATGACAGTCATGGTAAAAAGCATGAGGTCTATTTACTGCACATAACATTTATAGAACTGACAACTTGAATAATAGTGGACTTGAAAAAACTTTTCCCCACTCCTTGGAGATAGAATAGGGCTGAGAACAGAGCTAGAAACTGCATTGTTATTTTTTGAGCAAGTGTATTTGAAAGTTATATTCTAGTCAAACGTTTCACCCTATTTAATATTGATTTTCTAATTTTTTGAATTGATATTTCTTACAATGTGCCAGTTTTGGTAATTGTTTTGACACTGCTATGCAGCCATGAAGTCTTCTCCATAGAAGCAGCCTTAGAACCAAAACATCCAAAAGTAACTCTAACAGAAATAACTTTCATAACAATTGGCAGCACTTGAAGTCTTTTAAATTATATAAAATTCTAGCTATTAAGTCGTTTACAAGTAATTCAACTGTCTCAAACTATTTATAAGTTTCCAGTTAACCAGCTCATTGACTAGACAGTTAATTAGAACTTACTAGCTTTCCACAGTGGCCTCCTACAGTGCAGCTATATCACTGACTCCAACATTATCATTCATTCTAAAGATGCAGAAAACTATCAAAAGTGAATTCTGACTGATGTGGTTTCAAACATCCTGTACTGAAAGTTTTAGTCTTGAAGTCTCATTCTCATTTTAACTCTTAAGTGTTCATATGGAGTTTTAACAAAGAAGTTACCTATGTTTGTATCCACCATCTCTGTATTCTCTAACAGGCCAACAGGCTCTGACACTTAATTCACTTAATGAAATAACTAATGTCAAGAACTTACTGAAAAGTAGCAACACAATACAAGAGAATGAAGTTTTAATTTTCATGTTTACTATCTTCCTTAAAAAACCCTATAATACCAGCATTTATTGATCAAGCTAATTTACTTATCCCTTATGGAAATCCGATCAGCTTTTCCACAGGTGTATAGAAGTATTCATGCTTACTGTAAGTCATAGTGCTCTTTCACAAAAAAGGTGTCACAGTAAAACATTAATTACATTGTGTTAATGATACAAGGATGTGTGTTCCAACAGCAGTAGTGCTACACAGACACACATATTCACTGTATTGTACTAAGTAGATCAGCAAGAGTTCTGCATGAGGTATTTAACTTGATTACTGGGTATCTGCACCATTAGAAAATGACACAAGTAACTGGTGTAAAATGCACACACTCAGAACATAACCCTAACTTCCTTAAAACAGAGCATCTTTAGCTTTTCTAAATGTAGTTATTCCCCTTCCATTAACATCTGCTTTCTCAATTTATTACAGACAATGTACTGCTTACTGCAGTCAGTATCTCTCATCAAACACAGGTTAACACTGCAAAAAAACATTAGTTTAACTACCAAGAGAAAATAATAATCTCAGAAGCACCTTAACCATAAGAATTTCTACTATATGTTGCTATTCAAGAGTCAGTTTAATCCTAAATTGTGCTGCAGCTTTTAAATCCACACTTTCAATGGCTTTTCACACAAAAAGCATATATTTTCCATATATTTCAAGCAACAACTGGCTCTTCAGTTTGCTAATTCAATCACTGACAAAAAAAATGTTCCAAGTTAACATACTGTCTTTGCTAAGAAGTAAGACTTACCTAATATGTAGATAGTCTTCTGATCACTTTTCTGACCAAGGGCATTAGTCACCTTACAGATGTAAGTCCCAGTGTAGTTATAAGTCAAAGGGCTGCTGAACTGCAGAGTATTGTTAAGAGCCAACAATCCTTCAGGCCATTGCCCATCCAACCTAAAAGAACGGTTGTATTTCAAATGTGTATATTTACAACTAGTTTAAACAGAAGTAGTTTAAAATAATATTGCTAATAATCTATAGAATGAATTTTTCACTGTGCTCTGACACTTCCAGTGGGCTTTCCTTCAATATTCTCAGCGTACACCTGAAGGTTTACTTAGTATTTAATTTCTGGGCCAAATCCTTTAAATGTCAGATCTGCTGGAACTAGCCAGCTGTCTAAAATCAACATTACTACAGCTAAGAAAACAGCATCTCAAAAGAACTTGGAGGAACAAGACAACCCAAGCTCTGAAAACTAACAGTCTAACTAAGAAACACTTTTGCTGTCAGTATTAGCTGCCTTTTCATTTGCATCCAGTAAATATTTCTGTCCATACATGCCTAATTTAGAGGACATTTTGACTAGAACTTCTGAGCAAGAATTCAAGCAGTTTCTCCTCTCCTGAGCTGCCTTTTCTTATCCCCCATCACTTTTCTGTCTAAATTACAGCACTGAAATGAAACGTGGTACTTGGTGATACACTTGGGGAAACAACTGGTTAAAACCATAATTTTTTATCACCTGACTTTTCTAAGTCTATCATTTCCCTGTACAATTCTGCCTGAGATTGCAGTAACAACTATGTAAACAGTTGTTAAAAAGAGAAAAAGGGGAAAGGGCAAAGGCCCTGGAACTATTCTAACAGAGCTGCCAACTGCCCATTAAACACCTGTGTAATTCCACGCTGTTGAAACCCATTTTGATTTATCTAAGTACTTATTAACAGCCAAGCAGGCCTAAATCAATATTCAAACTAGATCACTAGATGACAGTATCTTGAAAGCATTTAGCAAGTGTGATTTTTTTTTAAGTAGTATTGAACAAAAAGGCACCCATCACTTTAAAACAGGTACTCAAAGGAAAAGAAATAAACACTTAACACTAAATGCAATCTTCAAAAAATGTGGTTCAAGACAACATTCCTAGTCCTTTGCTGTGATTATTGCCCAGAATTGCTTCAGCCACATCAAGCTGATAAGTCATCAGGCACATATTTCATAATTCATAGTACCAGAAGCATTTATTTCAAGAAACATTATAAAAACAGTCAATTGGTTTGAAAGCTCTATCCTCATAAAATTCTCATACATGCAACATTTAAAAATATTACTAACCATGAAAATATCACTATCCCAGTAAATACAATGCCATCTTGGATTCCAAGGGATAAAACTGGTTGCTAAGGTAGTTCTACAACCTATTGTAATCTGATACCAGTCACACAGCACACGTTTCAATGCAGTACTTACTTCTCCAAGCTCAAGCTACCCTTCCTTTACATGGATTTCCCCCCCTACACGTGAAGTTTCTTATTCACCAGTACTACAGCTTTATAGATGGGTTTTGTTGTTGCTCAGAAAGGCATACCAGGTTTATTCAGAAAATTTAGATTTCCTGTAAAAGTTTCTTCCATTTCAAGTTTAGGAAATCTAACAGTGATCTCTGAAGCTTGAATGGCTTTAAATGTATTTAAATAGGTTCATTTCTTCTAGAATTGTGAACATTGGTAGTATTGATTAGTTCCTACATATGCTTTAAATTCAAATGAGAGAACTGAGAACCTAGTGCATCTGAAGAAGCAAATGGTACTGCTGTTAGGAGCTTTTTTTAAATACAGGAATTTTTATGTGCTGAAATTTCTCATCACAGTGATTTTGAGCTAAGCCTGGGATGGGAGTCCACAGATTTGTGAAATGTGGATGATATGTAAGCTTTTAAATTTTTGCATTAGAGGCATATGTAAATAATAGCTGGATCCTTATTAGAGTTTTTGGTCTTTGCTCTACATGCTGCAACACACAGAGCTCAGTCTACCTGGAGTAACTGAAGAGACTTTACCCTGAGAGTAATGACAAACTGTTTAGTCACATAAATTTTACAAGATATCCACTCACCTGTATTCACACAAACACACATCTTGTATCCTCCTTTTAAAAAGCTGGATAAAACCAATATGACCAATACAAGTCATATACTCTTTGTGTTCAAAACATGCATTTACTGTAAGCAAAGTGATTATACCACTTGAATCATGTGGCAAGCCCCTTTTCATAAATATTTACCTGGTCCACATAAATTCCATAGGCAATGGATTTGCATCAGCATTACATTTGAGCTGAACATTTCCTCTTCCAATGAACCAGTTTCCATCATAGCCAGTTACTGAAACTTCTGGGGCATCTGACAATAAAAGATTTCATCTATGAACAATCACAATTTTTACATTAAAAGTGAATCACATGTAAGATTGATAGAACAGAAAGGTACTTTTTATTTCCTGTTTTTTTTGTGTTGTAGTTGTTGGTTGCCTTTTTGTTTTTAATTTAAAGACTGCCATCAAAATATACAGAGAACATGATACAGTTCCAAGCTACAACATTAATATGCAACAGTGAACAAATTGTTTTAATTGGTGCAACTTTCCCAGTGTGTTTTCAGCACCACACAGCACCCTGAGGGAGTGAGAGGACTTCAGAAAAAAAAGAATCAGTTTCATGTCTTTGGGAAGTGAGGAATGGTAGCTTAGAACTACTTCTCACTAAAAAGATACAGCAAAGGATCAGAAACAACCTTGGGAGAAACCAGGTAATTAAGAAATCACTAAAAAGTTCACAGATGCCAACTATAAAGATTAAATTATCCATTGGCACCAAAATGTACAATTATGTTATGGCTCTAAAAAGCCAGGAGGTGATTTCAGAGAGGCCTCGGAAAAATATTTAAAAGCCAAGGAACAGACAAACCAGTATGATTTGGGATAAGCTCTGGAGATGAGATGGAGAAGCAGTTGCACAAGTTAGTAAGTGTCAGGGAAGACTGAAGAGCACACACTGCTTCTCACTTGCTGCTGTGTACCTTACTATACAACCTTGTTAGAAATTCTGAAACATGCATTAATACTAATCTCAGATGAAAATATTAAGACCAGCTTCCAACATCACTTCATTTTCAACAGGAAACAATTATTTTATTCACTGTTTGAGACAATACAAATCCTCTTCAGTTTTATTTCTGTATCAATGGCCCTCCAATCTAGAACTTCATTTTAAGATCAACTAAAATAAAGCAGTGCTAATCACTCTTTTATGCCAAAATAAGTGATTCTCTACTAAACAGAACAAAATCAAGCCAAAAATCAAAACAGCCAAGTCTACTTTTTCCAGCCACTACATTTGTTCTACTTGAACTGACGACTTCTGTGATTTAGGAGCTTTAAAGCAACACACAGCCAAGATAGGACACCAAAGGAACAACACGAAAATAGTTGGTTTTGTTCATATATGTACTGTCTAACAAAAAGGGATCACAAGCTTAAAGCTTATTCGTCTTAACTGATTTTAACTAAGCAACACTGTAAATCACCTTGCTTTGTATTTGTGTCTTTTAAAAGCCATACATTATTTAAAGAAGCCTGGTGCACGTTTGAATTATATGAGCAATCTGAAAACACTAGGCATGTATGTATTATGTTCTTGTTTTCTTCTGCTAGTTGACAAAGCTTGGTGAATAATCTGAAAATAACTTACTGACCACCACAAGACCTGTTTTCAACTTAGCATCTCATACATGAATCTTCATTAGTATTCTTTTTAATACTGCTGAAATTGTAAGACAGTATAAACAGCTTATGGATCAACCCTCATGTTTACCCATGATTCAATATCCAAAACAGTAGAAATGTATTTTAGCTTCATGACTTTATTTTCAATACAGAGACCCTATGTTTTTACTCCTGGCTGACCTGCCTCTTATCACAGCTTTTCTATACAGTTTCCATTTTCCTGAAGCACAAAGCGCTCATCTCCTTCCTGTGGAAGGTGTACACTGATTAAGGGGGAAGCTGCAAGATACATACCAGGAGTAATTACCTCACAGAATACTTACACTGTATGTCCAACACGTAAGGGTATCGCATCTCCTTTTCAAAGGCAGGGTGCCTCACCACGCAAGTTATGTGTCTTCCTCTTGCAAACCGTGTAGGGACAATCACATAGCGGCTTACAACTGTCACAGTTTCATTTGGAAACAAAGTAGAGGTGGATTCCATTTCACCAAGGCCTCCTTCCCAGTCAATCTGTGCAGCAGGTTTTCCAGTGGCTGCTGTACAAGTGGCTGCTACTGTCCTATTTGCACCATCTATTAGAGTGTTTGGTCCTTTCGTTAAGCTCACAACAGGTTCAACTAAGGAGGGGGAAAAAAGGAGATTTAAACAAGAACTCCACATCTTTGAAAGTGTCACTGCTTAAAAGTTAAACAAGATCTAATCCATTTGCAAACAGCCATGTTAATCAGACATCCTAGAAGAGCACGCATATCTCAAGAGATGACAGCTCTACAAGGCTTTGGCCTGCTGACACCACCCCCCTTTGTCCACCCATTCAAGCTCAGTGTTGTTCATTCACTACATTTAATGCACTGACAGGGAATTCCAGAGTGGTTAGGTCCAAAACACCAATTGCAGTACTCCAGCTGCAGTGTCTGACAACAGTGAACTTAATGTATTAGGTTGAAACGACACTGCAGGTTTTTTTTCAAAAAGCTTAGATTCTGTTACATTTTCAAGCGCTCAAGAATTAATCCACACTGACAGTTTGTGTCACCTGAAATCTACTTCAGTGTTCTAACACCCAACATTAAGAGTTTAAGCTTTTCTTGGTCACTATTATAGAAATTACTTCCATGCTGCATCTTTATTATATATACACCCCACACACTGAACAAAGGATCTAGTAAGTACACAGAAATATGCAATTGTATATAAAATTTATCTAAGTTTTCAATATACAAAGCACTATATATAAATAAAATTTCAATAACAAAGTAAAATTCATTGTTTTATATAGAAATAAAATTTTGCCTATATGGAACTCAAAACTACGTCTAAAACTAAAGAAATCTGCATGTGGAAGGATGTGACCTCCTTGTAAAGCCACCGCTCACCCTAAAATTTTAAAAACTTGGGGAACATACTTCTTTCCAAAAGGAAGTTGAGCTCCTCATGGACAAGTCTACTGCTGAGGGCCATAGACTCAAAAGCTTCCCAAAAATTTCTTTCTGGCTTAGCAAATCTGCTTTGGCCCTCTACAAGCCACCCACCAGCTGCAGCCCAAGTCAGAAAAACTACCTGGTGCTTGAGATACAAACCATGGCTGGGCTGTTTTAGAATGGCCCATTTGTGTCACCAGTTCTGTAAGGGACAGGTTTGCAGTAGTGTGCCAGCCTGTTCCACAATCCTGGTCTTTTGCTCTCATCTGGCTACTGGTGTCCTCTGAAGGAAGGTCATTGCTACTCACCACAATGCTTCAGAATCCACCTCAGTGGATCAGCCCTCACTAATCACAAAGCAGAGACAAGTCTTACAACTTCTGTGCCTTTCAGTATCAGAAGGAGAAAAGTTAGTTCATGGAATTTCTTTCCAATAAATTGAAGCTGACCAACAGACACATCTTGTAAGAGAATAGAGCAAAGTTCACTGTACCTGGCAAGTTCTCCAACTACCTATACCTTCCAAAGATAACAAATATTTTCAGCTTCAGCCCATGCAGTGCCAGGATCAGTTTTTGACTGTTTTCTGCTCAGTCTAACACTGCTCATGTCTGAACAAGTTGGTTTATTATTTGCTCAATTACACTAAAGGAAAAGGCAACTATTAAATGGGTAATCTTATAAAAATGTGTGTTTTCTGTTCTATGCTTAGAAGTGCTTGAAGAATATAAGTTGTTATGAAACTGAAGATTGTTTGGGCAGATACTGAAAGCAAATGATTTTCTACTCTGTTTCTCTGAATGCCCACCCTCTGCAATTTGTTAGTAACCCTATCAAAAATAAGCCAGTAGCAGGTTTTTTCTGCCAAGTTGGACATTCACTCTTCTAGATCTGAAGCATTTCTAACACAGCTTCTTTCAAAATCTGATTCTCTGCTCTGCAACACCAGCAACAGGTAGAGCTTTGTGCAGTAAGCTTGGATATCTGAACTGATGTACATATGAGGCATTGTTCCATCTGCAAAAAGGCCTTTAAAACCTGGTATGGAGAACTTGACATTACATAGCTTTGTTATTTGACCTACAATTTGGTTTTCCTGATTTAACATGAACACTACTGCCCTGTTCTCCCCAAATCACTGGTAGAGACTTCTTCAAGAGGTTCTGTAGAAATGCAGAAGTAAACACCCAAATTTATATTTAGAATTTTACATGCATGAAAATTCTAATTTTTGCTGTATTCCTCCCCTCCCAAGATCTCCATAACAATAAAATAAATTAAATTAGCAGCTATCATTAGCATTTCATGCCAAAACTGTAGACTCCAATAATTTCAGCTGGAAATAAAAGCTTGATATGTTCTATTCCTTCGATTTTTCTTTTAAAAAAAAGGTATGCAACTGCATAATTTTCCCTCCACCTCTTTGGTGAAGGGATATATAAGTAAACAAGAACTCTTAACTAAGTTGCAGAGATGTCCAGACCCAAAGCAGACCACTTAGTACTGTACTTTTAGAAAAAGAAGTCTTCAAGTAGCCAGAAAGCACAACAGACTAAATTTAAAAATCTATTTTCTCAAAGGATACCAGAGATTTGTCAGTTTGAGTTCATTGTGTAATACTTGGTTTTACACTTGTCAACCAGACACAAAGGTGAACTATTCAAAACTACTCAGCATCATAAAATATACTTATTCCCAGTCCTACATGTTTCCACGCTTTAGTTTTTTTTATACATCAGAAATGTTTAGGCTTCTACTGTCACATCTTCCCATAAATTGTGATTGTTGCACTACACACCAACTGCAAGATAACTAAACAGCCACATACTGAAAAATGGAAAGCAGCTGCTGTTAGGATACTTATTTCTACAGTTTATCATTCAGGACTACTCTGTCCCAGCAACTGAAACAAAACAAGCAGAAGCCCAGCTACTTATTTTCTATGGCCTTTCTAGATGTTTCAGTCATGCATTAAGAAGTATCTGGTGAATGAATCCATAATTACAAGGGGCCATCGGTGTCTCATCTTTCACAGCGCAAAACAGTTTTACCATTTTCAATTTGGAAAAGAGACTAACCAAAGTATGGGCTTTGGAATTTTTTTGGTAGCAATTTTTTGTTTTTTGAAAGTGTAATTTCTATATGCAGTCCCCTTATCCCAGGAGCATTCAGTGTGCCATATGAATGCAATTTTCACTGACTTTCTCTACCCACAGTGGTGGTGGAGGACACAATAGGCAGCTGGGAGAACATTAGAGAAGCTGCTACACCCACTCAGCAGAAACGTTATGCTCTATTCAGGCCAAATGAAAAAGATGGTGAGGACAATGCTTTGTGTTGAAAAGGAAGCCACCAATCCTCTGAGATCCAAAAGCAAGACCTACTTCCGCAGTGTGAGAGTTCCATCTAAAGCAACATTATGGCATGAATTATACTTGAATATTAAAGACAGGATGGCTGAAGCATGGAAGATAGATGTGCAGTTGCTCAAAAGGTCTCAACTAATTTGCCCATCTGTGCTTGCCCTTTTACTGACTCATGACCACCACCTAATTTAACCCATCTTATTCTACCTTCACCTTACATTCAACATGGACGTATCAGAAATCTCTCGCTGCTCTGGTCCTTATACTTCTTTACAGAAAAAGAACATAATACAGCATCCAGACATGAGCCTTAAATTCTACTGCATCAAGTTTCGAGGCCATAAAGCTGCTTCTTGGTTTTCCTGTACTTCATAAGCCTTTTTCAATTGCTTCTGTTAGTTTTTAAAACTATTTTTCTGTGCACACTGGGCACAGGAGGTCTGGATGATGTTGGCATGATTACAACACAAACAGGATTATCTCCTCCCAACATTAAATTCACTAATTCCTTGGCAATAGCATGACACTGGGAATTGTCATCTCCTTCATCACAACTGACATGGACTTGATTAACTTCTTTCCAAAACAGTATTTCAAGTTTTTATTTTCTCTCACGTCAAATCCAGAAGCTTTATCTTTCTGTGTACTTTATCCTGTTTGCTAACTAATACTTAATTATTAACTTAAGGTTTTCTTGTTTTAGTGGGGGGGCGGGGGGGGCAGGGTGGTTTGCTTGTTTGTTTTAAGGCCAGTCAGTTCAATAATTTGCCATCTACTTGATACTTTTTCTTGGCCCAGAGCATTTTGTAGTATCCAATATCTATACTGCCTGACATACATCATCTTTTAATTCCTAATTGGAAGACTTTGTGCATTAGAGTGTTTGGGATCTAATTCATGGTGACAGACCTATGCCTTTGACGCTCCTCTGTACAACTCATTCCTCACTTGTAGCATTGGTAAGAGCTAGGCTGCAGAGGAACAAGACCTCCTTTATCAATACCCATGATGAGAAATCCAACTTAGCAAGACAGAGTTAAACCAAACCAAGTATTTTAAATAGTCATGGGCAGCACTCAAGTTAGTAACATAAAAATTATGTCAGCTCTGCAAGCTACTCAGCAACAAGCCCTTTCTTCTGCCCTGAGACACCAGTTTGCCTCATTTGGTCAGCATCTTGGAATCTTGGGGAAACCAAGAGCTTGACAGAAAAATTATTTGCCATTTTTTGCACAAGTTTAACAAGGTAAATTTGACAAACCAAAGTTTCAGAAAAGTTCAATACATCTGTTTGACCCTAAAAGCATTTTTGTATTTCCATTGTCTTAACCTCTTCTTTTACAGTGCATTTCCTTAAGACAACAGGAAGCACTAAACAAAGCAAACTGGGAGTGGGCAAAGTCACCAAACATGGCTCATCAGTTAAACTTGGGGCACATAAGAGGTTTCAAATATGGTCTTAAGTGATCAGTGCACTGTGGCAAAACACAGGACATTTTATCTTCTAGTTATTTCTTTCTTCCATCTGTCTTCAGTGTCTCCACTTTACAGTGTACAAGCACCTAGCACATGACTAAGTATGTCCACTACACAGGGGAAGGAAACTAATTCTTTGCTAAATAAGCACAGACAGGAACTAGGAAAAAAGACAATCCTGTTTCAACCGGAAACACCCTCAGCCTCAGGACAGGAACTTTTTTCCTTACTTAAGGGAGAGTTTTTTAGACCAGTGGGAGAATGTAGTCAATGTATCATTGAAGATAAGATTTTAAGTTACATCAAGATTTAAATTACAGCAACTTCATGCCTTAGATTCTGATGAGCTTGCAATTGCTGAGCTCAGGCCAGCAAAGTTCACAAGTCACTAATTTACAGCATATTCTGAAAATCATTACTTCCCCAGTATTTTGACTGTTTAAGCCTACAAGTCACCGTAGCAAAAAGTTTCTAAAAGGATAGAAAATACACAGCTACGACAAAAGAACTTAAGTCCAACAGAGGGTTGGCTACCTAGTGGTACATGCAAGTGATAACTAGAATGGAAAAGCATCTTTGCAAATAACAGCTGGGTTTTGCTATTTAGAGAGTCCTGAGAGACTTACAGCAACTGGCAACCATCTACATCAATGATGAAAAAAGCTATGATCAGAACCATTGTATGCTTGACTAATACTTCTTTGCCTCTATTTCAAGTGCAACTTTTCATAATGTATATCTAATGAAACAAGTTGTGGTCCTTCCACTCTTCCAAATGTAAATAATAAGCACATGAGACATACATGTGTTTTCCAAGTTCCTCAAGAAACCTGACATTATGAGCACAAAAAGGACATAATAACTAATGTTACCTGAAAAAAAACTGATCTTAGAAAGAGAAACTGACTAGAAAATGTGAGGGGAGGTAGCAAGAAATTCCCACTGCTTATTGGTAAAGCACAATATCTGAAACCTGAAGTCAAGAGACTGCTACAATAACCACACACAAAGCCACCTGCAGTACAGATGGACGTCAGGTGAAAAAGAGAACCGTAAGACCACATGCTTCGTGCATCATACAGAATTTTGGTCAAGTTACTGGTTTCAAATTGGATTAAGCCAGTTGCTTTGATGCATTTATTTTGCCCCACCTTGTGGTGAAAACCAGTTTACGTACTGTGCTATAGCCATCTGATTAATCCTATTGAATATTCTACTACTATGAGAAGCTGGTATCAAAGACCAAGAGATGATCCTAAAAAACACATCAGCTTACAGAAATAGTCATTGATGACCACCTCAGCTACAGAAAATATCATTTTGCTCCTGGCAAGAGATACAGACTAGTACAAGAGGAATTCTATTGTAAGGAGAGGGCAACTGAATAACAGGCTTTCAAGTTTTAGGGTAATCATTTTACCTTACATTGCAGTAACATCTGAGTTACTTGCACTTCAGCACTAATTCCTTATGACAGCAATACTCAGCCCTCAACAAGAGGGACAAAATTAGTGTAAACAAACCCTCAAGTCTATAAAAGTCTTACATTATGACTATCCACAAACAGTCAAATGCTGTAGTGTGTAAGTTTATTGAGTTGAATGTTCTGTCATTTTATGGTATGTTCCAGTGTCCCCCTAGTTATTCCCGTTGGGTTGTCCCTGTGTTATGCCCACTTACCCAACTGTCCCTCAAAGAATCCCCTCCCTGCTTTCCAGATACTTCCCTGCTGATCAAGGCAACCTGGCCCCTTCANCCCGGCACCTTCACCCTATCCATCAGCCCAAACCCAACGCTGTGTTCTAGAAAGTCCCCTGCCCCTCACCCTCAGGCCCCATCCTCAGCCAGACCCTCTCTCCTCCCCTTGCCCTGATTTGTTCTAGCCCCAGAAACCACACCCTGGAAGCCACCCATTGGTTGTATTGTTGTGTCCCCCTCCTGCTTTGAGAAGTTTTAAAAAACAATGCACAAGTGTGCTAGAGGCTCTTTTTGCTTGTGCTCCCCTCTGGCATTCCTCTCCTGTTCCAACAAAATCGCTGGACTTCGCACCGCAGAAGAGCCTCCCCTGCCTCCTTTACTCGGTCCTCATCGCTCCTCCAAGGGGTCTCTGCTGCTGGGCATCTGGCTCAGAGGTTCTGGCTCAGGCAGGACCCAGCCTGGCCAGTTCCCCACTCTTGCCACTGGCCTTGGGACATCGCAGAGCTAGCCAGGGCCCTGGAGGACTGTGGCAGTCAAGAGCTTAAACTCACTCTTCCCACAACTCCCAGCAGTCATCTAGATAGCTTTGCTTTACATTGACACTGTGCAAAGAACAGTTTGCATCACCAGACCCAAGCAGCTATATTAAATTATTATGTCAGCAGCACATTTATAAAATCATAGAATTGCGTTGGAAGGGACTTCCTGAAGGTCATCCAGTCCAATCCCCTTGCAATAAGCAGGGATGTCTTCAACGACACCAGGTTGCTGCAGAGTCCCATCGAATGTTTCCAGGTGTGGGGCATCGAGCCTCACTGAGAACTCTCTAACCTCATTACAGATGATGGATGATTTCACTGAGACAAACAGTTATCAACAAGGTTTAGAAATACCTGCTTTTTCTGAAGACCAGTGACTACCCAGTACTAACTGAGGGAATTTAGCCAAGGCAGTAGCTAAAGCCAAGTTCAGCAGCTTCCCAGCACACATACACAAGTCCCTGGTATCAGCATTGTCTGTCAAAGCTCTAAAACGCTGTGCTAACACAAACTGAATGTTTGTTTTCAGCATAATGCCTAAATAGGAACTGGTTATTTATTTTTAATAACTAGACAGTCAAATAAGTTCTAAAGAAGCAAGACCCAAAAGAAGACATTAGAAAAATTACATACCTCTAATGAAAGACCAGCAAACACATATTTTGCATTTTCTTTGGCTTAAATGGTAAAATTCAACTTATTAGTAAGTTTGCAGAATTTTCCTTTCAAAAAGAAGCTGACTTACCTAATACTGTTACAGTTGTTGTTGACTGTATATTTCCAAGTGGGAATGTAACTGCCTTGCAAACATATTCTCCTGCATCAGAAAAGCTTACATTTTTTATGATGATTGTTTCATCAGTAAGTGAGTAGTTTTTAAATGCCACTCTTCCTTGGTATTCTCCTTGAACAGATATTCCATATTCAGGGTGATGAACAGCAATAGTCTCTGAACTTTTACCATGTATCTTCTCCCAAGAAACTTGTGTTATTGTTCCGTTTATATCAATTATGCATTTCAGTGCAACCTTCTTCCCCCAAACTGCTGTCACATGTGGATCAACAACTGGTCCAGCTAAGGCACCTAAAAACAAAGCAATTGTTAGTTGCTACACGAGAAAGTTACGTTGCTTGGTTTTCACAGTAAGCCTTCTTCCATAATTAGCTTACCTTTTTAGAAGAGAATTCCTGCTTTTTTCTGATTAACTGATTCACAACAGCGTTGAAATACTACAGAAACACATTTCAAGCAAAAACATCAAACCTAGGCACAGATCAATAATTTTTCAGAGAATACTACCACTAATACACAACTTCCTATAAAAATGAGCTGACAATTGTGTAACTGGTCTAAGAGTCTTTTGGGAATTTAACTAGATATGAACATTCAGTGAATTCAGATTTACCAAAAAAAACCCAGACATGGTACTTTTTAGCAGTCTGATTACTGATATAGAGCATCAAGCAAAAACTTAAGTTAAACTACTGCACTTACGTGTTTCTCCTTAAACAATCTTTATTAAGTCATATCTTTTATAAATAGAAATAAGTGAAACTTCTAGCACTTAACATACCAGTAAATACTTAAAAACCAAAACAACAATTAAAAAAACAAACAGAAAAGCCCCTATCAAAATCCCACAAACCACTCCATATTTACAGTGACAGTCACTCAAAAACCTCAACTTGAACTTTCCTACCCTACTTCCTAAGGAAGACATTTACAGATACAGATGTAATCTTTCTGCTTCAGTGTAGTGGGGTGTCTTCACACAAGATCTTGTCTCAGATAGTAAATATGCAAGAGTAGGCATAGTCAAGTGCTTGCTTAGGATTCAGCGTATTTCTGCTTAATAGCTAAGATGCCTTCCACAGTAGCAACTACATTCTGGGCTCAGCATTTTACACCACCCTCCTTTCAAATAAAGGAAATACACTAGGTCAAAGCAGTTCAATATACCACAGGTTCACAATTTCTTTTGCCAATAAGATGCTCCAGCAACTTCACTCATTAGTTCTCTCAGAGCAAATTAACCTCCTAAAGAACCAAAGTCTTAGTCCACAATGTATTTCTTTTTCCGGTGCTCAGATTTTAACAGAGCTATTTCAAATGCTCTGATTCTCTCTTCAGATACCAAGTCAGTACTCAAGCTGTTACTGAGGAAGTTCACTGATGAAGCAGAAGTCAAGTATTAATTTTATTAGCCCCATTCTCATAAGCACGAGCAGCTGCTCAGGATGCGGGTGATGTAGAGCAAGCACACGATCCCAGCTCAGCAGCAGCGGCGAGCGACCCAACACCGAAACCAGCACGGGTTTCACCCTCGCTGAGAGAGAACAACGACACAAGCGCAGACCGCCTGAGGCAAAGCGCGCACTATTCCTCCCCCCAGGCGCACTCGGCTAGAACACCAAGACCCTTCTGTCCTTCCTACAGAGAAGGAGGGGGAAGCGCCCGTGAATTCCGGCAAACAAGCGAAATCCCGCCGCTCAGGACGGGAATTACAACGGATAACCTGCCGTCCGCCAGGGGAAGCCCCAGCCACGAAGAATAAACTTCCCCTGCTGCCCCACCCGGGCCGCGGCCACCCCAGCCCGACTGCCAGGGAAACTTGGCCTCCCGGGACACCCGCTCTCCCGAAGGCTGCCGCAGCGGATGTTCCCGGAGGAAAGAGTCCATAGGTCTCCGCGGTGCGGGCTCCGGTTCGGACCCGCCTCGCATCCCTCCCTCCTCCACTATCCCGGCCACGTCCCGCCCGGTCCCCCCCGCGCAGGGCGGCGTGCGGCCCCCGCCACCCCTCCCCGCCGCCGGGCGCCACACAAAGTTTCCCTCAACTCGGCCGCGTCCCCCGGCGC